>PVKB01000821.1:0-574958 GCA_004027205.1 Ctenodactylus gundi
CCCCCCCCTTCACTTTTTTTTTCACTTTAAGTTCCATGAGATAGTTATGATCTGGGTTTCTCATATCAGAGAGACCATTCGATGTTTCACCTTCTGCTTCTGACTCACTTCACTAAGCATGATATTCTCAAGTTTCTTCCGACATACCATTTATTTTTTATCAATTCATACATGCTATATGAGTAACACTTTCCTGGCATTAAAATAAAATTTAATTTTTCAAAATGCTAAATTAGACCATTCTCTAAATGGTCCCCACGAGGGCATCCCTGCTTTCTGGAAGAGGCTCACCTTGCAAAACCTACTTATGTTTACTTATTATATCTGAGATTGCCTCTCATACTGGGGTAAGGTCAGCTTTCCTCCTGTAAACTCCCAAGTGTGAAGGCCTCCCTGGCAAGAAGCAAGTCCTCCACAGAGCTCCTGGTGGACAACGCAAAGCAGCTCCTACAGGCTGTATCCAGGACCCTGCGGTCTGCAGAAGCTGCCAGCCTCCGGGTAAGTGCCTACAGGAATGTAGCAAGGTACAGCTGTCCACAAGAACACTGTTCCTCTTAGAAATTACCTTCCACTCCATTCCGTCCCCAAACCTGTCACCTGTACGACCTACCTCATCTGTGATTGGAGCGTTCTATTTGGTTATCAATGTTTTCTCTTATTTCCAGCATTTCTGCTTATAATTTAAAGCTCTTATCTCTGCTAGGATCCCCCATCTGCTTATGCATTTTTGTCTACTTTTTTTGCTAAAGTCAAGAATATATTGATCATGGTTATTTTAAATTTCATTTTTTAAAATTTTGTTTTATTCTGTCTTTTGGTTGTTGGTTTTGTTTTTTCTTTTTTCCTTGTCTTACGAATTTCCATTGAAAACTTAAGTAAGTATTTATTTATGCGCCTCTCTTCCAGGCCTTTAGTGCAATAGGTGATCAGTACAGTCGGGAGTTGACCCGAGTTTGAGTTTTATTTTTGTTACAGTCACTGCCAGTGAACCACGGCTGTCAGATTGCAGCCATTCATTACGAGTTTAGTTTCCCGTCCTTTTTTCTGTAGGTTAAGGCTTTTGTTGCACAAATAAAATCAGCCTGGGCAGGCATTTTTGCCTTTGTGGCCGTTGTGGCTACCCACGCCCAGAGCCTGGTACAAATCTTTCTCACAAGCACAAGGAAGTTCCTCGATAAAAACTTACAAGTAGATGTGGAGTTTTCTTGTGTTGTTGCTCCAATGGGCTCTATACACTCCTACTAATCCATACTTGTCCGTTAGAAATTTGTCAATTTTTTTTTAACTAAAATCTTACCCAGTTAAATGGCAGCCCCATTTTCCTCCAATTTTCTGCCTTATTTAAATCGGTGCTATCTTCGTCTCTCCTGGGAAGTGTCTTTTTTTTTTTTTTTTTTTTTTAGATTTCAGGCTAAAGAGCTTCAGACTCAGCTCTCTAACGTGTTCAAGGAAAGTTATGATTTTGTGTGTCTTCTGGTTGTTAAGAGTGGGAACAATACTCTTTCCAAGTCAGGTGTGGTGAGACATGCTAATAATCCCAGCACTCTGGGAGACTGAGGCAGTTTGAGCCCAGCCTGGACTGTGACTTACTGAGACCTGCCTCAAAATAAAAAATAAAAGAGCCTGGGATGTAGCCCAGTGTAAAGGCCATGGTTTCAATCTCCAGCACTACAAAAAACAAGCAAATAATTCTTTCCAGCTTTCCATTTGCTAAGTGCAAGCTGGAATTGAATGGCATCTAATACCTTGCTAAGGGCTTTAGTGCCCGCTCTCCCACCTGGCCAAGGTCCATCTCTGCCCCTCCACTGCCACCAGTGTTTCCATGCTTGGCTTCTTGTTCTTTAGACTTGAACTTAAATTCTACCTTCTCAGAAAGGATGAAACATAGAAATTGTGTCTTCTTGGAGACCTTCATCCACTCTGTAGCTGCTCCTTGAATTACATCCCCATAAGTCAATCAGAAGTTTAAAATATTTTGTTTCAAAAGCATTTGATACATCCAACTTACCAACATCTCATCTGTCCTCTTGGCAACACAATACCCCACAGAAGATTGTTTAGCTTGTTTTCAAGATCTGACTATGGTTCCATGCAGCTGCCCAGCATCATGAAGTATTGTATTGCATAATGCGAGTCTGAGAAAAGATCGAAATTCAAAGCATATTTTCTTTTGAACACGTATCACTTTTGCATTATTGTAAAGATGAAATATTTTAAGTGCATGTCCCACCACACTTGTAAGTCACAGACAATCTGTATCTAAATTAAATCCTAGTTTTCTCTACTTTTAGCACCTTGTCTGATTTCTTTCTATCACTCATCAGAGTCTGCAGTGATAAATTTATTTCCTTTTCTTGACTTCATTTTTCTCTAGTTCTTTTATTAGAATATAAACTCCACAAAGCCAGATACCTAGACTAGTGGGCTAGCCCATGGAAGAGTTTACGATATAATGAGAATTTTCAAAAATGTGTGTATTTCACCTACACATTCCAGATTCCCTTGACTATAAAGAAAGCTGAGACATCTCAGGCCCCTGTGGAGCAGTCTGTGGGCCCTAGCCACAGTCCACAGCCTGCTACTGATCCTACAGCACTGAGGCAGGGACACCCCACCATGTCTCAGACCAACTGAGTGACGAGAATCTGAGTCAGGTGAATGTTCACTGCATGCACCTGTGTCGTGGCTCTGCTTGGGCTGCTACCCTAAAGATCCGTGGAATATTCTGCATGAATAAAACAAGATGCAAAAGGAGGCAGAATTTGGAATGGAAAGAGAATTTTTAAGAATTAGTTTCAATATTAGAACCTTCCATTGTGACAAATATAAAACACTTCATTTGACAACTTTTTTCAGGATGAGTGAATTCAATTCAGAGGACCTCCTCAAACATTCTTTGATACCCATATATTAGGGCTATAACATCACAATGGCAGCCCCAAGGCTACTTACAGAAATCCCTTAAGAAAGCTCCAATCAACCAATTATAGAACATGTGTGCATGGTCCCAGTACTGGACTTAATTATTTTTTCTACTCCAGGGTTTGAGACCACCCTCTTCAGATCCAGAGGAATTGGAAGTTGCTGCCTTCTGTACACAGTGGAGAAGGAAACTATTAAGATACAGACTTCAAGAAACTCCAAACGTAGACTACGATGAATTTGGCCTACGAAAAACAAGCCCCAAAAGACTCCCTACACTCGCTGGTCTGGCTCAAGAAGCATTATAGCCAATAAGAGATATTCTTCAAATCAAACTCTGTTGACGAGGACTTTGGCCTCCAACATCTGGCAGCTGATGGGAAGTGGGGTTTAGTCTGAATCATGTGCTACAGTGTGGTGGGTAGCCAGGGCCTGATCTTTCATAGAGCTGTCCTGACAACACTGACTGGGTGCCTGGGGAGATGGATTTCATCCTGGGAAAGGTATTTATCTTTCTAGACTTAGAAGAAACATGACATACAAACTCTAGAAAGTGGGGAGAAACATCCAAATGCTATTAGCATAGGCCTTTATTAAAACGTTGTAATGCAAGGAGAGTTCCAGAATGTTCTGCAAGGAGCCAGAAGCTGAAAGATTTATAAATTAGACTGGGGAGGTCAGAATTCACCTTGCTTAGATACTTAGGCACTGTTCAAATTCAGAAGAGATAAGAAGAGGTTGTGTTTGTAAGCAGTAGGCACACAGCTCTGAGTCTTGGGGCACCAAGCCCTTATTTGGTGAATGAGGAATAGAAAGGAACAGTTAGAGCAAAGGCCCCACAAGTCAGTGGGACCTTTCAGTTCTTTAGTATCTTTCACAAAACCTCCTAGGAAAAGGAGAATGTGAAGACCAGTGGCCTTCACTTCAGAGACTGAACCTCAGGGTCCAAGAGCAGAGGACTAAGTCTCTGACAGGAAGACCAGAAGACAGGGGTGAGAAGGGGGCCAGCAGCTAACAGTGGGGGAAAGAGTCTCACTTGTTTGAGAGGCATCACAAAAAGTTCCTGGATTCTGGGGCAGCTTGCAGCACACTCACTCATCCAGACCTACTTTAAATGACTGAGCTTCCCACAGTCCAAGGGGAGGACAGCTTGGATCTCTAATTAAAAAAAAAAAATCCTTTTCCCACTTTAAAAAATGGGGTATAATTTGATGAGTTTTGCCATGTGTACCCCCATTAAATCATCACCACAATCGAGACAATGACCATAGGGATGGCCTCCCAAAGTGTCCGTTCCTTCCTTCTGCAGTCACTCTTTCCTGTCTTCAGCCCAGTCCCTATAAGAATGGATTTGTTTCTTCATTAAAGATCAGTTTGCATTTTCTAGAATTTTCATAAAATGAAACCATACAGCAAGCATTCTTTTCCTCTTTCTGGTTTCTTTCATTCGGCCCAATCACTCTGATGTTCCCCATGTTCCCCGTGCACCAGTGAGGCGTGTCCTTTCAGAGCCTTCTAGTCTTTCACTGTGTGGAAACACCCATGCTGATCCTAATCTGTCAAAACACAATCCCAAATGCCATTAACCTCAAACATTGAAATACCAAAAAGATCAAAATCCCAAGAGTCATAATCCTGAAAAAGTCTTGAGTGTCAAGAACTGCAGTTCCCATGGGGGTAGAAAGGTACATACTGTATCAATGATGCCAGTTTCAGTTGTTATTTATACTTACTTTAGCAAATAAAATCATGGTTTAGCTTATGTTTTAGTTACTCTTTTGTGCTGGGGCACAATACCCAATATCTACAAATTAAGGAAGGAAAGATTTATTTTAGCTCACAGTTTCAGAAGGTCTAAGTCCATTGATGGGTAGCAGGTAATGAGGATATACATGGCAGAAGCCAAAAAGAAGGGAAAACTGTTCATGGCATGGCAGACAGGGATCCAAGTGAGCAAAGAGGGGCAGAGCTAGCATGTATCCTTCCAGGTCATGCCCCAGTGATCTGCCCCTTCTGCGTCAAACTCCAGTGTTATGGTATGGATCCAGAATGTCCTCCAAAAGCCTCATGGTTCTAGATGCTGTAAAATACCCATATGTTGTTGAGAGGTGGGGCCTGGTTGACGCGGGCATAATACACTGGGCTTAACCCAGAAGGGGTGCATCGCTGGACCATGACCTGGAAGGGTAGCTCTGCCCTTCCTCACTCCTCTTGGCTTCCCATCTGCCATGCTGCCTCTGCTCTTCCTCTTGCTGTGTGTTTCCACCACAGTCATCCATGCATGGACTGTGATCTTCTGAAACTGTGAGCTAAATCTTTTCTCTCTTAAGTTGTGGATGTCAGATAGTTTGTCCCAGCAATGAGAAAGTAACTAAGACACCCAGTGCTCTGCCCCTTTTGGATCAAGCCCCCATGTTTGGTCCCTCCATGTTCAATCCCATCTCTTAATAGCACACGGTTCCATAGGTACTCCACAACATCCAAATACATGAAGCCTTAGGGGGCCATTCCAGATCCAAACCATAACAGCCTGTGTATTTATTTTTTTGCTGGGACTCATTTTACTTCAATTTCTATCCAAACTGTCTTACCATTATGTTGCTTGGCCTTGCTCACATTACTTCTTGTACGTATGGGAGATTACTTAGGTGATGTATTACTGTCAGCCTTTCTGTAAGTGGATGGCACTACCTAAACTACCAAGACCGCTTCCTTGGGCATCTAATGAGATGTTTTCTTTGTAAACCCTAAGTTCTGTGTAAGAATTGCCCACACTTTGGAACACTTGGTGTGCCCTCTCTGGGCCAGTATTTGATGCAAATAGGCCTCAGATGAGCACTTACTTTCAGTTTACCAGTCTGCTGTAGAGGACTGTGGAGTCCCAAATTCCAAATGCTTAACAGAGAGTACAGCATTCTTCAGCAAGTGTTTATTGGGCTATGAATTTTAGCCTGTACAACTCAAATACATAGAATTTTCTATCTTTGTCTATGACACATCTGGCCTTCCTTCTGAGCTTGTTACCCAGTGATTAGCAAGAAAAAATATCTCTAATGGTCCAAACCAATTTGAAAGCAGAGTTAGATTCAATTTGTTACTAAAATGGCATCTGTGTGAAGGAAGAGAAGAGAATGGAGGTGGGTCTTACCTGTGGTATGTCGTTAGGTAGGAAAAGGGAGCCTTGTAACTCCGTGCTGGTCCTCAAGCAGCCGACTGACATCGACGATGTTAGCCACTAATTACAACACCTACTGGCTTCTTGTTCTGTGTCTACAGAAGAGGAAATGGATTCCCTTTTTCCTTGGAAAGTGGTCCTAGGAAGTACCAACCAACTTCCCTTACCACTTTGCTTCTCCTTAGATCTTAACATCAGAAGACCCATTGGGGGACTGTTCCCCAGAATTCTGTTGTGTGGTCACTTCATTCTATCACAGGGGATACCCATACAACACAAGAACTGAGAGTATCCCAAGAAAACCATGAAATGCTGAGCACATAATTTCATGTAAGACTGATTGTCCCATGTCAGCCCTCTCTCAAAACCTCACACACAACCAAGGTCTCAATATTCACTACTTCCAAGTTCAAATTGTGGATAAATATCTGATCAATCCACTCTTACTCTGTACTGTACCTCTTTTTCTTAGATTTCTCTAAGAAGAAAATGTATGTCTTCATTCCCCCACTCCACCTTTCACACTATCTTGTTCTATCGCCCCAGGCTGGCCCTGAACTCACTATGCAGCCCAGGCCCAGGCTGGCCCTGAACTCACTATGCAGCCCAGGCTGGCCTTGGACTCACACAATCCTCCTGCCTCAGCATCCCAAGTGCTGGATTACAGGCAGGTACGACCACACCCGACTTTATGTGGTGCTGGAGAATCAAACTCAGAGCCTTGCTGTGCCATTCCTCCAGCCCTCACATTGCTCTTCTGATCAGCCTTCTTTTAAGGAGAACTCTGGTTTTCCTTATATTGGAGGAAGGATAGAGGAACCTAGACAATCACTTAAAATCAGTCTACTATGTTGTTGCAAAATCTTGTTTTTGAGTATCAAAGCTGAATATTACCTTTTATGTTTTGATTCCTTAAATAATCTGCAATAATTCACAAGTCTCTTCCTTTCCTTCCACTACTGTTTCAAGTAGATGGTTGTCACAAACCAGTGAGGCAAGCCTGCAAGCTGAGAGAGAGAATATTCATTAATAATTTTTATAATAGCTTTTCATACTTGTTTCTAATGCTACATAGGGAGAGGAAGTGGATATCATGGAAGGAGAGAGGGTCAGCTCAATATGAGAAAACTCAGCCAACTTATGGCATCAAGAGACTTGTTGGATTGTACACTTATGAAATCAATGGAAGCACTGCAGTCTTTACCAATAACGAATACATCCTATATTAGAATTTTGTATTGCTTTGAAAGAACATTTTGGGTCTTTTAAGTTTCTTAGATGTCCTCAATCTTGGAGTGGTGCCCATATTTATCTCTCTAATGATGACTTCAGCAACTGATTGATTTCTTTCTGAAAACCTCAGAAAAAGACCAACCAGCACTCTTCCTTACTCACTGGCTGCTCTATGTACTCAATGTACTATAAAAGACAGTTGGATGTGTGTGAGCCTTTTCAAAGCTTTTGTTGGAAATTGAAATAATTTTTTCAGCTAATAAATACTTATTGAGCTCTTCATTGATGAAATTTCCAATAGCTTATTATAGAGAACAGAAGTAGCCTCCACATACATCTCATGGTGAGTATTTAATGAAGATCCACTGCTGTGCTGTCTTAATTCTAGATGTTCCCCTACTTCAGCTTAAAGTAAAATGTAACTGCCTGCATGAATTTGAGTTTTCATTTTTTTCAGCCTTCAATTTTCACATAAAGCCCAGAAATTGAGATAATCTAGTCTGAAATCTCTTTTGAAGCTAAAAAAGAAAAATATGATGCTAATTTTTAGATAAAATTTAAAAACTTTTTGTTTGGTTTTACTTTTAATGTCTTGAGCAGACAGGAACTTTGCTGCATGTGAGGGAGTTAGGCCCTAAACAATCTTTGGAAGGCAAAAGCAAATCGAGTGTGTGAAGTCACCCAAAAATGATCCTAACTAGTCCTATTAAAGAAGACATGCAAAGGGTAAGGAAGGTATATCTCATTTTCAAGTAGAAAGCTGCAAAGTGTTTTGTTTACTATTTATTTCAATAAAATATAGAATGTTTTCTAAAGGCCCAGGAAATGCTACTAAAAGTGGTCAATCTGAGTTCATTTTATGAAACTTGAAAGCACCACTGTTTGAGAAACTATGCTGCACTAGCAAAATCAAATTAATTTTAAACTAAGTAATGACACATAGAGACACCTGCCAAAAGGCACTTGAAGACAATTGAATGAAGCCATCATAATGGCAACCAAAGCTGGGAATCACTAATCCAAGCGTCTTCATGGTGATCTGAGTATTGGAAAGCAGTATGCTATTGCAGTGGGCACGGGCATGGGCCCAGCAAGGTGTGCTTAAACCTTCAGCTTTTTCAGTGGTAAGGCATTAGGCAAGCTTTCTGTTCTTCTTACACTGTTGGCTCACCCTGAAAAGGAAATCAGGGCTTCCCTCCCTGCACTGCCCTAGGCCATGGTGGTATATACTCAATACTAGCTATGAGATTGGTGACATGATGTATATAAATCCCAAACACAATTATCCAATTCATACGCAAGCTTTTACTGTGACTATCATAAATACTTTGTGCTCAGAAATACTGAGCAGACTGAGACAAGCCACTGCAGAAGATAAAGTCAAGGGAGCAGACCAACGGGAAGATGTTAAGACAGGCATGATTTCATTTGAATCATGCACCATACTTTTTGTTTTTTGTATTTTCTCCCTTTTCATTAGTATTTGTGATACACAATAGGTACAATAAATTCTTGCACATACCTATCAATTTCACATTCACTTCCTGTCTTTCACTTTCTAAAAATGTCTTTGCATACAGAATCATTTGATATTCGTCGCTAAATAGTATCACTTTATTTTCTGCAGTAAATCATATTCTTTTTGGACTGCTTTTTGCAGTCCATGTTATCCACCCTGTCTGTAAGTGAACCACTAATAGCACATGCTAAGTGCTCAAACAATCTTAGTGAATGAAGGAATCTTTGTTTTGGTGATGACTATGTGATGGTCAGTGAAGTTCTGACCTGTCCGGTATTATACTGCTTAGAATGAAGCACAGCAGGACTAGACTGCAGTATTTCTCAAGAAACAAAAAAGCTTCTGAGGCTGGGGCATACTCCAGCAGTTGAAGCATTTGCCTAGCAAGCACGAGACTCTGAATTCAATTCCCCAGCACCACACAAGCTGGAAATGGTGGCACATGCCTGTAATCCCAGCACACGGGAAGCTAAATAAAGCAGGAGGACTGTTATGAGTTTGTGTACAGTATGAACTACACAGAGAGTTCAGGACCAGCCTGAACCAGTGAGACTTTATCTCAAAAAAGAAAAATCTTCAGAAGTGCTCAACAACTATATCCAATAGTTTAGTAAGCTTTCTTATTTAAGACAGCGTGCTTTTGACCACAAATATACTATATCAGAATACAGAGAACATCCTTTAATGATGCCTGGCCTTGGAGGGAAACATGACCATTTAGTTGCTTTTTGAGAGCCCTTCCTGAGACAAGATCTTGCCCAAATGAGTTCTTGGTCTACTTTTAAAAGTTCACTTGCCTCTCAGATTCAGATCATTTAATAGAAAAATTAAGCTAATGTAAAATGCTTCCTGGAATGCCAAGGAACAAGGCCTTATATGCTATTAATCTATGTGATTAAGTGAAGTGTAATCTCTGTGTACTAAGGCAAATTAGAAGGCCATACAGCTCGGCGCTCTCTCCTTTTGGGACAGTTTGAGATGAGTTCCATTTACACTATTCATTTTGCACTTGGCTTCTGCACATTCTGTCTTTAAATGATGAAGATTTAGTACAGAAAAGCAGCATTCGGCCAGACAGATATTACAAATATTTTAATTTAAATTCTGACAATAGAAAGGTTATCACAGAAAAAATGTTACAGAAAGTTGCAATGACAGGATGTGACTTGGAAAACTTAATAGCAAACAAAAAAAAGGTAATCCTGATTTTACCAAGCAATTTGTTAGTTTATCATAGGATAATTGACCAAGTCAGTGAAATATACCCCTTGCTGGTATTTTCTGAACAGATTAACAATTCAGGTAATCTAAACTAGTATGTACTAACACCTTCTGTTGTGACATAATTTAACATCATAAAGTTGAAACAAAAATACCTCATGCCAAATAACCACAACCTGGATTTCAGCCCCCAGGTAGTAGTCCTTGTGGATCTGCTCTAAGTCTGAACACCATTCATCCACACCACCACACCATGCTAGATAGCCTTCATCCACAACATGCACACACGTGCGTGCACGCACACACACAACACTGGGGTATGAGTGCCGCTAATGTCCTTGCTTTATGCAAGCACAGAAGCTCCAGCCTGAAAACCACATGATCTGAACCCTTAAATCTGGATCCACACTGGGTCCTTACTGAACCACACAGGTGGACGAGGCAGCAGTTTCAGCATAAGGATGTAAAATTTTTAAACTTTGGCAACTATACAAATGACTATTTCTTGATTGTCACTTATGTATCATTCTATCTATTGAAAAAGAATTCTCCTACCTTTTGACATTCCCTTCAAGCACTTGCAGGACAAACTAAAAAACTAAAGCCTCCTAACTATAATAATGGCTAACTTGCATTTCCTTTACAATAAATTATAGGTCAGATCTTTGACAAAATATTAACAAACACAAATGTCATTACTGATCCCAACTTTAATGTCCTTATGAAGATACTGAAATTAGCAATGATGGAGAATAACTGCCTATGCACAAGGGCCTGGGTTCAATCCCCAACACTAAAATAAATAATAATAGTTTGTAAAATCAGTACTGAGCCAAGAATAGAAACTGATAACATCCAGAGGCGATTTTTTCCTAAATGCTGTATTCATGTATGTGTATGTATGTGTATATATACATATATGTATATATATATATATTTCATTTTTAACAAACCCTAAATTTAAAGAAAATAGGCAACTCAAGAATAAACTTTAGAAAATACTGAGAACTGCTAATCTTTAAACAGCATATTGCCTTTAAAAAATAACATTAAAATGATTTTAAGAAATATTCTTTATGCCCACCATGATTTTGATGAACATAGTACATTATTCTTCTAATCCAAAGTATAATGAAGGATGCTTTAAAATAGAAAGGAGACCTAGAAATTAGATTCTAATCATAACTCAAAAAGAAAAGCTGGTGTTCATAATGTCAGGACAAAAGAAATTTTAAATGTTGTTGATATTTCACTAAGTTAGGCTTATCTTCGTAATTTTGATTGGTATTTTGAGGAGAGTAGGAAAGGAGAAACCAGAGAAGTATTTTAAAATAAAAAATAGGAGATTCTAATTTTGTGGTTCTTCTTGTTACAGAAAGAATCCTTCATAAAGCTATAAATTATTGATCTCTCCCAACTGCCACTATGGAGCAAAAAGAGTTATTGTCTAAGTTGGGAGGACGCTTAAACCTATCAATCATTATAAAAACATTTAGCTCCTAAGTAAAGTTGCTACAAGCCTATCCTTGGGCAGCTTAGGAGCAGGGATAGGAACCACAAAAAGGCATGAGTTACCAGTACCTCTTGAAAGAAATATAATGAGTTGTACTCTAATATGACCAGGAAATAGGCTCCTGCCACCCTTGCTCTCATGATTGACAACATCTGCAAAACTTACACTTGGATGGATGGACACCAGGAAGCAGTGAACAAGCAGTTAACAAAGCACCCCCCACTGTGTGCCCAAAGCTACACTTGTTGATAAAGACAAACATAAAGAAAGAGAGAGACACAGATGGGTCCTACCTCCAAATGGATAAAATAAGGTTTAAATGTATATTTTACTTCTTATTTAAAAATAAAAAATTCTAAGTACTAAGTTGGTGTTATCTAAAGTTCTTAGTTTGTATCTTTTCCAAGGTTAACCTGGGAAGATGCCGTTGATAAATAATACACTCAAACATAAAAACCTCAGCAACATAGCAATAGGGAGCCATTGAAACTGGTTCTGCAAATCACGTTAAGCTGCTTGGGGAAAGTCATACAAAAATGCTAAGTCCTAACACATAAATGAGGAAAATAGCTTCAAATATGCAAATCTTATTTAATTATGCTTTGATAAAGCTTAGATTTCTTCAACTAAGTCTTAAGCTATAGCTTTCTAATGCTTATATACTCTACTGCACTAATTTTGAACATATTACCAAGTACTATGAAGCCATTTCTGAAAAAAACTTAATTTTAGATACTCATAAAAAGCCCAATTATTGAAGGCTATTGAGGTCCTTGACTCATTGGGCCACTGGACTGCAGATCAGTCCTCAAAGGTATAGTCTTCACACAGACCTACCCTTTGTGGTGGAACCCTCAGATATGAAGATGATCTTAGGGCAAACATCTCCACCAAAAGATTCTGTTACACAATGGAAAGCTTCTGATAGCTCCTCCAAGACCTTGCATCTAGGTCCCAAGGAATTTCCTTCTGTTTGCCACTAACCAAAGGAAAGGGGTACCTTTAACAAGTGGTCTCTCAGAAAGACCTTGGTGTCACACATCTGAGTAAGTTAATATACTTGTTTCTAAGAACCAAGGATTCTTACATTGAATGAGATGGCCACTTTGTCTACACAGGCTATTATTTTAAAAAACACACCATGCAACATGGACTGTCACAGCATTTTTAACCCTCTGTCAATATTCAACATACATAAAATGGGCAGAGAAGTCAGATCTTGAAGAGGTACTACAAATCTATACAACTTTACAGTAGAAAAGTTCTATGAATTTCTGATACACTAGTATTTAAAAGTTGCTAACTTGATGGACTGTTTGCTGAAACAACTTCTCAGGCAATTCTACTGTTGTGGCTTCAGCGCACATCACCTGAAACTTCATAAAATCGGTAGGCCACACACACTATATCTTGTTATTTTGGAATTTGTACAACTTGATGCATTTCAGTGGAAGCATAGTAATTATGTTTCTAAGTTATAAAAATTTGATATTTACACATACTTTACAAAAACAATCCATTCCTTCCACACATCAAACCTGTGACCAATTAAGATTATCCCCATTTCACAGATAAGAAACTGATAAGACAGTGAGATGAGCAATTCAGAATATGGAACAAGAATATGAATTGCCTTTAAATATCCAGCAAGAGCTCTGCTGCACACACGTTCTTTCTCCTTCTTTCCTCTTCTCC
The DNA here is from genome assembly GCA_004027205.1 of Ctenodactylus gundi. NCBI lineage: Eukaryota > Metazoa > Chordata > Mammalia > Rodentia > Ctenodactylidae > Ctenodactylus > Ctenodactylus gundi. The sequence continues at coordinate 13,279 of PVKB01000821.1, forward strand.
TTTATTCAGTTCATACAAGATTTTTTCACTCATCAACTATTCTTCCACTCTTAACATAAGTTAAACTAGCAAGGAACACTACAATTGTTAAAAGACAAACAGAAACCTAAGCAAACATAATTACACAATTAGGCTGTTTTGACTGTAGCTTAAATCTGGGGTTTGGAGTATTCAGCCTAGAAAGACAGAGGGAGTATTCAGCCTAGAAAGACAGAGGGAACACATGGAAACAGATCTAACTACTGCTTAGAATGTGAAGTCACTTCAACATCTGACTTGTTTTCAAGATTCAGAATGAAGTCCTAGCCAAGTTATGGGAAAGCAGACGTTAAATCTAAATTACTATGATCTTTAAGTATCCCAATTCAACACCCCAACACACTTTTTTCTATTCAACATCAAAGTAAAAGGCATAAAACTGCTGCAAACCAGTATGAACAGTTAAGTGACATATTAATTGATAAGCCCATCCAGATTTTTAAAAAGACACAGGTTATTTCTGTTATCTCTAAATGCGCAGCTTCCAAGAATAAGGTGGTAACTTACTTTTCAGTGTGGGAGTATGAATCAATTCCATGGATCCTAAGAACAGCAATTTACCTTAAAGAAGAGTTTATTTATTGGGAAAAAAGCTATTTGTTAAATTTCTTGTGAGGCAATAGGAAAAAAGAATACTGACCTACTACTTGGTGACAGAATCTTACAACTATCCTCTACACTAATACTATTTCAATACACCCTATGATAAACAATCATTATTTTAAACATAAATAAAAACTCTGACATAAATATATTGTCAAATTTGAAACTTAAGCTCAAACTTTCTTGTAAAATAGTCACTAAGACACTAGTTGATATGAGTCCCAAGAATATTGAATAACTGAGCACGACACAAGTTTCATTAATAATGCCTCTTAAACCTTACTTTTTAATTCATCTTTTAACATTTCTTTTGATAGTAAAAAATCAATTTCTATTAAGAGTTTGGTTCCTATTTTTATCTTTAACAAGTCAAATTATCTTTTTCATACAACATTTAAAATGTAAACAGGACTATTTAACACAATAATAATAAAATACAAAGACACACTAAATTGCTTAATAGATTCATTTACCAAAACTCAGCAATTTTTGCTGATTTTTATCTTGATAAAAGTAAATTGTACTAATTTGGAATATATGCTTTGTCAGTTTTATCTATTTTGTCAAATTTTTAGTTAATAAAATTCAGTTGGTCACCAAATTAGAAAATACCTAATTTGGTGGTTTTAATTATATTTTAAGCCTAAGATATTAGCCATAACCATTTTAGGCAACAAATGAAAACAAAGTATTCTGCTGTGTATTTTCAACATCATTTCTTAAGGGCAGATTTTTTTTTCCACTCAGTAACTAATTTTATTGCCTAGCTTCTTTTATAATGAAATGCTCCTTTCCACATTACTTCCTGGAGTTTATTACCATAAAATATTTCCAAATACCTGCAGTTCAATTATCTATCAGTGCAATACTGTTATAAATTACATATGTAAAACAAGTAAAGTAGCCATTATTTTACATACTATAATACATATACAAGAATGAGTATGTTATTTTTGATAAAATACAATTTCTAATCAGTTTAGATTTCCAAAGTAGGAGAATAGTAAATACTTAAAATACCAGGTATTTCCCCCTATTATAGGACACCAGTCAGGTGAGATCTGAAAAAGATTCTTTATTGGTAACCATACAATTGACTATGCCTACAATCTCTGTGTTTTCTTGCTATGTAAGAAAAAATATAGAACCCAGACATTTAAAACATTATCAATGTACTAATCAGCACAGACTCACTGGATCTTTTAAAATTTTGTTAAAAATTGCCAAAGTCATGATGAATACAATTATTGCAGCTACATCATTTGAAAAAGTAATATAAATTATGCTGCAAGAGACGAAAACACTGAAATACACAAACATCACAATGTAATACATCAGTAATTCATTAACTATTTAATACAAAAATTAAATTTAAAAAGTTACGTTAGAGAACTTAGGAATTCATTTTAGCAAAACATTCTATTTATATACCTCCAACTTCTATGATATAGTATACAATAAAATACTTTTAAAAGATATGACATTCAAATGCTTCATATACACAAATAATATTGCCAATACTAATAAAGGTGATGCCCTTAAATAAGAACTGCTCTGCTAAATGTGATTTTAAAATGTTTCACTTCACTTTATGTTTTAGTTAGCAATTGGCATTACGGACTAACCAGTTCTGTGCTGACAGAGAGAAGGTTCTAGTCAAAATACTGTTTCTCAAAAGTAATACATATTATATTGCTTCAAACTAAACAACAATATAAAAGTGATAATCATTTATCTAAACATTGATTATGAAAGACAACTGGCATATATTCAGGCAAAGTGTTGAGTTCATGATAATTTATTTACAATAAAAGTATGTTTACTGAAGCTAACATGATATATAAGTTTCTATGTCATTAACTACAGTCTCAAAGTTATAAAAATATTATATAAAATACCACAGGCCTTAGAAGATATAATTTCATGTGGTTCTGATACTAGCAGCTGAAAAGTGTTTATAATTTAAAAATAAATAAACTATAGAGGTAAACCAGTTACAAAACAGCAGAAGACTGCAACAGTCACAAGAGTGAAAAGAACTGCTTAATTACACAACAGCTAACAAAATGGTGAAGCAGTTGGATCAAAAGTTTTAAAAACTTCTTTCAGAGATTTGTCATCTGTTTCCCTATCGGGATCATCCTCAGGAGTTGGGCTCACCTGTTCTGGCTGCCTGGCCTGCCTTGGGTCACCATACTGGGGCCTAATTAAACCTGTTAAGGCCTGAATAGGAAGACTGTGCACGGCTGGCACCGGAGCCTTACTGGAACTCCGGACAGTATCTGCCTGTGCATCAGCTGGCCCATCAGCTGGGACTTCCACGCTTGCAGTGGTTTTCTGTGGCAAGACTGCTTCCCCTGGAGGAGATTCATTTTTGTCACTGTTTTTTAAACCACCACTTTTTTTCTGGCTCTCTGCATTCTCTCCTAAAGAAACACTTGCTAACTCTGATGTAGATGATGAACCCTGCTCCCTGGGGTCGTACAAACTAATACCACTAAGAACTGCACTCGGAGTTCCCAGTGGAAGGCCAGCTGAAGACGAGAGTTTAGGGGCATATGGAGGAAGAGCCCCAGAAGCAGCATTGCTAGTTACTGCCCCCGAGGGCTGTGAACCAGAATTTGATCTAGTTAAATGAGCGGTACCCTTTGATGTATGTGATTCCTTCACAGTCACTTGATGAGACTCTGTGTTAGTTTGTCTGTGAAGCCTCGGATCAAAATTCTTTTGCAACCTAGGATCTCCCAATTTACTTCCTGAACTATGTAAGTCTCCAAATTGTTCTAAGTAGCCTTCTCTGTTTGTTGGATTAATTTTGACTTTGGCTGCTAATTTTGGATCAATAGACATTGTATTTTGGTGAAGATCGCTTTTTGTATTCCATAACCTACTGAGCCTCTGGTCAGCTATAAGAGGGGGCAAAGGTAAATTGATTGAAGATACTGGATCAGGTTTAGGTAAAGGCAGTGGAAGTAAATCTTCTGGAGCCCACACAATGTGTTTAGCAAAGTTGGGTTTGGTTAGGGTAATGTCCATTTTAATGTGACTGAACTGTCTCAATTGAGACCTTGGATCCTGGAGCGTTATCCCAGGTAAGGAATCCAGAGGTATTAAGAAAGCCTTTTCTCTTAGTTCTCTTTCTGTGTCTTCATCATCATCCTCTCCTCTTCTATGTTTGATATTAGTGCCAGCATTTCCATGATGCAAATCAAGCTTGGCTCCACTAATTGAAGAGCCTCCACGACCACTTCCACTTCCTCTTAATTTCCTGGGATCCCATACAAGTCTAAGATCCACTGGGCCAGACTCAGAAGGTTTTCTACTGTCTTGCCTTGAGATAGTCCTAAGTCTAGGGTCAACCACTTGATTGCCTTTACTTTTCTCTCTAGCAAGTCTTGGATCAGTAGGAGTGTTGAGTTCTGAAGAAGGCTGTTGCTGATTCCTTAAAGTTTCTGTTTGTTTCTGTAATGTTTTCAGTATTGACTTGACACTGTTCCCTTCTTCCTCTTCACTACTGGAATACCAGTTAACTGTATCATCTAAATGCAGACAAAAATTTATTGTAAAGAATGAAGCATTTATATTTGGGCTTAATTAAGATAAAAAAACACATGCTCTTACTAAAATTAGGATAGTCTAACATCAAGAAAATCGATAGAAATGGCAGGTTTCAATACTGAACAACATGTGCTAAGATAATTATCAATTCAGTCATCATACAGAATATAGAAATTAGTGAGCTATTGGATTATATGTTAATACCCTACCAGTGACCTATCAGGAAGTTTTATTCCAAATGGCCAGAAAGAATGCTGAAATGTACTGTGGCATATGGAGAGCAGGATGAAGAAGAGAAAATATTCATGGGAAGGTATTCTAAATGTTTTTTTGGGTCTCTTAAAATCAAGCTACCCTTTAGCTTCATAGATCTGAATTTATCAGAATGAAATATATACCTTAACTTTACATGAACACTCTGTGCCTTACTCCTAATGGCTATTTAACACTGTTGTGTAAGACACAACTTTAAGTTTACCTGTCAGAGGTTTTCTCTTTAATACAATGAACGGATTACAAACTGATGCTTCAAGACAAGTGATTTCCTCTCTCTATTAACGCATACACAGAATGGCTTGTCAACTGATCACAAAGTATCTGCCTTTCACATTCTATTCAAAATAGCTCACACACATATGATCTATCTATCTATCTATCAATCATCTCCACACTAGACTAGACTATCTGATCAGTAGAATAGAGTAGGCATTTTCATTTTTAACTTACCTTTTTAACTTACCTTGCTGCTCACCAGTATGTTTTTACTACATGAAACTTCAGTGTCATGGGATTAGTTTGACAAGAGCAGTGCTTACAAAACAGGCATTGGTATTTAGGATGGGTTGTGGTTTAAAACAAGCAACAAAGTTTTATTTCTCTTTGATGCTCAGGAAACCTAGCCACGCACTATAGTCACTCTCACCTGTAACAGTTATCTTAAAAGATTTTTATATAGAAATTTCTCATTTCTATCCTTATTTTAATTGTCCTATCAATATATTTTATAAGACTTCTATCTTTTTTGTAATTAGCAAATGTAGTAAGGAGAATAGAAGAATAGAGCAAGCCTAATTTAAAAAAAATAGATATTTAATAAGAAACATAGCTAAGTTTATCGAAAAAGAGAAAAATATCAGAAGAGTCCCAAAATTTATAAAAATGAACATGAACTGGGGCTGGAAGAATAGCTCATCAGTTAAACCGCTTGCCTAGCAAGCGTTGAATACCGGAGTTCAATTTCCCTGCACCACATAAACTGAGCATGGTGGCACACACATGCAATCCTAGCACACTCAGGAGGCTGAGGCAAGAGGATTTCTGTGAGTTTGAGGCCAGTCTGGGGTACATAGTGAGCTTCTCAGAACCAGCCTGGACTACAGAGTGAGACCCTATCTCAATAAAAACAATGACCATAAACCTAGCTCTCAAGATACTTGTGTATGGAGGGAAAATAGTCTTCATAGAAAATCATCAATCATATAACATATAATTTTATAACATGTGAAAGTTTAAATTTTCTTGCATACTGAAGCTTAAACCTCTGTAAGACTTTATCGAAAGATGACCATTAAAAGTTATTTTTTAAAATTAAGTTTTAGAACTTAAAGGAATAAACTTAAATTTTATAGGAAATTGACTTATCAAGAATCTCTCCTTTTCCTGTGATGCTAGAGAATAGGAAGTATTACCTTCTTTGAAAATGTCACATATAACATTCAAACAACAGATGTTAGCTACCTAGACATACCTAGTTTTACATGTTTTTTCATAAATTTAATGTTCAAAAGTGGCCAACTATGCCAGCTTATAATTCATAAGATGAAATACATGTTTTAAACTTTTCTCATCCTAAGATGAACTAACTGGTTGCTGTATACTTACCAATATCAAAAATAATAGGGTAATCACTGTTTTTTTTATAATCTTTTAAAACTAAAAATAGCAGTTCCCAGGCAGGCATGAGGGAACATACCTGTAACCCCAGCATTCTGGGAGGCAAAGGCAGCAGGATTGCAAGCTTGCACACAGCGTGGGCAATATAGTGAGCTAGAGAGACCCTGTCTCAAAATAGAAAAAAGGAAAAGGTGGAGCGGGGCTGGGAACATGGCTTAGAGTAAAAGTCCTAGGTTCACTTCCCAAAAATCACAAAAAAATTACTAATAACATAGCACAAGCAGATATATTATGCTCTTAATTTCTCCAATAACTGAATTATTTTGAAGTAGAGCTAGAAATCAAAACTCTAAAACTGAAAGTTAATAAAAAGAAAAGAAGAAGTTTAACTGCTTGTAAGTTGGCCCATTTAGGACCTGAATTCAAGATTCAGACCTATTCATTGCTTCAAGTCAAACCTCCTACAATGAATCGCTAAGGCATTTGTATTGATGAAGTGATAAGCAATCCTAAAATGAGGAAGGGAACTGGAACTAAAACAGAAGGCTCATATTTGCATATATAATCTATTCAGATAAGTAAGAGGCTGTTAGAACAGCTGACACACCTTCTTCTTTGCTTGATGCCCTATGAGGATGAGCACTAGTTGGTTCTTCATCTTCTTGATATCTCTGAGTAAGTCGGACAAAAAGAGCTCTCTGCACTGCAGGAAGGAGCCCTGGAGCTGGCAAAGGGCTGTGGCCTGTCATGTTGCTGCTAGTGTCAGGACTAGTCCCAAGGTTAGGCGAGTCTTGAACAAAAGGGAGCTGCTGCTCGGCAAATTCCCCATGCCACATCCCATCTACAGACATAACACGAGAAGAGACACGCTGAATGAGCACAAACTCCACCAGAGGTAGAAGAAACTTAAATTCTAATAACTATCACATTAGCTTCTCAAGTTACTATATAATTATAAAGTATTTTTAAAGTTATCTAAAGTTCTATTGTTTCTTTTATTTTGGGAAAATTTTAAACATATTTTAAGGTTTCAATTTCACTGATTTTATTTAGCTTTCTTTATAGGCTGTATCTTGCCCTTGTTTTTTCGAGTGGTGTTACTGTCTTAGGCTAAACATGTAACGTAAGTTTTAATGTGCATATGTAAGTACTGAAACTTCCTTTTAAAATTTTTCATTATAACATTTAAAAATTATAGGCAAAAGACAGTAGGCTATAAATTAAACACGTCTAATTTAAAACATACCTACAATGATTTCAATGTAAAACAGTTTAAATATTTTAAATTAGAAATGAGGTCTTTCAAAACATAAACTTACCATCAGAGTTACTGGGTGGCTGAAAATTATGTAGAGCATGCTGTGAATAATAACTATCATAAAACTCAGCTGAGCTGTGCAGGGACTCGTAATTGGTGTTGAGCTGCATGTCACCAGAAATCTGCTGGTATGATGAACCTGAAGAACAGTGATTCTCTCTGGATGCTTTCATCACATGTCCTGGAAACCCTGGGGAGTGATAAGCTGCACTCATACATGGTGGTGTCAAGGGTGCATCCTGTTGAACAAGTCCTCCAGCTTGACTGTGAGGGCCAAGGATCTCAGGTGGACCAGGAGGCAATGGTGGGCTCTGTGGTACTGGTAAACCATGAGGTCCTGCACAAGGGTGATGTCCAGGGGAGCCTGGGTGTATCACAGGACTACTGCATCCCTGAGACCCATTAGGGCCAGGACCTGGACTTGACCCAGAACTGTAGATATGCTGAGGATGTGGGCTGCTTCCCTGAAATTGTGGTCCGGGTGGTGAGGCACTGTTATAAAATGCTGGTGGCCTATAGGAGGAAAGAATAAATTCCTTAGTTTGAAGAAAAGAGAAAAACAGGAATGTTAACACTCCTAAATAGACACTGGTTAAGTATGATTTTCTATATCCAAGTAGAATACCAGGTGTTTAAGAAGAAATTTATTCCATATCCTATACAGACAGAAACTACACTTGCCTCTTTCTTTCATTTTAGCAGTGTCCTTAATTTCTTAACATCGGCTGTTGTAAAACTTATATTTTTAAAATACAAAAATTATGACAACAAATAAGAATACTTCCAATCCCACCACTCAGAGATAAATTTTTGACTGCTTCTCTCCTTGTCCTTTTTCTAGTTGTTTATGGCCCTTTTATTTCACAACAAAATTTGAAAACATCATTTTGTTACAATTTTAATAGTTTATTACAGGCATATATATATATACTTTTAGTTGTTTAATGCTGTCTTCCTTTCTGAACTCCTTGCTAATTTAATTATTTCTAACCATTTTGCAAGTTAACTCCTTCGGGTTTTTTGTGGGAAACTGAAAATAATGAATCTCTTTGACTCTAGTCTTTACAGTATTTATGCACTTTTCTTATTTCATTCACTAGGATATGATATACAATTATTTGCAAACTAGTGCACATTCTTAAGTCTTAACTTTGATAGAAATACTTTTAATGGTTCACATTAATTATGGATGGTTACTATAGATTTTTTTGATCCTCATCTACTGAGAGCTCATCTCTTCCCTTAATGTTCAGGGTTAAATGAAAACCAACCATGAGACGTGGTCCCAGGGGCACAGACCCTAAGAAACAGGCGCCAGAGTTGGAATGGAGTTTTTGGAAAATGACAACTTGGATTCAGCTTACGCAGAAGTTCTCCTTTAATAGCTTATGAAAATACTTTCAGCACCAACCATATTCTGGAGACATATTACTGACTATTTGAAGACATTATTAGTGAAAAGGCAGGCTTATTATCAGGTGAGAGGAATATCAAACTCATCTGTCAAACCCACTGACAAGTTTCTGAAGCTGAGTTACTGATCACAGGCAGCAAAGGGTGGGGACAAAGCACAGGGGGAAGCAGCAATCTGAGCACATGCTAGGCACCTGCTATTTCTACCCAAGTTTAAATGTACAGCTAATTTGGAAAATAATTTGTAGTATCTTAACATGATTTTTAGGAAAATTTTTTCTGCCATTTTGAAAGTTCGAACTTACTTCTTCCCGATTTTATGTGCTAAATCCACAGTAGGTTTTACAACTATTTCAAAAAGGGATGGAATTTTCTTGAACTCATCAGAGAGATCAGTCTGAAAATCATCTTCAGCATCAGAAAAGGGAAAATGCTCTGATGGGGTTGGCAGGAGTCCAACTCCAGGAGGTGGTTTGGGAAGAGGAGTTATACCACGCTTTCTAAGTTCTTCTAATTCTCTCTCATCTTCATCTATAAGTTCTTCATCTGTATTCAATACCTAAAAATAATTGGTATAAAATATTTCAAAACAGGCTCTTGCGCTCACATTTAAAACTGCAAAGACTTCAAAAATGAGTTTTGTTAATAGAAAAATAGCTTAAATAGATCAGAGATAGCTGGTTCCTTATTTTTGATAAACACAATTAGGTTCAAAGAAGAGATACTACCCAAAGTAAACAACTTTTTTTAAATGACAGAACTGGGATAAGAGCAAAACATTACTAATTCCTAAGCTAATAATTCTGCCTTTCCAACAAATTACATTAATGGAACAAAACATAACAAATCCTCAATTTCCTCGAATTTCATAAGACATACTTTATAAAACATATTCAAACTAAATCTGCAGAGACTTGAACAATACTTAAAAGGCAAAATTATTTATTACTCACTTTCTCTAAAAGCTTCTTTGTTTCTTTAGTCAGATCATCATGGGAAAATTTACAGTTGTCACCTTGATAACATTTTGCTCCACTATGATAGAACTTGCATGGAAATTCACGTAAACAAAAATATTAAGGAACAGACCAAGTAAAATCTAATTTTTAAACCAAAAACATAACTTGTATAAGACGATCAATAGAGATCTGCTGTACAACACTGTAACTATAGTCAACAGTACTGTACCTTTTAAAATCTGTTAAGTGCTCTTAGTACAATAAATAATAGTGCTGAATCAGCAGGACTGTATTATTAGTATTATACTAAATTTCCTATGATCACATCAGATTTATTTTTTGAAACAGGGTCTTGTTCTGTAGCCCAGGCCAGTTCTGAACTTACTATGTAGCCCAGGCAGACCTTGGGCTCACGGCAATACTCCTGCTTCAGCCTCCCAAGTGCTGGGATTATAGGCATGCACCACCATGCCCAGTTTATGTGGTGCTGGGGGAATCAAATTCAGGGTCACTACTCTCAGCTTTATGTGGTGCTGGGGAATCGAACTCAGGGCCTTGTGCTTGCTACGCAAGTACTCTAACTGTTATGCCATTCCTCCAATCCCTACTACTAAGATTAAAAAGTAAACACTCATAATGGTTACAGCAAATACTACAGTATTTTAATTATTTACTTTCTGCAATAAAACAAATTATAAGTAAACTTTCTACCAAGAACTTATTATATCTATGAAGAAAATAAAGAGGTTTGATAGGTTAAAAGCAAATATCCTAACAATGATCCACAGGATTATTTTTTAAGCTTATGGAGACAAACTTCTTAAGAAAATACTAAATCTGAAAGTGCAGTGAACAATACACCGGTTTCAAGTAGTGTATGTCCAGAGACTACGTGGGTGGTTTTAGAAAGCTTGTAATTACATTAACAAGGTCAAGTGAGAAAATCATATCAGCATCCTGGCAGAGGTAAAAAGAACCTGGTAACTAATGTAAAATTCTTTTTCTTTGCTGAAAAAAAACTCTCAATAAAATATAATCACACACCTTCAACCAGACTTTTAAAATCTATCTTAAAATTACAGCCAAAGCAGAAGTTTTTCATTTCTCCTGGTTACAAAATTTATAAATTCATTCAAATATTCCTGGGTAAGGGTTAGGGGCATTACTCCGGTTAAAGTGTTTGCCTAGCATACACAAGGCCCTGCATTCAATTTTCCAACACCCCAAAAAACTGGCCAGGCTTGGTGGCACATGTCTATAATCCCAGAAATTGAAAGGCTGAAGCAGAAGAACTGTAATGAATTTAAGGGCAACTTGGACTTCGGAAGACCCTGTCTCAACAACAACAACAACAACAAATTATCCCCTAGGTAATTGTGTGGTCCCATTTATATTTAGATCTATGATAAAATGAAAATCTTTACATTCCATTTTATCCACTTTCTTTTTTGGCATTTTAATTTTTTTAGTTTGAAACTTTTTTTTAAAATTACCTAGAAAAATAAGAGAATCCACCTATTAGCAGTGTAAAAAGCAGCAAAAGGGCTGGAAGAATAGCTCAGTGGTTATAGCTCACTCAGCAAGCCCAATGACCCTGAATTTGATTCCCCCAGCACCACATAAACTGGGCATGGTGGTGCATGCCTATAATCCCAGCACTTGGGAGGCTGAGGCAGGATTCCTGGGAGTTCAAAGCCAGCCTGGGTTCCATAGTGAGTTCAGGACTAGCTGGGACTCTATCTCAAAACTAAATAAATACTCTTTTAAAAAAAACAACAAGTAATAATAAGATGAAGACAAATCCATAAAGCTAAATACAAAGTCTAGTAGACAGAAAAAATATGTATATGGAAACATTCTGTCTATTACAGAGTTTCAAATACACAATTGAAGCTCCATTATCCTTAAGTGACAGTTACCTAGCAGCTAGCTATCTGGGAGAAATCACTATAAAAAGATGCCATTTAAAAAAAAAAGACTCACTATGTATTATGTATACAGTCAAATCTCTATTTTGGTAGAGGCAGAAGAACAATCTAAATGTACAGATTTCCAAAAGGAAAAGTAGAAAATGTATAGTGTTTATCACTGGGTGTTAAGATTTGATGAAAATGATTATAATTTTCAACAATGATAATTATTTATTAACCTCAGTAAAATAAATATGTCATAAGATAAATATTTTTCCAACTACTCTTTCAGGAAGCAGTCTCTTGAAGTACTTTAAGCTGATTATATTACATACAAAGGACCTTCAGAAAATTTCAGAGTTCTTTCTCAAAGTGAAATTAAATTACATCATTTCCCTACCGGAGAGTTTGTTCCCAAAGGGAAGTTCTTTCATCTCCCTAGAGAAGAAGTTAGTTTGTCCTTTTGAAATGCAAAATCTGACCAGACTATATTTATGCAATGTGGTGTGTTAAATTTAAAATCACATGTAGTAATAAAACATACAGTGATTACTGACCTAAAATTAATAATCTAAACAAAAATTTAAATTTAAAACCTGGGATTATCTAGCTTCTATCTTTGAGTTTTAAAAAACATGACATTTTAAAACTTCAATATTTTGGCCAACATACGTTTCAATAAAGGATATTATGCATGTAAATGCAGTTCTCTCCTTTGGTACAATACCCCTGTAAGTAAAATTTACAGATCTCTTTTCTTTTCTCCAACTCTGCATCATGATCAAATTTACACTGATCTCCCTGTTCAAAAAAGAAAAAAGAAACAGTAAAATAAATACTTTATTTTCTCCATGATATTCATATAAAGTCATGATCATTACTGTGAGTCTTCAAATAATGGGCTAATACTAACACAAGCAATCCCTTAGAATTCCTGCCCAGGCAATAGATGCGGCTATCCACAGGGCAGCAGCACAGCCAGCAAGTCTGTGGCAGGAGAACAACCAAGTGCCCACATTCCACCAGCACTCACCACTTCTAGTGAGTTACCATGGGGACTTATTTAAACCTTGAGAGCCATGTTTAAAATGGGGATAATAACAGAAACTACTCAGTAGCATCACTATAAAGATTAAATAACTTTCTATTAGCTGAACTTTGACTGGTATTTGGCACATGCATCAGTTATTTGCCACAGATTTTTGCGTACTTGTTAAATAAAACGTGATTTCTACAAATTGTTATTGTCCCAAAACATAATTGAGTTCTGATATACAGAAATTTCATACAGGATACATTTTTAAAAACCACTTTTATCACAACTACATGAAAAACAGAAAAAAAAAAACTCTTAGGCTCCAACTACCCACTAAATCTTTAAAATTTAAAGATAAGGTTAGAGTTATTCATAGACAGTGGATAGGTGTTTATGATACCCCTTATACATTTACCTTAATACATCTCCCTTCCAGGAAGTATTTACAGATTTGTTTTCCTTTGTGTTCCACTGTGTGCTGGTTAATAAATTCTTGAGTCATAACCTTCCATTTTTTCCCAGGTTTACTATACTGCAAGAAAAAAAATTTCATTTGAATGCAACATGTGAAATGCTAATAGATATTACAATACACAGTTAAATAGAACTGGAAAGCAGTAGTTTAATTAGAAATACATTTCTAATGATTTGCTTATTGTCACTAATGGGTGCTAACAAGCTTATCTGTATTTTAATCAAAAGGTATAACTACACTTTAAAATTAAATTTATAAATAAGCTTAAAATGTCTTAATGTTACATGTTCAGTTTTGTCAAAGATACTATAAAATACACATTCTCATTCTGTTGATAGGTATGCTTTAAATGACCTTATCCAACATGAGGAATATAACTCTGAAATTAAAAAGTAAAACAGTAGGTTAAAAACCTAACAAACTGTATTTTGATTCCTGGATAACACTCTCTGTATTACTTTCTAAGAACATATCATTGTTTTAATAAAGGATTGGGGAATACAGGTTTGTAGCTTACTTCACTTTAAACAAGTAGAAATTATCTCAGTATCCACAACTATAGGACTCTTGACTAGAATGTTATAACCAAGGTATTGCAGAAAATCTAAAGCAACTTTATCAAACAAAGTTTTAGAACAAAATGAAGTACTCAGAAGATATGTCTTTTTCCTACAGAGGAACCACAAATTTCTCCACCCATAAGAGTTCTTGTAAGAGACAGAAGAATGATAGAAACAGGAATCCCCAAACCCTATTGGGACTGGTATTATTAGTAACCAGCAGGAGATTAGTGGTGAGTGAGGGAAGCTTCACCTGTATTTATCACCATTCATCATTGCTCACATTACTGCCTGAGCTCTGCCTCACTTAAAAACTTTCTTCTAACACTCAACTTGTTGGAAGAAAAATAGGCAAAACGCATGAAGACACAGGCATAGACAAGGACTTTATCAATAAAACACCTAAAGGACATGAGAAGACACCAAGAATCAATAAATAGGATTGTATCAAATTAAAAAGCTTCTTTACAGCAAAGGAAACAGGGTGAAGAGGGAACCAACCAATGGAATGAGAAAAAAATGTCTGCCAGCTATACCTCAGGGAGAGGACTATTATCAAGAATATACAAAGAACTTAAAAAAAAAATAGACCTACAAAAAAAAAAAGACCCAATCAAAGATCAGGAATCTGAAATTATAAACAGTTCTCAGAAGAAGTCCAAATTGCCAATAAATGCATGGGAAAACATTCAGCATCTTTAGCGACCAGAGAAATGCAAATCAAAGTAACAATGAGGTTCCATTTAACTCCAGTAAGAAGGGCTGGAATTAAGAACACAACAACGAATGCTGGTGAGGTTGTAGGGAACACTGCTGGTAGGAATGACAACTTGGACAACCACTATGGAATGTAGTATGGAGATTTCTCCAAAAAAAAAAAAAATCTGAAAATTGGTATCCCATTTGACACAGCTATACCTCTCCTGTATATCTTCCCCCAAAGAGTTAAGTCATCATACAACAGTGACACATGTATACTCATGTTTATAGCAGTATAATTTACAATAGCCAAATCTTAGAAGCAGCCAGTTTGTCCATCAACAGATGAATGGATAAAGAAGATGGGGTATATATACACAATGGAGTGTCACTCTGCCATAAAAAAGAACAAATTCAAGTCACTTCCAGGAAAATGGATACACCTTGAGGCCATTATGCTTAGCAAAGTGAATCAGACACAGAAGGTTCAATATCATATGGTTTCACTATTATGAGAAAACCAAACCACAAAAAAAGTAAGAGTAAAGAAAGAGAGATTTTATAGAAAGGGATGTAGTTGGGGAGGGGGGGATACAGTTTGAGAGCATTGGAAGAGGAAAGGTATGCAATATGTAAATTTTTTAAAAATAAGTTTTTTAAGTATTTGCTTTAGAAGATACACTGATATTGATCTAAAAGACAAGAGCATAAAGAGAAAGCTTTCTCATAATTCCTGGAATCATAAGAAATGTCTCTTGTAACAGCCAATAAGTTGACATACTAAATAACATATTTTAGCTTCATTCTTCTATTATCTGATAAAGAATTTTTTTAGTAACAGCCCAGACTTACAAACATCTAAAATATGATTGCTTTAAGAAATAGCATACTTCAATTTATAGTTTAAATGAAAGTCCAGAGACAATAATCTGCTCACAGACACACTTTCAAGGAATTGTTTTTGTTTGTTTAGGAGTACAGTGTAAGCACTAGTTAACACATGTATTTAGAAAGCACTTACATTACTTTGGGTTACGTGAAGCAGCACATTCTGAACGTCTACTTAGGTCTAAAAAGATTAACAACCAGAAATAATCACCTAGAAATTCTACAATAATAGTAAAGACTTTAATAATGCCAAAGCTGTTAATTCCATGTAAGAGGAATGGCTCAGCAAATGTTAACAGATGTGTAGGGTAATGAAAGAGTTTATTCTCAAATATATTTTGAAAATTATGGTTTAACAAAGTAACTAAACTGTTTGATGCCTCATCTGCTCAGAAGCTTTACCAGATGGATATTGAGAATCCCCAAAAGCCAGAGCAGCATGTGATGAATTTCACATATTTATTTGGACTTGAACTTCTCTTTTTGCATCACAGTTGTTGATGTTTCCTTAACTAGTGTATTAAGGAGTACATATTAAGAAATCTCTGTCCCTTATCTTTAAGTTCAGAGATAAGTCAAGCATTTTCAAATTACAGCATATATTTTACACAAGGTTGTAGCTTTAAGTAACCTACTCTTTCCCATGCCTAAGTCAATCAAATCTTACTAAAACAGTATAGAACATAGGACGTGTATCACTCTCAACCAGAGTTGGTACAAGATTGAAATGTACATGTTCAGAGTTCAACTCAACATATATTTATTGAATAGCTACTACATGGAAGGTACATAAGTTTATCTTTCCAACCATTTACATCCCTTTCTTCCTCTCAATGAGTAAGCTGTCAGAACACTGCCTCTCATACTGGCCCTGTTACATATTGTGCTACCAGCATTTTATTACCATTTGCATCTGGGGATGATGCCTCTTAGCAAAGGAAGCCACAACCAAAGATTAATAGACGGCATCTTTTTGCTTTGAAATATACTAATTTTATTTGAGGTTCTTTCACATATATCTATTTCATTTCTAGGTCACCCAAATTTGTACTTTAATACCACTGTTAGGACTAATTAAAACAGCAACTCTCTTCTCTCTTCTCAGGAGTTTGTTTATACTCATTTCATCTACATTACAAATTTTTCATTCACTAGGAAAGTGGGGTTAAAATCAGAATCCTTTCCTTATAATAAACAGATTAATTTTTTAAAAAGAAAAGTTCCTTTCCTCACTCTATACAAATTCTCAGTACCTCTTGATAGTCATCTGTTCCTGAAAAACCGCTGGGACCTTTATTGACTCTTCCTCCTCCACGTTCTTTTCGTTTGATTTTCTTCGGCAAACCACGTCCACGACCAATACTGAAACTTTTAACCCTGTGGTCAGTACCTAAAACATTAAAACATATTTCAAAATAGAAAAAAAGCATACTTATCAATCTATTTGTTCACAAGGAATGGTACAGTTTCAATAATCCATAACATAATGCATCCTTTTATGTTTATGTTCAATTTTAAAAACTGAATCTTTTTATCATCTGAGTACTGTTTTTTTGTTCCTTGTTTTTTAAAGGACGTTATTATGGGAAGCAAGGAACAAAGATACAGATGCCTAGAAAATCCAACTTTAGTATTTTTATTTCTAATTTTCCTTTGGATAATAAAATTTTCTATTGCTAAGAAAATGAAGCATTATATTCCCATTTAAGGAAGACACTATAGATTAAATGATTAACTTGCAGAAAACTTGATTTCAATTGGTAATTTTGAGTAGGTACATAGATAAATGTCACCAAGTAAAAATTATACTGGTTTTATGATTTTAAAAACTTTAGTATTTACATGTATATAAAAAGACATCCCAATTTTAAAAATTACATTTTAAGATATCATTTTACAAAATCACACTTAGCAAGTAAGATTCTTAATAATCTCAAAATCTATAAAACAGCAATAAATATATTTAAAGGTTTCACTTTATAAAAAAGAAATTTAAATTTTTAAATACATAAATTTTATCTCAAAGAATACTAAAGCACACCATTGGTAAAGATTTGGGAAAATCTGCATTTCACACACTAGAGGAATTTGATGATACATCTTGCTATCTACTTGGTAAATGGATGAAAAATCTTCAAACGTGTGGCTATGTCTTTTGATTTTGCAAATCTATTTTTAGTACTTTATTTTTAAGAAAAAAATGTCAAGATGTTCTTACACACACACACACACACACACACACACACACACACACACATTTATTATAGGGTAAATCATAGAACTAGAAAAACCCTACAACTATGTATAAATTAAATCCCAAATAGCACCCAAATAGCGGGCTGGAGGAATGACATAGCAGTTAAAGCTCTTGCCTTGCAAGCTCAAGGCCCTGCACTACATGAAGCTGGGTGTGGTGACACACGCCTGTAATCCCAGCAATCAGGAGGCTGAGGCAGGTGGACTGTACTAAGGCTAAGGCCAGCCTAGGTTATATCAGTGAGTTCAGGATCAACCTGAACTAGAGTGAGATCCTGTTTCAAGAAAAGAAAAAAAAAATCACATAAACCGGGTGTGTTGCTGCATGCCTGTAATCCCAGCATTGGGAAGCTGAAACAGGAGGACTGCTGTGAGACCAAGGCCAGCCTGGACTACATAGTGAGTTCAGGACCATCCTGGACTACAGAGCAAGATCCTATCTCAAAAAAAAGAGAGAGAAACAAAGAAAGAAAAAAGAAAGACACAAAAATCCCAAATAATGACTGTACTACCAAACAAACATAACTATCTGTTAGGACAAACTGATATATCAGTTTATCTGGATACAAGCTAAGTGTCAAAAAGCCTTCCAATAAACTTAACAACAACTGAGATTTAATTCATAGTTAAAGAGGAAAAAACAAGTTATAATAATATGTATGTATAGATTTTTATTGAAAATAATGATCAGAAAAACTCAGGAAGAAGATATGCCCAAAATAGTAATAATTATTATCTCTGAGTGGTAGGGATTCAAATTATTTTTGTTTTATCTTTGATCACTGCTAGTGCTGGTTTTCTTCTATACAGAAAAGCTTCTTACATCTGGTCATTTATCACTTTCAAAACTCAAAGGGGGAAAAAGATCAAAGATATGTATATGCACAAAATACTCAAGATCAATGTAAATATTATGTATTGCATATATACATATCAGTGAAATGGGAGGAGATAAAAGTGAAAGTCAATTCTTTAAAAAGACAAAGGAAGGAAAAGCTCCATGTAAAGGGAATGAGCAAGTTCTCACTAAATTACTCACTCTTTAAGTGGGATATCACTGATACCACTATAAACAGACTCTAGGGAAAAGTTCACCCATTATAACATACATTTTATCTATGGATTGGATCTGAAGTGTGCCCCAAAACCCTCATGTATTTGGATGTAGTGGGATGACTGTGGAACTGTGTGCTTTTGGAGGTGGGGCTTGAATAGAAGGGGTGGATATTTGGAGTCTGATCTCCAGGGACTATGTCAACTTATTGAGAGTGGAGGGCACCCAATGCAAAGCTTTCAGATAAGTGTTTCTTACTTATGAGCCAGGAAGTAAGGGAGGGGCACCCCCCAACAGCTGGTAGCTTAAACTAAGTAAAGGAAGGGAAAAGAAACATGTTGCAGCTTCTTCTGGGAAAGCTTTGGCCTTGCCTGAGACTCTAGAGATGGAGTTGGTACCTACTTCATTTGGCTTTGTCTATAATGTGAGCAGCTCTCCAGTCTCTGCTATGGGCTTCTACAGTTGCTATGGTGCCCATACATGAACTGTGTAAGGCCTTCTGAAAATGTAAGCTAAGTAAATTTTTCCTTAAGTGGAGACGTCAGGTATTCTGTCCCAGTAACAAAACAGGAACTAAGGCACACAAGTACATAAATCCTTTTTCCTTTAGTTCAGCTAAGCTTAGATGAAAAAGCCTAGATTTTTCAAAAGAATGATACCAGAAAATAAAAAAGCAGAAGTAATCAAATTTACTCATGAGTAATTTCTTTTTTCAAAGATGATCAAAGAGTAATTACATAAGGTGTGGCAGCTCACCAGAAAAATCAATGAGCAGAAAAATCAATGAGCTATTATTTAAGGTTAAATTTGAGCTCTAGGTGATCCACAGTCTCTTGTCACCAGTTGGAAACTTGCTCTGGTTTCTCCAGGAACCATATACCTTATCACAGGAGGTAAATAGGTATTCACTGCAGAAATTTCTTTAGATTGTGTTCTGTTCTCAATCGTAAAGGATGTCCATAGTCCTATGTACATTTGCATAGCAAAGACAACTGCCATTTTAAAGCCTAATACAAGAACAGCTTCCCAAAATTCTATTTTTATATACATAAAATATGTATTTAAAATATACATAATATACAAACTAATCAAAATAATGTATAATGACATAAAAAGGATGGAGAAAGTTTATGTTTTATATACTTTTAAAAATAGAATTATTATTCTAGTTAAAATAAGATATCAGGCACATTAAAATATATGCAGACTTGTATTCTACACGTCTATGAAAATAAATTTCCATACCACAAAAATTGGCTCATCTTGGGAAAGGGTTAGGAACTTCCTAAGTTTTTACCCTATATCTACCCATTTTAATAAGGATCTCAAATTCTAAAACAGACTATAATTTCAAGCTTACCTTGCTGAGCTCCTTTCATTCTCTGTTTTTTCCCTGATTCTTTAGAAAATGATGATCCTAAAGAACTATTTGAGGTTTCCTTAACTTGTCTGTAGTGTTTCAGGTGACTGGCAAAGTCTTCCTCTGTCTCCTGGCTGTAGTTACCAAAGTTGTCATCACTGTAGTTACCAAAGTTGTCATCACTGTAGGTACTGTACTCATCATACTCCTTACTTTTAAATTTTCTGATATGTTGACTCTTTTTTGATGTCATGTAGCTTCCTGAGATATGTCCATGCTAAGTGAAAATGGACAATCATTAATAGGATTTTCTGATTATATACATCAGTTGGTAACACAGTATGGCTTTTTTCCTCCAGAAATTTGGAAAAAAAAAGAAGAGTTACTAGTCCTGACTTGATTAGTACTTACAAATGACACTCTTTAATGTTAATTTCAGAAGGCAAAAGCTACTCTGACATTATTAAATACTATGCTCTTTAATTTTAGCTTTTATTTTTCATGTTCTACATCTCAATATTCTTGTACACAGTAATATTTAAAAATCCACACTGTGACACAGCAAATCCTTTTCAAAAACAAAGCCTTTCTGAAAATGAGGAAAAGACAGAAACAGTTGGGAGGGTTATGGAAAATGTATATATGTGTATATATATTCTAACACTGAAAAATCCTTAAATGACATTACATTTAATAAAAATTATGACTAAAAATTATATAAAATGAAAATCTTTATATATAAGGTCTAATAGAAAAAAAATCACAGCTTTACCCAATAGTAAATTTTGTCTCTCACTGAAGAATTATTAGTATTATAACCTCTGTCAATTTTTTAATGAAGAAAAAAAAACAGTACATAACTGCAATTTGAGGATGTAAAACACATCATGCCTCATCATTAGCTTAATGCATTTTAATTGTGATGTATATTCTAATATTTACCTAAACAGATAAAATTAATAACTAAATTATAATCATTATCTTACTTTTAAAAGACAATTTTAAAATTTCATTTATTTAAGTGGTCACTTAACAACCTCAACTATAAAGAAAGTAACACAGAAAAACTCAAGCATAGTAATTTGGTTTATAAACACACAGTAACATCATATTTAGAAGAACAGAATACTTGTAGACAAAATAGTGACATCATTATTTTCCAAGCAATATTTATATTGAATATTTGCTCATACAGTGCAATTATTTAAGAAAAGATACAAAACATATCATTTTGTTTTAAAATTTGTATTCCTCTTCTTACAAATGACCCTCTTTAATACCAAGCACAGAAGGCCAAATGCTGCACTGACATTATTAAACATTGTAGTCTTTATTTTCTAGCTTGTTTTGCAGTGCTAGGAATCAAACTCTGGGGCTTTAACAAGCTGGTACTCTTATCACTGAGTTACATTTCCAGCCCTGTAAAACTGTTTTGTCTTTAAGGCATTTTAAATAATTTTTGCATTTAAAAGGTTGTCACCTATCTTCAAAATTCAATATTCTTGGGGCTGGAGGAATGGCTCAGAGGTTAAGGCGCTTGAGCAAGTGCTAAGCCAAGCGCTAATAAGCTGGGTGTGGTGGCACACGCCTATAATCCCAGCACTCGGGAAGCTGAGACAGGAGGACTGCCGTGAGTTCAAGGCCAGCCTGGGCTCTGAAGTTAATTCAGGACCAGCCTGGACCACAGAGCGAGACCCTGTCTCACAAAAAAAAAAAAAATTCAATACTCTTCCACATACTAATCATGTGTCCCTTTACATTTCATACCCTAGTACCAGAGAATCGGACTACATTTGAAGACCGAGCCATTAAAAAAGTGATTAAGTTAAAATGAGGCTGTTAGAGGGGACTCTGTCCAATTTGACTGGTATCCTTAAAAAAGAAGAAATTAAGACAGAGACACACAGAAGTTCCTGTTCACAGAGAGACAACCATATGAGGACAAAGCAGAAGGAAGGCAGCCACCCACCAACCAAAGACAGAGGCCTACTGCAGATCTTCCCTTTATAGTTCTTAGAGGAAACAACCCTGCTGACAGCCCCATCTTGGACTTACCACTTTAGACTATGAAAAAAGTCTGTTGTTTAGGCTACTAAGTCAGTGCTATAAATGCAATGCTAGCAAACTAATACATAATGCATTCTTTATTTTCAAAGACTTGAAACTTGTAGCATATATCTGAAAAACAAGTTCCTTGACAAACACCTGTTTCTGGCATTTTGCAAGGTATCAGAAAGCAAAAAACATAATTTAATTTTTTTTTTTGAGACACGGTCTCGCTCTGTAGCCCAGGCTGGTCCTGAACTCACTATGGAGCCCAGGCTGGTCTTGGATTCACCACAATCCTCCTGCCTCAGCCTTCCAACTACTGGGAATATAGGCATGAGCTACTATGCCCAGCTTATGTGGTGCTGAGGAATTGAACTCAGTTATTTAGCACTTGATGCAGCACTTGCTAGGCAAGCACCTTAATTAATCTAAAATTTTCTTTTTTTAAAAGTCAATACCTCAAAACCACAACAATATGTTATTCTATACTCAGTTTTTACTTCCTCAAAAAATGGAAAACGGTGGGTATTAGCAAACATATGAAGATATTAGGCCCCTCAAGCACTCCTGATGGGCACACAAAATAGTAGTTTTACAGAAAACAGTTTAGTGGTTCCTCAGAAAGTTAAACATAAAATTGCCATTTGCACACTCATGTTATCAAGCAGCATTATTGACAATAGCCAAAAGATGGATGTAACCCAAATGTCCATCAACAGATTAATGGATAAATAAAATGTGAAAAGTCGTCACAGGACCTGGGAGGCTGAGGCAGGAGGACTGCCATGAGTTCCAGGCCAGCCTGGGCAAGATAGTGAGTTAAGGACCAGCTTGGACTTCAAAGCAAGACCCTGTCTTAAAAAAAAATAAGTGAAATGTATAATGGCATATGGGGGGAAGAGTGTAGTAGGTGCACAAAAAAGTATTATTTAGCCTTCATAAAAAAGAAATTCTTATACATACTGCAACATAGATGAACCTTGAAGTTATACTAAGTGAAATAAGCCAAACACAAAAAGGAAAATACAGTACAACTTCAAATGTATGAGGCACCTCGAATCGGCAAATTCAGAGAAACAAAATAAAAGTGATTATACCACATTCTAAGGGCAAGGGAAAAAGAAGTGTTGGTGCTTAATGAACACAGAATTTCTGTCCAGGATGATCTCAAAGTTCTGGGGACAGGTAAAGGTAATGGTTGAGGAACGTTGTTAATATACTTAACACTACTAAATTATACATTTAAAAATAGTTAAGCTGATATATTTTAAGCTAACTATGTTTGATCACAATTTTTTAAAGGCAGTACCTGAGAAAATGGAATGTCATAATCCCTGTAGAAACCAGTTCTTTTTTTACGGGAACTTTCTGTATGTTCAACATCAGAATCAAGACTGTATTCTGAGCTTTCATCACTAGATGGAGAATTATGCTGAAAGGAAGTAAAAGAAAAAATGTTACATTTGTAAAATAAAGGACTTATAATTATTGGATTGTTGGAAAAGTTGTGACATTTTATGTTTTTCAAAGGTCATTTATTTATAAAAAGAACAAAGATCAATCAATGATATATTGCCTGTTTTGTTATATAACCTTTTGCCATTTTTCTTTTAAGTTTGTAGTCCAGGCTGGTCCTGAATTCATTATGCAGCCCAAGTCAGCCTCAAACTCACAGCAATCCTCCTGCCTCAGCCTGCGTACTGCTGGGATTACAGGCATGTGTCATCTGGCTTACAACCTTTTGCCATCTCTCAGGAAGATCCATAATTCCCCACTCATAGAAGGACCTGTCTTTATTGATGAAAATTAAACCTGCTGATGTACAGCCTCATCGGAGTTCAGTATTAGATCATACGGGGAATTTAGATTTTTTTTCAGACAGGGTCTTGCTCTATAGTCCAGGCTGGTCCTGTGCTCAAGATGTAGCCCATGCTGGCCTCAAACTCATGGCAATCCTCCTGCCTCAGCCTCCTGAGTGCTGGAAATACAGACATGTCATTATACCCAGTCACACAAGTTTTGAAGAGAGTGAGACAAGTGGAAGTCTGACAGCACAAGGTCAGGTGAGTATGGTGGGTGTGGCAACACATCCCATCCAAGCTCTAGTAATTTTTGAAAAATAATCAAATCAATATGTGTGGTCTCACATTGCCATAATGGAACACAACTCCTTTAAAATGAGTGTGCTCTGGATACTTCTGGATAATGGATTCATTCCAACTGTCCAACTTCTGACACCACACATTCAAACTGGTTGTTTGGTTCCCTGGTATGAGCTTGAAAAACATGAAGCCTTTAAATTCCACCACACTGGGAGCATAATCCTCTTCTAATGAATGTCTGTCTGCCTTTGGTGATGCTTCAAGTGAATCATCACACTGCGACGGAGACTGTTGGCACACCACATTGTCGTAAACAATCCACTTCTCATGACCAGCCATCAGTCACTTCAAAAAAGGACAAATTTTCTCATGTTTAGTGAGCATATTACTGATGTTTATACCTGCCATCAAATGAACTCCTCTGAGTTCGTAAGGAACCAAAGTATCAAGATTGGAAACCTATCCCAGCTTCTTGAAGTGGTCCTGATTGCTTGAATGATGGATGTTCAATGTTTCTGCAATCTTTCATGTCATGTAACATGGGTTTGACTCAAACAATCACTTTTTTGTCATCATCAACCTTGGTGGCCCACCCTGATCAGAAAGCACTGTTGAAACCAAAATAACCACTAAAAACTTTCACCAATTATAGATGGCACTTATATTCTTTAGAGAACTGTCACTATAAACTGTATACAACATTCACAAGTTTTATGCATGTTCTTCCCTTTATGGGAGTAAAATGCAGGTAAATGTAAAATGCAGGAAATGTAAATGTAAAATGCAGGATATATAAATGTAAAATGCAGTAAACGCATGGTGAAAATGCAGTTTGATCTTCCATTTTCAACTTACTGTAAAATCTCCAACACTCAACCAAACTGCTCATTTTTTAAAGAATAAAGCTAGAACTGTCATGTGTACAACGACACAGCAACAACATAGATGTGACTGACTTTAGTACTTTCAAAAATGAACTAGCATCATCTGTTGCAAAATGCATCATGACCTTTTCTACCATCCAGTAATAACTACAAAAAATTGTTTCAGCCAGAGGTGCTAACAAATAGATTATTCTAGTAGACTCTTTAAGTATTACTAAATAAATCCTGCTCTAAAGGCCACTACTATCCCAACTTCTCTAAGTTTTCAGGGGAGAAGTATTTTTCATCCCTACTCAATGACTTTATGACAACATTTTCCTCATCACCTTTAGCTCAAGAACTCCAAACAGAAGTCCTTCAGGCTCAAAATGCTCTCACACTTATACTAACCATCTGTTTCTTAGCACTACTGAGGATTGGACCCAGGGCCTCAGGAACTCTATACAAGTGCTTTATAACTGCGCTACATTCTCAGCCCTGTTTTTTTTTTTTTTTAAATATGGCTCGCTAAATTGCCCAGGTTGTTTTCAAACTTGCAAATCTCCTGCCTCAAGCCTCAAAAAAGTAACTGGTATTACAGGTGTTTGCCACAACATTCAGTTTAAACTAATATTAAGGAAATAAAATTGGCTCCTCATCAGCAAAAAGGGTCCTAGAACATGAGTAATATTTATATTAATTTTTACCTAACATGGTCTGAGTTCTTATTTTATTGCATAAATACCTCAAGACTAGAAGATGTCAAAACATTCCAAATTACATACATAAAGTAAATCCAGCCCATAAAATTGAACAAAAGTGAAATGAAAGGCTGAGGACACAGCTCAACGGTAGAATGCTTGCCTAACACATATAAGGCTCTGGGTTCAATCCCTGTACTACAAACCAACCAAGCAATCAACAAAAACAATGAAATGAAAACCAAAAATAATCCATAATGATTGATAAATACCAAGAGTAAACCTTCTCAAAACTGAGTGCAATTTCCAAGAGTTACCAAACTTTTTCTATCCAATCAAAATATTTACCTTTCTAAATTTAAAGAGCATTCTCTCTTAAAGAGTTCTTGGCAATAAAGACACTAGCTCTGTGTCTTATCATCCTTGTATTCCCAGCATGTAAGGAGAGCACAAATGCTATAAACTTTTGTTGAATTAAACTCTGACACTCTTACAGGGAGAGGATCCCTCTTCCTCCATTCCATTCTCATATGTTCTTTTGGGGAAGATACTGTTTTCCCATTCAGTATTTTATATGTGTTCTTAGACTTGGTTTTGTGGTAGTGGTACTTTTGTTTTTGCTGATTAGATAGGTAATTTTTAAAACAAAACTCTATAATTATGCTGTCAAAAACTTCAACTTTAAGTTGCTGGTTAGGGACTGAATAAATACTGTCAATTTAAAAGCAAGTTTACTCAGTTGCTACCAAAAAAGTAAGTTCTAACTCCAAGGAACACTTTCTACTTGAAAAGACCTGAAAAACACTGAAGGGCTAAGAATCTCAAAGGAAGACACTTTGCCAGGTGTGGGATGCACACCTGCAATCCCAGCACACAGAAGGCTGAGAATAGAGGACTGCTCATTCAAGCCAGCCTAGACAACATAACGAATTCAAGGCCAGCCTGGATTCCATAGTAAGATGCTAGCTTGAAAACAAAGTAGGCAGGATAGTCTACACTTCCTCAAGAAGAGCAATCAAAGAAAGAGAAGGTTCTGCTTAAAAGACAAGATTCTTCAGTCTATTCCAGAAAATGAAGCTAGACCACATACATCCCCCCCCCCCATTTTATTGATATGTATAAGCACAAAATTTAAGGTTTACAATGAAATTGAGGATTTTGTGTACATACGTATCTTGTCAAGGTGACAAGGACTTTCCCAGTCTCCTTTTGTCCCTACCCTTCCCCCTTCTGCCCCCCTATTTCACTTTATTTTTTTTTGTTTTAAGTTCCATAAGGGTTGTGATCTGGGACTCTCATATCAGAGACTATTTGATGTTTTACCTTCTGCTTCTGACTCACTTCACTAAGCATGATGTTCTCAAGTTTCTTCCATTTGTCTGCAAAAGCCTCCACGCTGTTGGACTTTATAGATGCATAGTATTCCATGGTGTATAAATACCACAGTTTGTGTAGACCACATGCTTTGTGGCTCACATGTAGTTATAAAACATACAATAATTACTAACCTAAAATTAACAACTAAACTATATTAAAATTAGCTAGAAATAATAATTAAAAGTCATCAAAAGTAAGTGAAAAAAGTAAGTTACACTTTGCTATTTGAGAATGTTTTTCTTTTTATTCTTCCTTTTTGGGGGTAGGGGAAGAAGGTGCTTGGAATCAAACCCAGGGTCTCACACCCATGCTAAGCACATACTCTATCACTAAGATATACCTCCATCCTCCATTCCTCCTTTTTGATGGGAGGGTATCATTATGAGTTATTTATTTAGTATTTAAAAGTATTTTAATTTTTATTATTTTACTTATAATTCACTGAAATTAATGAATTATTTTCTTCAATATAATTAATTGGTAAGTACAAAACTTGAGGTCTAAATTAGTATGTTTTCTACAGAACTCTTTAACAACACCATGTCAACTCATGGTGACTAAGGAAGGCAAAATACACAATTCAAAACTAATTATTAAGAAAGCCATATACTTAGCCCCTTAAATACAAAAATAATGACAGATTTAAAGACTTCAATGACTTTCTTTAAATATGTCATCCCTTCATACTGCTTTGGTATTCTGTGGCTTTTAGGACAACTATCCAATTCCTACTTGTCTTTCAAGATTCACCAAAAACATCCAATCTAACAGAAAGAAAACTATTTTCTGAGATATAGTAGACAGTAACCAAAATATTTCAGACTTTATAGTAACCTAACAAAATATTTGTCTGTAATATTAAATAAAAATAAAATTACAAAATGTATAGTATTATCTCAAATAACCAAGAGAACAAGAAAAGTCTGGACAGAAATAAACCAATATGAGCCAAGAATGGTGTGCTTGCCTATAATTCCATTTACTCAACATGCTGAGGCAGGAAGATGCTATGTTTTGGATCTGGAATGTCCCCCACAAGCCTAATGTACTGGATGCTGTGGAATACGGATAGATCCACGTGCTGTTAAGAAGTGGCACCTGGTCAAGAGGATGCAGAGCACTGGAGCATAATCTGGAAGAGGTGGAGGACGACTGGGACATGACCTAGAAGGATATACTACCTCGACCCTTCTTTGCTTTCTTGGCTTCCTGTCTGCCATACCATAAAAAGATCTTCTTCTGGCTACACTGCTTTCATATCCTTCCTCAACTGACAGTTGCTCACAAATGGATTGAGACTTTATGAAATTGCAAGCAAAAATAACTTTTCCTCCCTTAAGTTGTGCATGTTGGACATTTTGTCCCAGCAACGAGTAAGTAACTAAGAAACTGATACCAGAGTGGGGTTGTTGGCTGTGACCTTACGTGACAATGTAGTTTAGAAGCCTTTGGAACTGGTTTGCAGGAAGACTTTGGAGAACTTTGAAGAGGCCAGCTAGAGAATGTTTAGAATGTTATGAGCCAAGCTTAACGGGAGACGCTGTTCAGAGCATTGAAGACTAAAATGCTGACAGAAGCGCGATTGTAAGGCTGGGCTCCGAAAAGCGGACTTTATTGGCAACTGGTCTAAAAGCCATGCATGCTATGCCCTGGCAAAAAGTGTGTTGGAATTTTTCCCGGTCCTGGCCCTGCACAAAACAGAGACTGAGGACAGCGGATTCCTTAATCTACCAAAGAAAATCACAAGGCAGGTCAAAGTTCATGCTGTCACATGGGTACTGCTTATAGCTTTTAGCCTGCTCTATGGACAAAAGCAGGAGAAAATGGCATGGGAAAAGATGTAAAATGTTCAGTTTTGCCAGACTGACAGGGATGGCAAAAGTAGGGCAAAAGGGAAAGTAGTATAATGGTTAGAACACATGCTTACCAAGTGAACGGCCCTGAATTTGATTCTCCAGCACCACATAAGTCAGGCACAATGGTGCACACCTGTAAGCTCAGCACTCAGGAGGCTGAGGCAGGAGGACTGCCTTGAGTTCAAGGCCAGCCTGGGTTACATAATGAGTTCAGGAACAGCCTGGACTACAGAGCAATACTCTTTCTCTAAAACAAAACAGAACAAAACAAAACCTAGTGTGGATGTTACAGAGATTAACATTAAAAAGAAGCTAAGTACTTGGAATCAATACTACAAAAAATTAATGCCTTGAGGGTGTCTCAGGAATCAGCAAGACTCTGTCCTTTGCCAATTAAAAGGTAAAAAGGCAAAAAGACTTCGTTCTGAAAAGAGATTCCCAGGGCATCTTTCAGGGCAATCTAGGAAAATGATTCTCAAGGAAGTACAGCCATGTAAGAACTCAGAGGCTTGGGCAGATTTGGTTCAAAATGGTCAGACTACTGTTAAAGCCAGCAGCAGACCTAGGCATCATCCACAGGGTGCTGGTTTCACAAGCATGCAGAATACAAGACTTGTGCAATCATGGAGGCATCCATCCAGATTTCAGAAGGTCCTGGAGGCCAGGCAATGTGTCTCTTGGAGAGCAGTATATCAAATTGCGAAGGTGAAGCAAAAAGTGCAGTGGAGACTCCAGAAATGTAGAGATGCCAGGAACGTGGATCATCTACTGAGAAAGGCCACAGGCTGAGAGCAGAGCCAGACCAAAAGAAAAGCTGTGGAGGCTGCAGCCAGAGGCAACACTATCAGGGCCATCCCAGCCCTTGGGCGCTTACATTTCATCACAGTTTACCTCAAGTGCTGGGCACAGAATTACAGAACTTAACAGAGCTAGGAGATCGAACCCTTACCCTACTGGGTTTAGAACTTGTTTTGAACTGATTACTTTCTATCCTCTGACTCCTCCTTTTTGGAAGGGGAAGGTTTACTTTGGCCATCATATATTGTGTTTTAACTTTTTATTTTCACAGCAATTCACAACTAAGGGTTGACCTTCAGTCTCAAAGAAGACTTTGGATTTGAATTTTTTAGCAGTTCTGGAACTGTTAAGACCAGCAACTCTTAGAGAAGGACTAAATGCATTTTGCATAAAGAGGGGGATATGACGGTGCCATTAAAATCCAGACTTATTGTGATGACTATAGTGACTCCATTTTGTGATGCTTATGCTATTCAAGTTATGTGTTTGCTGTATGAATTAACTAAACTTCTATAATTTCTGTAACTTCTGTTAATCATGTTAATTGTATCAAATGTAAAAGTGCTATGAAAACCTCTAACTTCTGCAAACTTAAAGTGCTGGTAACTCTCTGTACTTTTGTAATTCTATAATTTTCCATAACCCAAAATTGTTGCTAACTCTCTGTAACCAGCTTATGAGTTAATCTTGTGATAAATTGTACCCAGTGAATTCCGGGCTGGCCTTATAACTCTGCTGGCTTGCTAACATGAGAGGTCATTGGTATTATAAGGCTCCAAGATGCAACTCCTCCAGCCCCAAGGCCAGACATGTAGTAGTCTGCCAGAATGGGACGCGCTGAAAGTCACATATCAGCCACCAAAGATGACCACTGATGACCAGTCAGATTATGACTGCCTAGTAACAAGTCCACCGAGACAAAGAACTATGGGTCTGACAGGTTATTTTACAGTGATGTATTAGTCCACCAAAATTTTGTCAAGTTATGACTGTTTGCTATGTAGTTACTATGTAATGATGCAAAATCCTCTCTATAAACTTTGTGTTAAGTTTGCTTATGGCTGCTCTCTAAAGACTCACCCAGAGTCCAGGGTCAGCCTGGCTGCCAGGCATAACAACATTTTGGCTGTAATAAAAAAAAAAATAAAACATAAAAACAACAACAACAACAAAAAAAACCTTACCTTGCCCCAAATGGCATTTGGTGGTCTCTTAACTTCAACCTATAACAGTGGATCTGAATCTTTTGGGGGCTAGAGGTGGAATACCAATGGAACCATGAGTTGTCAGAACACGGTACTTGGTTGAAAGGAACAAAACACTGGCTTGACCGGGAAGGAGCAGATCACTGGGGCTTGACCTGGAAGGATATATGCTACTTCTGCCCTTCCTTGCTCACTTGGCTTCCTGTCTGCCATTCTATGAGCAACTTATCCTACAGCCACACCTCTGCCACGTGCTTCTGCAATTGGCAGCCACCCAGGAATGGACTAAGACCTTATGAAACTATGAGCTAAAATAAGCTTTTCCTCCCTTAAGTTGTGGGTATGGGTATTTTGTCCCAGCAATGAAAAAGTAACCAAGACACCAAGGAACTTAGCAAGACTTTAATCTCAAAATAAAATAAAAAGGGTTGAGGGTATAGTTAGGCACCAGAGCACTTGCCTGTCATGTTGAACCCAGTACCATTTTAAAGAAGAATGAAAGAGTGAATGAGTGAGCAAAGGAAGGAAAGGAGGGAGGGAGGGAGCGAAGGAAACCAATGTTAACAATGGTTACTCGAATAAGTTTAATTTTAGATGGTTTCTTTTTCATTCTGTATTTCTGAATTGCCCAATTTTCTTGGGATATATTATATAATTTTTACTTTAAAAGGGAAAATTATTTATTATTATTAATCATATTCAAACAGTCCTAAAATTTTTTAAATTTCAATCACAAAGCAAATACTTAGAACATTTCAGAGACACACTGAAGTCTGTTTGGGAACTTTATAAAGCAGAAAAGGCTATTCACACTTCTGATATCTCTTTGTTTTACTTTTGATTTCTTTGTATTAAGCATCCAATGGTCTGTCCTCACCTGCCCCATCATATCTTGTAGAAGGTGTTCCTTTTGGGCCCAGCCCTCATGGCCATTTCAAAGTTATTCCCAAGATATTTCCTGTGGAAACTCTCCTCTGAATTTCCAATTCAAACTTCCTGTGGATATGTCATAAACGCACTGTATCGAAACTAAAACTCATCGTTACTTCCCTGAAGTAGCACTACCCACTTTTTGACAATCATCTATTATTAATGATACAGTTCTTCTTGGCTAAAATGTGGGAATCATCATTGATCCTTTCATTCCTTTGTAAGTTTCATCAGATCCTTCTACAGAATTTGTTAGATTCATCTATTTCTCACCATTCTCAAAACCACAATGTAGTTCAACCTCTCATCCTCCAAAATATGAAGCAAACTGCAATATACTGTGTCTAAAACAAAGACTGTTGTACACATAACATTACTTATGGGTACTTGCCGGAAGGCTGTACATCAAATATTCTATCTGGGGAATGAGACAGAAAAGACTTCTCCTATATTAATTTTTGTCATTATTACTTTTAAATAATTACTTTCCCATTACATTGGTAATCATAAACCAATAGCACACAAATATATTTCTATGTTCATTTCAAACAGGCTAATAAAAAGAAATTTGCTTCCTGGCTTGTCTGCCTCACCTCTTTCAAACATCTAATTCAGCCTGATGGCACCCCTGGTTTACCACCCCCAAAATATCTGTTATAAAACACGCCCTATCATCCAAAATAGCCTTCTAAGACTAGCACATCAAGTGGATCTATGTCATTTTCTAGACTGCCTCAAAAACTGACTTAATTCATTCTTCTAATTTTTCTTTTTTACACTGGGAATTGAATCCACAGCCTTTACACTGAACTGCATCATGAGATCTTATATTTAATTATTTAATTTTGAGACAAGGCTCACTGTCACTAAGTTGCCAGGCTAGACTCAAATGTGGGATCCTTTTGCCCTAGCCTACCATAGTATTGGGATTAGAGGCATGTACCACCACATGTGATTTTGTCTATCTCCTATTCAATAAGAACAAGTCTAAACTTAGCTAATCTCCATTAAATCTTGATATTCCTTATCACTAGAAATATTTTCTCCTTTATCTTCTCTTGAAATTTCTTTTTCATACCAACTCTTCCACATAAATCCTGTTTTCTACTTATTACATGCATATTATCTGAACTATACAACTGCACATTACAAAATGTCTACCTTGATTTCTATACTGTGAGTTAGGCCTTTTACTACATATTTTTATAATTGTTTTATGTCTATGATCTATTTTCCTAAACTCATCAAATAAAATCAAGGCTCTCTGTAGATAGAACTATGGTATTGTTCTTCTTTACTCAACAAATTTACCATAATCCTAGATAGTAAGTTTTTATGTACCTGAATAGTACAAGCTGGTTGAAGAATTACAAATAATTTAACAAACTTTATAGGGAGGAAATTTAATAAAGTTAAACAGCAATAAAAAGGTTTCAGTACTAAAGCCCTGAGAAAAGGCACTGATAACATGATAGTCTTTTCTGACTACCTACATGAGCTTGTGCAACCTTCCAGATGGAAAGGAGGGAAGACAACACACCTCCATTAGCAGCCAAAAGGAGAGTTGTAGGTCACAAGCAAGAAGCACATAGATCTGGTACAATGTCTCAATGGGTTTCTAACAAAAGTTAAAAACTTTCTAATTCAGTGGACCACCAGGATGTATTCTCTTCATTAATTACTGTTTAACTATAGTCACTTTCTTATTCAGGGTCAAGGAAATGTGATAGTGTATATTTCTAACTTAATGGGTAGGAATTCTGAGTTTAACAGAAATGGATCCTTCCTTATAGCCAGTGAGGATTTTTGTGCTTCCTGTCACCAAAAACTTTAAGGTTCTGCTGGGCTACAGGTCTTGGAGTTAGAAGCAGAAAGAAGTACAGATTCTGAAAAGAAACAGGAAAAGTCTTTATTTTTTTAATGAGAAAGTTTCTTCACTCCCAGGTAATACAAAAATCATATTTTTTTCCTATTACTTACAGAGTTACATTTTTTTTTTGAGACAAGGTCTCAAAAAAGGTCTCACTCTGTAATCCAACCTGGTCCTGAAATCACTATAGAGCCCAGGCTGGCCTCACAGCAATCCTCCTGCCTCAGCCTCCAAAGTTCTCAAAGTGCTGGGTCATAGGCACGCACTACCATGCCTGGCTTTACATGGTGCTGGTGAATTGAACTCAGGGCCTTCCGTTTGCAAGGCAACCGCTGTGCCATTTCTTCAGCCCCACATTTTTCATACATAAATCCTTGATCTGGAATTTATCCTGACAGAAGTGACTGCACTATTTAATATTATTATCTATTTCTCTCAGTACTTGCTTATTTTTAAATCCATCATTCATTTAATTTTGCAGTGTTGAGGATCAAACCCAGAGCTTTATACATGCTAGGAAAATGCTCTGCTACTATGCTATATTCCCAACCCAAAAATCCAACTTTTCATACCAGTTTGAGATGCTCCTCTACTATATACAGAATTTGTACATCATTATTTCTAAGTGTGTTTTTCTCTTGCTCTCTTTTCTATGCAGTATTAAATGGACTGTTCAAAAACAAAGACTTTATTGTATTTTTGTATGTTAGAGTCATCCACATATTCTTTTTCAGGTTTTCATACCTATTTTTTATAGTCTGGATCTGGAATGTCCCCTAATGGGACATTATTTAAATGTTGTGTCTGTCCTCTGCCATGTGCTTCCACAGTTGCTGACTGCCCATGAATGGACTGTGTGAGACCTCCTCCTCAAACTGTGAGTTAAAATAAGTCTTTCCTCCCTCCATTTGGATTTGAGTAATCTGTTCCAGCAAAGACTACATAATTAAGACACCAACAATGTGGTTTAGAAGCCTCTAGAGCTGTTTCATGACTATTTACAAAGGTTTAGAGATATCGGCTTAGAATGTTATAAGCTAAGTTCCACAGGAGATTCCAGTCAGAACTCAGAAGACAAAAATGTTGATAGGAATCCTGGATGTTAATGCCAACCTGAAGAGGTTTCAGATGGGAAGGAGGACTC
Organism: Ctenodactylus gundi; assembly: GCA_004027205.1. Lineage (NCBI taxonomy): Eukaryota > Metazoa > Chordata > Mammalia > Rodentia > Ctenodactylidae > Ctenodactylus > Ctenodactylus gundi. The sequence continues at coordinate 48,195 of PVKB01000821.1, forward strand.
TACTGGCAATTGGTCTACAAACCATGCTTGCTTAACTCTGGCAAAAAAGTATGTTGGCATTTTGCCTGTCCTGAGACTTTGCCTAAAATTGAGATTAAGTGCAGTGGACTACTTAATCTGGCAAAGAAAAGTTCAAGGGAGGGGAATCCCCAAGGAGTTTGGCCATCTAAGAATTTACAGGCTTCTGTGGCCATGGTCCAAGGGGGCCCGATTACTGCTCAAGCCAGTGGCAGATGTTGGTGGCATTCATATGGTACTGGTTTCACAGGTATGCAGAATGCATGAGTTGTGAGGTCATGAAGGCTTCCACCAGATTTCAGAAGATCTTGGAGGGCAGGCAGTGTGGCTCTGTGATGGTAGTGCATACCACTGTGAAGGAAAACCTAAAGGTGCAGGGAAGACCCTGGAAATTTGGAGATGCCAGGAATGCAGCTCATCTACAGAAAAAAGCTACAAGCTATGAGTGGAGTCAGCAAAAAAGAGAAGCCATGGAGGTTGCAGCCAGAGGAAATGTCCTAGGAGTAGGGCCACTAAAGCCTTTGAATGCACATTTGGTTATAGCATGACCCAGGCAGTGGTCATAAAGCTACAAGATTTAATACAGATACCAGATTTAACATTTGTACTGCTTCATTTCAGTCTTGCTTTGGATCAAGCGCTTCTATCCTCCTACTCCCTTTGGAATGGAAATGTTTACGCTATACCATTGTATTTTGGAAGTGTTTAATTTTTCTTTTTCACAAGGGCTCAGCTAAGAGTCTGTCATGAGGTTCAAAGGACACTTTGGAGTTGAACTTTTTAGCAGTTCTGGGACTGCTAAAACTCCAGCAACTCTTAAGAGAAGGTCTAAATGCATTTTGCATAAGGAGGTAAAAAGAAGTCTTGGAGGCCTGGAGCAGAAAGTTGTAGTTTGGATATAGAATGTCCCCTAAAAGCCTCATATATTTGGATGTTGGATGTTGTGAATTATCTATGGATTCCATATGCTGTTAGGAGGTGGGGCCTGGTTGGGAGGAGCAGAGGGACGTGACAGATTACAGAGGTGTGGCAGATCACTGAAGGTATGGTGGATGACTGAAACTGTAAACTGATATAAACTTTTCCTCTTAAGTTGTGGGTGTCAGGGATTATGTCTCAGCAACAAAAAGTGCTTAAGATACTATTCTTGGGTGAGAGTTTTCCAGATAATCCACAAATGTTGATACTCTTCCCTTCAAGAGGTTGGGATCAGTCCCTTTACCCTTGCATGTAGGCTAGATTTAGTAACTCACTCTAACAGAATATGTCTCAAAAAAGTGATGATATATTATTTTTCTGAGACTGAGTAATAATAAGACTGTAGCTTTGATCTTCAATATTCTGACTTCCATTTTTGCCTATTACTTACTAACAGAAGCCACACTGAAATTAGCTAACAACCTCATCATTATCTCTTTCAACCCCAGGATAACTTGAAATAATAGCCTACTCTCAGTTATTAACTAAAACGCAAGCAGCAAGTTTATCCTTACCCTAATCTAATACATAATATACTGCTCTTCTTATATGTATCATTTAATCTTAGTTTTACAAGTGAATGTCTTAGTACCTGCTTTATCTACCTTCTACCATCTCACTCTCTACCTACCTCAGTAATTAGAATTAACTGAACTTGTTCTTAGCAGTTTTACAGGAATGAGAGTGGTAAAGTATTTCTGCAGTTCTTGTATGTACAGATTACCTAAAGACTGTATTTTGAAGGTCGGTATTTTAGCAAAATATAATACGCCTAATTCACACTTTATTTCCTTGAGTATCTTATTTTAATAGTGCTACTACACTATTGTTTAGCATAAAACTGCCAATGTCAAAAATTTTATATACATTTGATTTTCTTTTCTTAATAAGGAACTTGGATTTTTTGCTCAAATGGCCAAATAATTCTTTTTCCAAATTATACTTTTGCTGTTTAGCCATAGCTTCTTATTTTCCTGTAAGTTTTAATCATTTTGAAATATTAGATTAAAATCTTCCTATGCTGTGGACAACCTTTCTTTTCCTCAGGAGTCTCATTCTCTGTTCTAACTTCTCTGGAATGTAGTCATAGTCCTGTCTTGATTCTCATGTGAAAAAGAGATTAAGAGTAGGCTAAGAAAGCTTTCCTAGCTTTGTGGATTTAGGGTTATCCCAACAACTAAGCTAAAGTATTAAAAAATATGGCTGAGCACATTGTGAGACATGCTTCTTCTGCTTCCCTCCACCATTTGTTACATAATCATATCTTCCTTGGCCCTAGTATACTTGGATCTCAGTTGAGATTCTACTCTCAGAAGTTACCTCCTCAGTGTAGGACTCTATCCTATAAAGGAATTTGGCTGATTAGTACAAATCTATTAGCCTCAGACCATTCCAGTACAATCCAGTTTTGTGTAGTCACCACGTATTCAAGTATAACCTGGAACTAGAAAAACCCACTCTCAGTTTCTACTGCCATTTTCAGACAGGCACCCTGAGGTTTTCATGTTGAATGAGGAACTTTCAATTTCAGATTAATACTTGTTGGCAATAGGTTTTCTGGAAGTATCTTTATCATCCTTGGAGTTCCATATATAGCTCCTGATTCTACACTAGTCTTGTGCTGTCTACTGTTTGGTTCCATTTATTTGTATTTTTGAGGTTTGTGAGGATAACTAGACATTCTTTTTTTTTTTTTTTTGGTAAATGTCATCAGTGAGTTTTTGGTTTTGTCATCCTAATTGCTGTAGGGGAAATGCTGGGAGTTTCAAAAGCTGCTGCCAACTTTTCCCTGACTTCTTAGTCAGCACAGGTTCTCTTTTTTCCACCACCCAAACTCAAATTATTCTCCATCGAGCACCCTGTTTTATCGACAGACTTTGTTTCTGACTCTTTCCTTGCCATTCCCATGTATTTTACATAAAAGCATACTGTTTCACTTATTACTATGACCCCCCTGCATGTAGCACAGAGGCTTCCACAGTAGAATAGGATAACACATACGTGAATAAGGAGATGGATAATTCTAATTCTGCAAACATGCATCTGCAGAGAGTGAAACTTTCTTTCCTTAACCTTCTAATATTCTTGCATAAAATCTTCTGTTCATAAAGATAATTTTAGAATCTATGTTAATTAACCTTACTTTTAAAATATTTTAATTCATAAAATTCTTGTTTAGAAAATTTAGTAACCTAAATGAAAATATCTAATCCTTATATTTTATAAGAAAATAGGCAGCAACTTATATTTGTAATTTTTAGTATTTTACATCTCAGAAAAATTTTATCATAAAAATGAAAGTGGACTCCAACTAACCTTATGTTTCTCACGTTTTCTCCTTTTAGACTTTTTCTTCTCTCTTTCTTTCTTGTGTTTTTTTCTTGATTTTCTGTAGGATTTCTCATTTTTCTGCTTCTCATCCTCTTTTGTTTTCTGTTCCTGTGTTTCTTCAAATCCTGCATCATCTATTTCGCCATCTTCTAATTCACCATCTTCTCTGTAGAAGACAATATAATATGTAATTTTCAGATCCTGATATTAGAACAAATTTTATAGAAACAAAAAGAAAAAACATGCACCAAGAATTTATGTCTTTTTCTTCTTTAATGCAAACAATAATTTATTGAACCAAAGAAAAAAAGTCCTTGGCCAAGAAGTCAGGAGGAAACTCAGGCAGATCTCTGTTAGAGAAAGACAAGAAAAAGAAAGAAAAGCCAGAGGGATCTGAGCCAGTATCCCTATTGTATTCATTTAGATAAGGGACTAAAAACCTTTTTCTATTAAGAACCAGATAGTAAATACTTTACATTCGAAAAACCTTCAAAAATGTGAGAATTAGCTTGCATGCACAAGATCCTGAGTTCATTACACACACACACACACACACACACACACACACACACACACAGCACATGCATGCCCACACAGACAAACAGAAAAGAACCATTCTCAACAGTGAAAATTAGAATAAGATTACTGACTCACCCAGAATGAATGAATAAATGAATATCCTGTTATCCCAAAGTATTATTGTAATTACCACTTAGTAAACTACTTCAAGAAAAAAAACTAAACTAAAATATTTGTGAATAGTAGAACATGTCTTCAAATATACATGTCACAGTTCCAGTGATCACGTCACAGCCAACCTTGTTGAGACCACTTCTATTCCCAGTGGGTTGTCTAATTACAGGAAAGAAGTTCTGACTTAGTGGCTCATAGTCAGCTATGGGTAGCTTTAATTTAAATAAATGCAGTTATTATTACTTCTCACCAATAAAGAAAACTTCAAGAAAGGGGTATAAAGGGTATAAGAGACTTCTGGGGTGCTGAAATACTCTACATATTAAGCTATATTGTGATTACTACATATACACAAATATTAAAAGTACATCTAAAAATTATGAACTTTATATCCATTATCACACAAAAAATTTTAATTTAAAACAACCAAAAAATTTCTGGGTATTTATTCTCTTTTGCTACCTCTATCCTCTATTTGAGCTCTTTAAAGCATAAATATTTTGTATCTATTTATTTCTTAGGCAAATCCAAAGATACAGAAATCATAAATTCACATTTAGCATTTTTATTAGAGCTATTTAAAACCAGAATATTTAAGCTGAAAATATCACTTATGAATTTATGTCCCACTTTAAATAAGCTGTTTTAAGTGTTAATCTAGCCTTATTCATCTTTGTTATTAAATGTAAAATGTAAGTTTTTATATTTTTTTTCTTCTCCCTTAGCCTACTTATCATTTCAGCATTTATGTAAGAAGAGAAATACACTCATGAATTTCTGTTTGGTTATAAAAATGGGAAACAAGTAATGAACACTGATTCACACTCCAATGAACTGCTTCTAAATGCTTTTTAAAAATCAACTTTCAGTACATATGAAAAGCATGTACGGCATAATGGAAAGAGAGGGAGACTCACTGGGAGTAATGCTATGTTCTATCTAATTCTAGTTCTGTCATCAAAACGAAATAAAGCTTGATTGAGCACCTAGTACAATCAGATAGCAATCTAGTTCTGTGATCATGAGAAAAATGTGATAATAAAAAGAATTGAGTGCTTAGCATTCTCTGTATTTCCCAGTAGCTCACTACTGTTTAAGATATATAATAAATCAAAAAGAGAAGTTCCCAAGTCAGTTATACAAAGGTGACTTCTTGTTAATATAGAAACAATAAATGATTATGTTCCTTTCAGAAAGTAGCACATTCATGTTCATGTACCAGAGACTAGAAAATAACTGAGCAGTTAATAACTAAAATATTTTTAAAGAGTTTATTCCTTACGCAAATCCACAGATACAGAAAATAGAGCATGGGTTGCCAGGTAGATTAAGGGGAAGAAGGGGGAGTGATTACCAATAGGCCTGAGGTTTCTCAGTGAAGAGATGATAACATTCCTGAAATTATATAATGGTTATACTTGTACAACCCTGAATGGACTGAACCTGATGAATTATATATTTTAAAAGAGCTAAAGTTTGAAAAGACTTTTTTTTTCCAGGTTTAAATATCTAGATTGAAGACAAATCATAATACACTATGGTGCAAGTTAAAGACTCAAATTGGTCAGTGCTCTCACTGTCTATGGTATGCTCTTATTCTAACTATTCATTAAGCCATTATAAAATAAGATGCCCCAATAAAGGATTCACTTTTTCTCCCTTTTGGTATTATTGCTATGAATATAAATTAACCTGAACCATTCAGTCTTACCTCCACAGGTAGTTTGTGCTGTTTCTTTACGACTGCCTAAAGACTCCTGTTACATGATATAGACTAGAAACTCAGTCTTCTGGAAGAAACACAAAAGTCTGAATAAAAGACTATACAAGCACTCCTGATAGATGATATTAAAAGGATATTACTGATGAATACAAACTTGGAATGATATGATCACGACAAAAAGATACATTTTACGTTGTACCAAGTAACTGTCTATGCCAGGATGCCTTCATAGTCCAGGAGCAGACAACAGAATTAGAATGCTTGTTCTAGAAGCATCAGTACGCAATGCTTTCCTTTTGTTTATTTTTTGTTTTGTGGGGTTTTTTTTTTTTTTTGAGACAGGGTCTCACTCTATAACCCAGGCTGGTCCTGAATTCACTATGGAGCCCAGGCTGACCTTAGACTGATGGCAATCTCCCCTGCCTTAGCCTCCCGTGTGCTGGGATTACAGGCATGTGCCACCACAACCAGTTTCATGTAGTGACGGGGAATCAAACCCAGGGCCTTGTTAACCACTGTGCCATTCCTCCAGCCCTAATGTTTTCTTAAATGCTTGAAATGACTACTTGCAACACTTGCCTTCCATGCTTTTATACTAATTCATGTTGTCATTTCTCCCTTATCATGGATGACAAGGAACTTCTTATTGGTGCCTTGAAACAACAGCTGACCTAAATCTTTGCAGAACGCCCTGTGATCTTCCAGAATATGGAATGCCTGGCAGTCTTTATGAGATGCTCTCACAAGGCTATTTCTAATCCACCTCCCTATTTGATAAGAGGCTGCTCTGAGACAGATTCCCATTCATCTTCCCATTCCAGTGAGTCTAAGATTTACCACCTTCCCTGCTCTTCACACACAGGTGCATGTTAAAGAAACATACTTTGCTACAATAAGAAAAGAGCTTCTCAGCAACACAGTATCCATCATGCATGTTACCTATCATCCGGCCCTTTTAGTTTCAGTGTCGTTTTGTGGGACAAAGAACATGAGCTCACACTATGTTGACTTTGCTCTTGGTTGTCCTTATAAGTAATAAATTGTCTGAATCCTACTAGCTGAATTTGTTGGAACTTTGAAAGATAAACTTGTTTCAATCTAGGTTTTTCCTGTGCCTGATCCAACCATTTTATCTCAATTTATATGGCGTATGTATGGTACTACTAAGGAAGCCTTGAACTACCTTCCTAACCTTGCACTCCTCAACTTGGTATTTCCTTTCAAGGCATTATCTGGTTATCGTGGGGCCATGGGAGAGTTCTCCGTGATTTTATGTTTATACCAAAACTGGACCTTGGACATTTACACTCTAGATGACTTAGTTTACTTAATTCAACTGAGCAGCAGAAATAACTTCTCTTGGGGCTGGAGGAATGGCTCAGCGGTTAAAGCGCTTGCCTAGCAAGCACTAAGTACCCTAGTTCGATTCCCCAGCACCACATGAGCTGGGCGTGGTGGTGCACGCCTGTAATCCCAGCACTTGGGAGGCTGAGACAGGAAGATTGCCTTGAGTCCAAGGACAGCCTAGGTTCCAAAGTGAGTTCAGGACCAGCCTGGACCACAGAGTGAGACCCTGTCTCAAAAAAGAAAAGAAAAAGAAATTACTTCTCTTTATACATCACCAGAGGCAAAACTGGATGACTTATCTATAGCTTTCGAAGTGCTCCTGTCCTTATTCAAATATGTTCTTAGGCCCTCTGGAATGTATTGAGTTTGCAAGAAATCATCTTACTCCCCTTTGACTATCTACATTTGCAATGTTTCTTGATTTGTTTTACTCCCCAAACTAATCTCACATCTGTCAAAGCCTCAACCCAAATACAGATTCCTTCAGAAATGGTACTTTGTATACATATATGGACAATATTAACTAATCTAAAATCTTCTATAATCCTCTGATAACCTTTATCCCAGAGGTAACTTAGGAATATACTTCTTGTTTGTTGCATGTATCTCTTGTTTTTCAAACTATATATGAATCCATAATGTCTTTACTCATATTTGCTTCATCAAATTCTAATTTGTACCTGAGTATGGTACCCGGAATCCAGGCTAGTCAACAGACTAAAACAGAAAACTGCAAGTTCAAGGTCAAGTGGCAATTTAATAAAATTGTGACTCAATATAATTATTTTTAAAAAAAGAATGAGGATATACCTCAGTTGAAAAGTGCTTACCTAGCATATGCAAAGTCTTAAGATGGATCCCCAGTATAAGGGTGGGAAGGTAGAAGACTGGGAGTGAGAGGGTAGACTTAAACACAGTAGCTCTATGCAACAATATATAAACTCTTTTAGGTATTTCCTTATCAAGTCTTTCAACAGAACATAACACTTCTCTGGGAGAGACTAGGACACTGACCTTCAAAAGGAAAAGTTACCAAACTGTTAATAACATTGACTGAAAAAGTAAAACCATAAGTCCCCCAAAACGCAACGAATTAATCTAAAATCATTGATCCAGGTGGCTACAGATTCCAGTGTAGCCCAAGATTTCTTGCTGGCAATTAAGAAAAAAAGAAACTATAAAGTACTTCTAATACTTCCTGCTCCATGAAGGATAATGCCAGAAGGAAAACTGACCAATCTATAGCCAAACTGAAAGGAAAGACAACTTGGATATGAAAAGCAGACTCAGAAAGACTTGATATCCTGGTCAAAGTGAAAAAATGTTCCTCTTGTGCCTTTCAGTATTTCCTTAATAGCAGTCATTGTTATTTGTGTTTCACAGTTTTCCAATATTTGACCTCTAGGGTTACATATGTTACTGAACAGCTGTCATGTCATTATGATACAAAATTTCACTTTGCAGCAGAAGGAAAATAAAAGGACTCTCAATATCTGGGTAGCCTAATGTAAGAACTTCAGTTAAAACTCCGACAAAGATCATAACCCACATGGCAGTGAACAGGTAATCAGTACTATAACCATAATAGGACCACGGGAGAATCAAAAACAGCAGATTGTTAACATTCAAAGTTCCCAGTACTTGAGTACAAAGTGTTAACTGAAAGTCCCTGAACCTAGCATTCATATCCCACCTCAGACCTTTTTACTGAGTCAGGCTTTTATGACAAAAATAGGGGGAAAAAAATCAAGAGAGAAAACTTCTAGTCCCCAATTGAACTAATCAGGAGTTTATTATATCTAGAATCCTTCCCAATATGTAATAACCTTTTTATTTTTCTCATTACTTCTATTGTCATTGTGGAGAGACACATTGAATTTCTTACAGATTTTTTTAAGCTTTGGTGCCAATCTTTATTCTCTCCAGAAAGGCATTTGTAGAGGCTCTTACTGAATTGTAAGATATGTACATAAATCACAGTTAAAATTGTAAAGATTTAAATGAGGCTAGGATTGAGATTAGTTAAATAGGACCATGCCAGAAACCCCTAACTTTCTAGAGGTAAAGCTGATGTAAGCTGCAAATATGGCTGTGAGCTTCAGGAAAACAAGGATTAGGCATAAGACAATAATGACTTGAAGACAAAAACACAACAAGCCACTTTTCTCTGAAAATAATATCAGACAGAAATCTCTCCTAAGTTCAAGTATTACCTAACATAACGGATATCACTTGATCCAAAAGCATCTACAAAACCAATACAATAGTTTACTGCTTACAACATATCCCAATCTGAACCAAGGGCAGGCTGCCAAAATTCAGCTGATAAAAAGTTAATTCTACAAGAAAACAAAGCAAAATTGTCTAAGTATACAATTATCTGATATTCTCAATCTAGGGACAAAACCAAGAATACGTGGAACAATAGTTCTTAAAAACTATCTGTAGAAAAAAAAAATTTCTTTCTAGGGTAAGAAGAGGCCATTCATTTATTTAACATGTATTTATTCACCACCTTCTCAGTAAGAATAGTAAACAGCAACAGAGATACAAGGTTTCTTCTTACATGAAGTTTTAAGTCTAGCGGTAGGAAAGACAGCAATCAAAGAACCACACAAATAAAAAATAAGTACATAAAAATAAAAAATAACAACCATACAAGTTTATGAAGGAGATTAGAGACTGAGACAAGGCCCATGTCATTGGATCATAAAGATCCATTGCCTCAATTCCTCTGCAACTGCTTTAGTGTTTGTGAGGAACGGGCAGCCTTCAAGGCAAACAAGCTGGGTTCATAACATCAGTGTGTTGTGTTTTGTTTTTGGGTACTGGTGATTGAACACAGGGCCCTGACTCTAAGCTACATCCCCAGTCCTTTTTGATTGAAACAGAATCTTGATAAATTTCCCAGGCTAGGCTTGATCTTGCAAGCCTCCTGCCTCAGCCCTCAAAGTGCTGGATGACAGGACTGCACCACTGGGCCCAGGTAGGAATTAAAGTTATAATTTAGTACAGAGTTTTCTTTTTATTGAATGGGTTGTTTTGTTTTGTTTTGTTATGGAAACCACAGGATTGGCATTGGGCCCCAGCCCTCACTAAGTAGAAATCACATTTGTTATCCTCCTGCCTCAGCTTCCCTGAATAACTAGAATTACAGGTGTGTCACTAAAACCCACTTGAATGATTTTAGTTTGTTGCTTGTTTTGCAATAGTTGGGACTGAACATAGGGCCTTCTTACTGAGCTACATTACCAGCCTTGTATTTTTTATTTTGCAATATGATCTCCCTATCTTACTAAATTGCCCAGAATAGGCTCAAACTTGCCATACTCCTGCCTCAGTCTTCCAGAGTGGTAGAATTAAAGGCACATGTCATCATGTCCAACTGAATAGTATTTTTAAAAGTGTTCTAAGAATATTAGTCCAAACATTTCACTGTACAGTTTAAGAGACAGAGATTTAACCAAATTTTCATCCTCAACCCTGGTGAAAGCGTAGGTTCAATCCCCAATACTGCAAAACAAAAACTATTCAATTTTGTATTACCCATACAAATTTAGACAAATTATCCTATACCTCTACTACCATTTTCCTCTACAAAATGAGATCAATCACCTTTAGAATTACAGAGTTGCTTAAGGATAAAGTAAGATAAAGTTCGTAATTACCTGACACCATACCTAGAGAGCCCTGTGCCTTTCTCAAGGTGATTTATCTGAAACACGCATATTTGAATAGAATGTGGATGCCAGACTGCAGGTACTATCACAAAAGGAATTAGGAAAAGTTCACAGATTCAAGCAGTAAGGATTCTAAAAACCAATTTTTCTTATATTTTTCTTTCAGAGAAAAATGATGAAAAGCTATCTGGATCAGGTAAGCAGAAAGATAACTGGTATATACCAACTGTAGACTTCCTATAGATACTTCTACACCATCCTATCATTATGCAACATTAGCAGCAGTTTATGTAAATGTCCCTAATGTTCCCCAAGTCTCCCCAAAGGAACAATTAAAAAAACATAAAATGGATTGTTCATATTATGGTTACAATAGATGTTAATGATAATCCAGAGTAACTACAAACCAATAAATCAGTAACTGTTTAGTAATCATGAAAGCTAGCCATGCATTCCAAGGGAGCAACATACTCAGACCCCCTCTCAGAGAGTAGAAGCTTTTACCCAGCTATACTTTGTTTCTAAATAAAGACTTATTATTCTACACCTTGAAAAAAAGTTTCCAATAAAATTGGCTCTGGTATCAAAATATCTGTTAATGCCTAATTCCTTGCATCTAACTTCATTTTCCAAGTGAAGGTGAAAGAAGTGTTGCTATACATCAAATTAAGAATTTTTAAGTATATACTTAATCTTATGTTTGACACCATAGAGAAAAACCACAATATTCCTCAAATACCATTTATGCCATAAGCAAAGGTACACTATTAGGTGAATCAACCAAATCTGTGAATTACCTGTTTTGACTTGGACCTGGGGCATTCCCCAAAAGCTTCATGTTTTTGGATGTTGTGGATTACCTATAAATACCATGTGGAACCTGGCTAGAGCAGCTTAAACTGGAGTAGTGTGTGCTAGTTCTGCATCTACTTAGCTTTCTGTCTGCCATGCTGCGACCAGCTGCACCTCTGCCATGTGTTTCCACTCTTGCCAGCCTCCCTTCTGCAAGTATAAGCTAAATTAAATCTTTTCTCCCTTAAATTGTGGATACCAGGTATTCTGTCTCAGTAACAAGAAAGTGCCTAAGATAGCAACTAGTACTGAGAGTGGCATCATTGCTGTGACTTTACTTGACAATGTGGTTACAAGCCTTTAAAACTGGTTTGAGGGAGGAATTTAGAGAAGTTTAAAGATGCAAACTAAAGATTAAAATGCTGTCAGCAATGTTTTATAGGAAATTCTGGCCTGAGCTCAGAAAACCAGAATGCTAATAAAAATACGGATTTTTGAAGACCAGGCTCAAAAAAGTTTCAGACAGGAAGGAGGACTTTATTGGCAACTTCTAAAAACCATATGTGCTACATTCTGTCAAAAGCATGTTGGCATTTTGCCCTTATCCTGAGACTTAAATTGAAAATAAGATTAAGGGCAGTGGACTACTTAATCCGATGGGGAAAAAACAACCCGGTGTTCAGACTGTTCCACGGGTACTGTTTGCAGCTTTTAGCAAACTCTACACTGAAAAGCAGGAGAAAATGACAGACGTGGTTCTTGAAGACATTAACATTACAATCAAGACAATACAAAAGACACTTTGAGAGTGTGTCAGAAATCAACAGGACCCAACCATTTACCAATTAAAGAATGGGAAGGCAAAGGACCTTGCTCTGAGAATCATAGCCCAGGACATCCAGTAGGGCCAAAGAAAAAAAGTTTGCTGGAGTTCAATCATCTAAGAACTCAGAAGGCTCAGGAGTGACTGTCCAAGGAGGCCAGACTGCTACTAAAACCAGTGACAGATCCCGGCAACGACATAGTGCTGACTGCAAAGACACAGAGACTACAAGAGTTATGAGGTTTTGGAAACTTCTACCTACATTTCAAGAGGAAGGCCGTGGAGGCCAGGCAGTGTGCCCCAGGGGGAACAACACATAAATTTATAAAGGAGAAACCTAAAGTGCAGTGAAGACCCTAAAAATTTGACAATGTCAGAAATATGGATTTTTCTACTGAGAAAGGCCACAGGCTGTGAGTGGAGCCAACACAAAGGAGAAGCTATAGCTAGAGTCAATGCTGTAGGGATGAGATCACCCAAGAACTTTGGAGGTCACATCACCAGTTTCTACTGGATGCTAGACACGGAGCTATAAAATGTAATGAAAATGCACGACTTGGTTATTGTCCTTCTGTGTGTCATTCCTATTTTGGTCCATTGCTTTCTATCCTATTTATCCTTTTTGGAATGGGAATATTTACCCTATGCCATTGTATGTTTAAGTGTTTAACTTTTCACAAAGGGTTACCACTAAGAGTTTGCCTTGCATCTCACAGGAGACCTTAGACTTGGAAATTTTTAACAGTGTTGAATGTGTTAAGACTCTGGCAACTCTTAGACAAGGACTAAACGCATTTTTCATAAGGAGGTGGACATAAATATTTTTGGGGCCAAAGGCAGAATGTTATGGTTTGGATCTGGAGTGTCTTCCAAAAGCCCCATGTATTTCGATGCTGTGGATTACTTATGGATACTCTGTGATGTTGGGAAGTAGGACCTGGCAGATGCATAAGGCTTGACCTGGAGGGGTGCATGCTAGCTCCGTCTTTCCCTCACTTGGCTTTCTGTCTGCCATGCCACGAATAGCTGCACCTCTGCCATGTGTTTCCACCACTGTCAGCCAACCATAAGTGACTGTAACCTCCAGGAACTACAAGGTAAAATAAATCTTTCCTCCCTTTAAATTGTGGAAGTCGAGTATTCTGTCCGAGAAATAAGAAAGCAATGAAGACTTTCTATACATTCTGAGACATTTTAAAAAATTATTCTTTTGGTATCTCTCTTGGATAGCTAAGCTAGATCTTATTTATTTTCATTCCTTTCCATTTATCACCTTGACTTGACTTAGGAACATTAGTATAGACTGGAAAAGTCAAAATTTCACAGAATCAAATTTCAGCAAACAATATTAGAAAATAAGCTCAGTATCATGACAATAAAACAAACATCAAAAAAGTCAATACATTATACATTTTCATGCAGCAGTTCTCTTGAAATACTTGTTGAATGAAAATGCAGTGAATCAAGATAAAATTGTCGGTCATCTAGTTGCATCCCAAAAGGGTCCCTTTTGTCTGTTAAGTGTCCAATATCCCAATATAGCATATAATATTAGACTAACAATACTATGAAGTACTGGGATTATAGGATTTGAGGCATGTAGGAAGATCTGAAGAGATGTTCCGAATCAGACTTGGACTTAAGAATTGAGCTAAAATCTCCAATATTGCATTGATCTACATGCAATGTATCCTAACACATATTAGGGATACATTCTGGTATTCCTGAATGTCACAGAATGAAGGACTGCCTGATCATTTGGCTACCTTTATATGTAATCAAGTACTAAGGTCGAATATGAAAAAACATGTCATTCAAATTTACTGCTAGTATCTGAATATTCATTTTGCAAATTTACAAAGTGGTTTTAGCACAATGTGAAAGGAAAATCTTTGCACTTTATACACCAAAATTTATCAATTAAATGAAGTATAAATGCATGTTAAGAGGAAAATGTCACAATTAATGATTATGAAAGCTATTTTGTATAAAAAAGAAATTAATAATTTCTAAGTAGTCAAATAAAAGTAGTTCCATAAAATTAAGAGTTATGACTTCAGGAAGAATGTTAGATACTTTTTCAGCTGACAAATTATTATATAAACTTTAATTTAAAAAACCCAGAATAATAGAAATCATGTATCATAACTCTAACTTGTTCAAGTACTTGTTATACTAGGTTTCATAACATTAAACAAAATCACCTTTTAAAACTATGTTTAACTTACAGCTATATTAATCCATCAATCTTTTAATAAAAAATACTTGGGAGTTCTTCATATTTTTTTGTGAATGAATTTTAAAAAGAAAAAAATGTTTCTTTTCCAGCATTAAGAATTAAATATTAAACCCAGGGCCTCACAATGAGCTTAAAACAATCCCTCTCCCTCTTTTTATTTATTTATTTATTTTTATTAAGACAGGATCTCACTAAACAGGTCCACTGGGTCTCAAACCTGTAATCCTCTTGCAGGACCCTATTAACATTTTTTTTTTTTTGAGACGAGGTCTCACTAAATAGCTCAGTCTGGCCTCAAACTTGTGATCCTCTTGCTTAGCATCCAAGTTGCTGAGATTTCAGGCATGTGCCACCACACTTGGCTGAAAATTTTAACTTAGCCATTTCAAAATTTCATGAGAAAAAAACTTCCAAAATTATACAGAACATAATCATTTTTGCTCCAGAGATGATCTCCCCCTACCTTATACACACATGCATGCACACACATCTTGTGTCCCTCTACCTCAGGTGAAAGTGACCCTTTATTTTAATAGTTATAGTGTGCATTAAAGCAATCACAGGAACAATACATTAATAGGCAGCACTAAGAAATCACCAGAATTGCACTATAATGTCCTGCTTTTAAAATGAAACTATGGGAGCTGGAGAAATAGAACAGCAGTTAGAATGGGGTTTCAAATATCAAACTAGTTGGGGTTTTTTGTCTATTTTTGTTTTCTTAGAGACCGGATCTTGATATGTTGCCCTTGCTGACCTCAGACTTAGGCTCCTCCTATTTCAATCATCTTAGTACCTGGGATTACAGATATGCATCATCACATTCCACTTTTATTTTAGAAAAGCAAGGAGAGGAGGAAAAGAAGGTCAAGAAATTGTTCATAACAGGCAAAGAAGAACCTTCTCCCAGTACAAAATATTATCCCTATCTCCTATCAACTAAAGAATCTTCAAGAATCTTCTTATACTACTCTATGTTTAAACATCTTTTCCCTCAGGGCAGACTCTACAAAACTATTTTTTACCACTGATGTATTTCAGAAAATTCTACGGTAGCTACTGGAGTTATATTTATCTTTTCTTACTCTAGTAAGGAGGTACTCAAAGCAAAAACTCAGTATTTAACCATTAGCTGTTTATGGAACTAGGGATGTAGCTCAGTGGCAAAACACCTGCACCGCAGAACATAAAATAGTTGTGTATTGCTTAGATACTACGGTCCAAACTTATTCAGAAGTAGTCTATGAAGAGTCTACATATATACAAATTCAATATGTATATACATATATGTATTTTTATAATATACATATTGTTGTACTAACAATGCTTTATAAAAATATGTTTTCACTGCAGGCAGAAAAATATTTTTAAAAGTGTATCAAATGAGCATTTTTAAAGTTATTCATTTGGTAAACTAATCTTGCATAAAATGTTCACAATATGAAATGTATAAAAAATAGTTTTTAAAAGAGAAAAACTATGCAATCTGTGAATTCAATTTACATTTAAAATCTCATTCTGTGAATTATAAAATGAAAGTGATAGAAATCACAGATTTCACTTTTTCCCTGCAGGTACAATATACTTTGTCAAAAATGTCAGAAAAAAACATCCTTGAGACAATCCCTAGCCCTATATATCAAACTTTATATACTCTCTATCTAATTTATAGAAATATATTATAGTACAAAACAGCTATACTATGGAAGCACAGACTACTTGAGGGGATCCACAGTTCAGTTCTTTTCCCAAAAACTCTTAATCATCCAAATGCCTATTAAGAATATAATTATCACACACCCTGGAGATTCAGATTCAGTTGCTCTGGGCAAAAAAATCTTTATTCTTGATCAAAATGAGTCTAATTAGCTAATATTAGGAAACACTGATCTAGTACAGTGGTTCTCAATTTGTAACATATTAGAACTCCTGGGAAACTTCTAAAAATCTTAAAACCCAGACTGAGGTCCACTATCAAAGGAAATAATTATCAGTATGTTTTGAAACTCCCCAGGGAGGGCTGAGAACCACATAACACTCTTTTTAACAAATTATATAGGCTCAAATTCTCAAAGCCAATTGCCTGCCAAGCTGGAGAAAGAACCATTGCTCTTGACTCCTGGGTCACTGTCTTTTGACATAGTTCTCTTTTCAGGTGGGCTGACAAAAGGTATGAAAAAATAAACTCTCAAGCAAGGCCTGGTATCCACTTTTTATAATCCTTACACCTTAGGAGGCCGAGGCAGAAAGATTCCAAGTCCAAGTCCAGCCTACACAAACTATTAAAATTCTAACCAGTCAGAATCTAATTTACCTGGGCAACTCTGCAATTTAAGGATACTCTCTCAAAAATAAATGAATACATAAATAAGTGCTAGGGATGGAGTTTGGTGCAAAGCCCTTGAATTCAACCCCCAGTACAAAAAATAGTTAAACTCTCTTTCTCACTTCAGAATAATACTGCCCTGTAACAAGTGGGCAAACTAAAACAAGTTAACTAGAAAATATTTTATTGGTCCTAATTTAAAACAAAAACAGATTTATGTTTAATCTTTAGTTCCTATTATTAAGCTGTTAATTTACTTTACAATGAATTCTTTAAATTTTTCCTATTACTATTTCAAATTTTAAAATTCTTTTAAAGTATGGCACCACAGTTCTTTACAAAATTACTTTATTCCTAAACTTGGTGACATGGTGTCATTATGTAGAGTACATAATTCTACATACTGGTGTTATTTTGCTCACTAAAAGATTTCCTTCCTCCATACAAAAAAAATGAATTTTAGGCTGCATTAACAAAACCCCATCATTAGTTTGTTCACGGATATTCACTGTGGCAACTTTTTAAAGTATTTGCTAATCCATTCCAAGAATGTCCTTTTCAATTAAAAAAATGTTGAGGGCAATGTCATTTAATGGTAGAGTGCTTCCCTAGCACACACTCTGCCCTCGGTCTGGACCTTAACATCGAAGAAGGGAGGAAAAAAAAAGAGAAAAAGAATGTTAAAATCAGGGGCTAGGAATGTAGTTCAGTGCTAAGGCCCTTGCCTAGCAAGAAAAAAAAAAAACACCAGAAAATTGTGTCAAGTGCTAAGTCATACACTTCGAGAGAGCATTTCTCCTTTCTAAGAACTGCTTCACATTTGCCTGAATTATCTTTGGAGTTCTTTCATTATTACAGTACCGAAATTGTTTCACATTTATATCCCTCTCAAGATTGCCAGCTATTTAGCTGTTATCACTTTCCAGTGATGTTTTTGGATTTTTGTTTCTGAGTTTAAAAAAAAAGTTTCGGCAATGTTCTGCAATGCTTTATTAAAAGCAGACCACATTACTTCACAGGTAAACAATTCTTACATAACGCAGACCAGCACACAGTATCTACTTTTGACCACTTCCGTTCACAAACCTCTCATTGAGCGGTTCTAGCTTTTCAAATGAACGTAAGAATCAGGTGAAAAGGACCTTGTTCTAGTCACTTAATGAATGAACCCCTCCTGGATTAAAGTTAAAATCTACCCACATTTTCACTCTGCCTATGTCCCAGACTCTACATGGAACCGAGAATGTGCCTCTCACGGTACAGAAAGCGTCACAGAAAATAGAAAAACCAGAACCTCAGTGCAAGTGACACATGGCACCTCGGAACCGAGCGATCCTGAGCTGCTCCCCGTGGACTTGCTACTTTAGGAGCCAACTGTGCTAGGCTAAGGCCGGCCGCGTCGAACCATCTCGTGTTAATACACTGAACTTGAAACTTGCCGCTCCGAACTCCGGGGGGTAAGGCTGCGGCTACGTCCCTCGGCGGGGGCGGGCGCGGGGTCAGCGCTCTCCCCACCCCCCAACATGTTTATTTTTAGAGGTGTGCTCCGAGAAATCCGCTATTCGACGCCAGCCACCGCGCGTCCTCGGCGGTCCCCCCGGGCCCCGGGCCGCGCGGGCGGGGCGCCGCCGCACGCGCTCGGGACGCCGCCGCCGCCGCCGCCGCCGCCGCCGCCGCCGGGGCCGGGGCCGGGGCCCGGCCGGGGGCGGGGGGCTCGCGCGCCCGCGGGGCGGGGCGGCGCCGGCGAGCGGCGACCCCGGCTCGGGGCGGCCTCCCCCGCGGCCGCCGCCGGCGCCCCGGAAGGCTGCGCGTCCTGGAAGGGATGGAGCCACACAGAGACGTCTCAGTCATGCAGGAGGCGCCCGGCCCCGGCCCGACCCCGCCGCCCGACCCCTCCTCTCATCCGACAGAAAGACAGACAAGAAGGGTTCCCGACCTGTCGAGCCCTGCATGTTCAGAGTCTGTCATGTTTGGTCAAGAACGGGGCGGGGCTGGAGGGCAGGTCTGGAGGCCGGCGGCGGCGGCGCGGCGCGGGAGGACCCCGCGCCGCCTCGGGCCCCTGCTCCCGGCCGCCGCCGACGGGTGACGAGGTGGTAAAAACTCACGGTTACTAGTGAGCGACACAGACACAGACTTTCCAGTCTATTAACAACCACGCCAGAGAGATGGGGCTAACTGCACACACTGGGCACCGGCCCCGCGCTGCCGGCGCTGCCGCTCTAGTCTCTATTCGCCGCCGGCGGCTGAGGCGTGGGAGCGGGCGGGCGGCGGGCGGCGACGCGGGGATTTGGACAGTGGCCGTAACGGTGATTTCTCCTCACCAACATGGCGGCACCCGAGACAGGCGGCTCGAGAAAATGGCGCCGGCCGCAACACTTTCCCCGGGACTAAAGGGCAGGAGAGATTCCTCCGCCAGCCGCGGCTTTTGCCCAGCCCGCCGGGGCTGAGCGTGTCGGCCATTGGAGGAGCACGGCTGTCAATCAGCTCCCGAGGCGGGGCTTCACCCTGTTCTGCGCCTCGGCGGAGGCGGCGGCCTGGTGGAGGAGCCGAAGGCGAGAGACGCGGCCGGATGGTGCGGGGAGTGCCGCGGGGCGGGGGAGGCTGCCCGCGGGCGTCGCCCGCGCCATCGGGCCCTGCTCGCTGCGGGCCGTAGGGTGTTTGCGAGATGCCTGCCGCCCACGGGGCCAGGATTTTGCGATTTACCAGACAAACGGCCCAGAGCGCCACCAGCAGAAACACGCGGCTGTCATTTCTGAAAAGAAAACCTTTGTTGATGAAGTAATCGGAAATGAGTCTTTCCTCCTGCAATCCTGTGGTGGTGCAGTTGTCTTTTTGAAACGTTGAGTATTCATTCGCCTCTAAGAAAATAGCTTGGCGCCCAGCTGATATTTCATACCAAATTAACCGTTAAAATCACATCCGTTTGACCTTGTTTCCTAAATGTATTGACTCTTGTAAGATACTTGCAGATGTTTGAGAAATGAGCAACGAGGAGGCTGGGGGAATGACACAGCTGTTAAAGCGCCTGCCTTGCAAGCATAAGACCCTGGGTACCACCTGAGACCCCAGTCCTCGGGAGACTGAGGAGGGAGAGTTGCCTAGAGTCCGAGGGGATCCTGGGCTACAGAGCACGACTCTTCTCAAAAAAAAAAAAAAAGTTGAGAAGGGAAATGAGCAGTGAATTATTAGGTTAATTTGCGTTTAAAATGTGGCCTTCTGAAATAATTTTTAGGTGACAGATGTGTCAGTATTTTGGCATATTGATTCTGGTGTGTTTATTTCTTAGGGTTTTTTTAGGCAGGGTTTCACTGGTCCTGAACAAGCTGATCCTGAACTCATGGTGTAGCCCAGGCTGGCCTTGAACTCAAGGCAATCCTCCTGCCTAAGCATGCTGACAGGTGTTGGGATTACAGGCAGGTGCGCCCCCACATCCAGTCTGTGTGCTGCTAGGGAACTGAACCCAGGGTCTTAGGCCTGCTAATAAGCGTTCTAACCACTCAGCAATAGCCCCACCCTCGTAGTATATTAGTACTAAGGGATGGTCCTTACTTTTTGTTAAATATGGGATCCATGCTGGAGAAACAGCACAGCAATTAAAGCTCTTGCGTGGCCGGGACTACAAAGCAAGACCCTGTCTCAAAAAAAAAAAAAAAAAAAAAAAAAGAGGGGCTCAATGGTTAACTTCCCCCAGATCTCTACTCTTCTCTTTGCTTATAGTGCAGTTTGCTAATGCATAAATGCAAAATATTCAAGAGCAACTATATTAAATTAAATTTAAAATTGAAAGTTTTGGGTATGTACATCAAAAAGTGAAAAGAAATTGTCCTTTTTCCCCCCAGTGCTGGGGATGGAACATAGGGCACTTTCACTGCTACCTCCCCAGCCCATTATTTTGGGAGATTTTTGTTTGTTTGTTTCAGTTGAATGCAGCTGTCCACAGGACTTTACACTGATAATTCTAAAGGCTGAAGCTACCTTTGTCCACATTTATGAGAAACTTAAAAAGCAGATTTATGGTCTAGTGGAACAATTGGGTTTTTTGGAGTAATACCAGAATGTCAGGACATTGTCTCTGTTACAACTATTGTATGCATTCAGGTCCTGTATAGCTGTCCAGAGGCATTTGAGATAAACAGTTGTGATTCACAACTGTGTTTCTTTCCTGTTTGCCTGCTGTAACAGGGCTTAGATAGTTGGATTTAGTTTGAGGAAGAAAAAAAAACAGTACAGTGGTAACACTTTGAGGTTACAAATGAGTATTCACGTTCATTGGAAATTTTAAAGACACACCCAAATCCAAGAATCTGTACTTTTAGCCCAGTCTTTGAAAAAGTACATTAAAATTGTTGCCTCCAAATATGATACACAGTTGGCAGGCTTCATTTTCAGGAACAATTGAGGTGTCTCCTCTACCTATATATAATTCTTGTTCCTGATAACCTCAGAATGGAATACAGCTGGTGGGTATCCTGTCTGTTTAACCTTTCATTCTTAATATGCGATTTAGAAATGCCTGTTTAGATTTTAATAAAAATTTTTAAAACTCCAAGTTCTATGAACAAATCTTGTTGACATTTTTTGTTTTTAGCAGTATTGCAAGGAATCTGTATATCAGTTTGGAAGTTGACAATTCTATAGGAATAGCTTTCAATTCATGAATATGTAATATCTATATTTCAGAATTCATACAGCATTTTTCCCATAGATTTTTTTCAACTTTTACTGATTTAGTCCTAAGAACTTGTTTTTTGGGTTGTTTTGTCTGTACTGAGGATCAAGCTCGAGGCCTTGAGTTGGCTAGCTTCATTTTCAGGGAAGATTGGTGTGTCTCTTCTACCTGTAGTTCACACAGACATATATCCCCAATTCATTTTTATCTTATTTTGAGACAGAGTCACTCTGTTACCAAGTTGCCCAGGATGGGCTCTAACTTGCAATCCTCATACCTCAGCCTCCCAGAATGCTGTAATTACAGGCCTGTGGCCCCCGGGCCTGGCTGGTTTTTATTCGTTTGTTGTTATTGTTGTCGTTTTGTGTTTTATTTTTTTGTTTGTTTGTTCAGGTTTTTTGCTGCATAACAAAAGTTATCATGAAATTGGTGTTGTAAGTATTCGTGTATTTTGGTGCTGAAAGTTGTGAACCCGAGCCTTACACGTGCTAAGCACATGTTCTACCATTGAACTAGACCACAAACCCTAATGTTTTATTTTCTCCTTTCCAATCCTTAGACTTCAGTTTTGTGTTTTATTGTCCTTTGTTTTGAGGCATGCTCTCACTCCATAGTCCAGGCTGGTCTTTGACTCACTATATAGCCCAAGTGGGCCTTGACCTTCTGGCAGCCCTCCTGCCTCAGCCTCCCAAGTGCTAGGATTACAGACTTCTGCTGACATGCCCATCTAATCTTTATGTGGAGCTGAGGATTCAAATCCAGGGCAAGCATTTTGACCACTGAGCTATGGCCCCAGCTCCTAGACTCCAGTTTTTTCACTGACTTGGATCTCCAGTGCTTGGGAATCTAGTACAATGTTAAAAATGAGTGATTATAGGGCTGGGGCATAGCTCAGTGGTTAAAGTGCTTTCCTCATATGCATAAGGCCCTGAGTTCAATTCTCTAACACTGCACAAACATTAGGTGGGTATCTTAGTTACTTTTTCATTGCTGTGACTCTACCTGACATGCACAATGTTAGGGAGGAAAGCTTTATTTTAGCCAATAATTTCAGTAGATCTCAGTTCATTCACAGGGGGACAGCTGGGAAATTGTTGGGGGCACAGCTAGCGCCAGAGCCAGAGCTGGTGCTCCAGAGACAGAGATCCTTACAAAATGGTAGAACAGAGCCAAGTTTGGAAGGAGGGATGGAATTAGCACACACCCATTCAGATCAATCCCCTAGCATCTGCCCTTTCCAGATAGGTCCCACCTCCTAATAGTACACAGCATCCATAAACACGTGAGGCTTAGGGGACACTCCAGATCTAAACCACTGGGCGTGGTGGCACACACCTATGATTCTAGCCCTTGGGAGGCTGTGGCAGGGTTGCCTTGAGTTCAAGGCCAGCCTGGGCTACATAGTGAATACAGAACCAGCCTGGACTGGAGTGAGACCCTGCCTCAAAAAAAAAAAAAAAAAAAAGGTGAAGGGGCTATAGAAGTCATACTTGTCTTGTGTCCCAACTGTCTTAGTTACCTTCAGATTGCTGTGACTCAATACCCAACAGCCACAACTTTAGGAAGGTAAGATTTATTTTAGCTCACAATTTCAGAGAGTCACTGTTCATTCATGGTGGGCAACTGGAAAATGGTGGAATTGTATGGTAGAGCCAGCAGTCCCCACATCATGACAAAACAGAGTCATGTCTGAGCGGAGGAAGAGTGGAAGTAGCACACACCTCTTGAGTCAAGCCACAAGCATCCACCCGCTCCAGCCCCACCCCACCTCCCAACAGTACAGATTATCCATAAGTACACAAGGTTTTGGGAGACACTCCAGATTCAAACTACAACACCAACCTTAAATGGATGACTATAAAGTCCTCCTGGTTAGGATGATGTCTAGGCATTTTGTATATACTCCTTCAGGTGGAGTATATGTTTTCTTCTAGTAATACTTTACCAAGAATTTTGTAGTAGATGATATTTTATTTCACTAAGTTTTTTTTCTCTTTTAAATTTTCTTTCAGATCCTAGCTCAGTGTATTCAAAAAAAAAATTGAAGATAATTTAACAGCTGCTAGTGAGCTAGAAGGGATTAAGCCGTAGTCCAACAACAGATGGTTCTCCACTCTAAGCCTGAGGGAATTGTTGGAGGGAGTTATCGTCAGAATCTGGAGATCGGTATAGGTAGGAAGAGGAAAGGGACTGTTGACAAGAGCTATGACATTGAGTAAAAACAAACAGCCATAATCCAGTCCCAGCTATTCAGGAGGCCGAGGCAGGAGGATCCAATGAACCTAGGAGTTAGAGACCTGTCTGGCAAAGTAGTGAGGTGCCATCTCAAAAACTTAAAAACTCAGAAAAGAATTTTTGTCTGGGTTAATAACTCAGTGGTAGAGTGCTTTTTTCCCCTTTCTTTTCTTTCTTTCCTTCTTTTTCCCTTCTTTCTTTCTTTCTTTTTGCAAACATGAGGCCCTGGGTTTGATCCCTAGTACTGTATTAAAAAGAAAAAAATCATGATGACAACAACGAGCACCCATTACCACAACTAAGGCTTTGCAGGGGGTGGAAGGTGTGGAAGAAGAGATCCTCTTTCCAATCTCCTTCCTGCCCACCATTGGTTGAACCTAACACAATCAGAGAACAAGCAGATACAGAGATGAAACTTTTTGTGTGCAAAGCAGGGTAGAGAAGCATAGGGATGGGTACCTGGAGAACATTAAGTTAAATCCATTAGCTTTGTAGAACAGGGAATTAGGGAATATTCCTTTTTTTTAAAAAAAAAATCATCTGAATGTCTGTATGAAGTTGGCATATCCTGTTGCTTCAAAGTTTGGAAGAATTCTGGAAAGATTTTCAAATCATTGCTTTAATTCTTGTATTAGTTATAAGACTATTCAAGCTTTTTTGTTTTTTCTTGAGTCAGTTCTGGGGAGTTTATGTAATCTATGATTTTATACTTTTTTTGTTTTGTTTTGTTTCTTTGAGGCAAGATCTTGCTCTGTAACACAGACTGATCCTAAACTCACTATGTGGCCCAGGCTAGCCTTGGTCTAAAGCAATCATCCTGCCTCTGCCTCCCTAGTGCTGGAATTACAGGCATGAACCACCATGCTGTGGTGCTGGGGAGTTGAACTCAGGGCCTTGTGCTCACTAGGCAAGTACTTTAACCACCGTGCCATTCCTCTATCCCCTATTTCATACATCTGTAAAAAATTGTGTAAGAATTTGCTAATGCCATCTAAAACTTCAAATATAGTCATTAGTATTTTATTATTAGCTTTTTGGCCACTATTGTAATTATGCCACTTTTTCATTGTACTATTAATCAGTCCCATCAGGTGATTTTCTATTTTGTTGGTTGTTCTTTTTCTTAAGAATTTTTTTTTTTTTTTGCCACATTTGGTGACACATCGTAGCACTCTGGGAGGCTGAGGCAGAAGGATCACAAGTTTGAGCTCAATCTGGGCAATTTAGCAACTTGGTGACACCCCGTCTCAAAACAAAAAGTAAAAGTACATCAAAGATATACTCAATATGCTCAATTTGAAGGCCCTGTACTCAAACTCCAGTATTACCAAAAAAACAAACTTCAGTTTTTTTTACTGTATGTCATTATTTTCTGCTCTGGGTTTTGTTGTCTGTTTCATTAATTTCCGTTCTTATTATACTTTTACCTTTGCTTTCTTTAGGATTTTTCTTTAACTGTTCTCAATTATTAATTTTGGTGCTGGTTTTAAGTCTATACATTCTCCTGGAGAACTGCTTTAGCTAAATCCTGTGAATTATAGCATGTCATATTTTTACTTTCATTCAGTTTCATTTGTTTTATGGTTTTATTTATAACTCTTTAATCTATGAGTTACTTAATAGTGTTAACTTCTAGCATAACTATCATGAGATGATGAATTGCAATCTGTATAGTATCAATCCTTTAAAAGTTTGTCAAGGCATATTGAAGATTTTTTTTTTTGAAACTGTCTTGCTCTCTAGTCTAGAACTCACTGTGCAGCTGAAGGTGGCCTTGAACTCAAAGCAATCCTTCTGCTTTGGCCTCCCAACTGCTGGGATTACAGACATGCATCATCACACCTGGCTTTATATGGTACTGGGGAATCCAACTCGGGCTTTGTGCCCAAGTATACTATGATTTTATACATTCTTTTTTTTTTTTTTTTTTTGAGGCAAGATCTTGCTCTGTATCCCAGGCTGGTCCTAAACTCACTATGGAGCCCAGGTTAGCCTTGCTTTCAAGACAATCATCCTGACTCTGTCTCCCTATTGCTGGAAGTATTATGGGCATGCGCCACCACTGCTGGCTTTATGTGGTACTGAGGAATCGAACTCAGGGCCTTGTGATTGCTAGGCAAGTACTTTAACCACTGTGTCTTTCCTCCCACCCCAGATTTAATTTTTAAAAATGTTTCATGTATGTTTAGAAAAATGTAAATTCTCTCATTGTTGGATGTAAGTCAAGACTATTATTTGTAAAGTTCTTATTTTGTATATCCTTGCTGATTTTTTCTTGCCTACTTGACAAAGCAATTAAGTAAAATAAATAGAAATCCTTCATCATGACCTTGAATTTATCCATTTCTTTTATTGTTGTATCACATTTTACCTCATATTAGGATATTTTATTAGGTACTTAAATGTCTAAAATTGTTTTATCTTCTCAGTGAATTATTTAATAACTTTCATCTTGTCTAATAATACTGTTTATACTAAAGTATCTTTTATCCTTCTTATATTAATTTAACTGCAGAAGCTTTTATTCATTTTTTGCCTGACTAGCCTTTTTTCTGAGCATTTTACAAGCTGAAAGTTAAGAACCACCCTAACTTTAGTCTGAAAGACGCCTGTACCTAATATGGGTTACTGTTTGTCCAAGTCAGGGTCAGAGAAAGAAAGGGCAAAAAAGGTTAATCTTACACATTTTTTTTTCTTTTTAGCACTCACAACCTTCCTAAGCTGCTATCTACCCCACATTCAAGGTATCAACCATTATGAATGTGCCCCCTAAAATTCAAGTTTGGGAAATTTAATCCACAGTGCAAGAGTCCTGAGAGGCAGGGACTTACGGGAAGTGTTTAGTTCACAAGGTCTCTGCCCTATACAAAGAGCATGCATGAATGGATTCTCTCTGCTGCTCCCGTCATGTGAGGTCACAGAGTTGGTCCCCCTCTGCCTGTGTCGTGAGGAGACACAGAAAGAAAGCTCTCACAAGACCAAATGTCAGCTCCTTGAGCTTAGACTTCCAAGTTTCCAGAATTATGAAGAAATAAATTTCTACTACTGAATTACCCAGTCTCTAGTGTTGTATTACAGTGGTACAAATGGACTAAAACATCAACCCATAGACATCAATTTAAAGTAACACCTAGACCCACAGTCTCCACTTTCATCCAATAATCCCCAGAGGTTTCTCAAAATTTTCTGTTGCCCTGCTATCGTTTTCCTGTGTTTGCTTTGTCATGCTACTAGCTAGCTATTCTTCCTCTGTCTTTCTAGCATGCCATCTTATTTTTTTAGACATGTGTCAAGGTAATTTGCAAACTACACTGGAATTCAATGTTTATCTACATGGTCTGCCTTAATAAGTGATCATAGACTGAGTGGCTTTTAAGCAACAGAAGTTTATTACTCAAACCCTAAGAAGTTGGGAGGTCCAAGATCCAAGGACAAGATTTGATGTCTGGGGAAGACATGTTTCCTGGTTCATAATGGCAGTCCTTTTATCCCCTCCCCTGACAGAAGGGAGATTTCTGGGGTCTTTTATAATAGAACTAATCCCACTGAAGACCTCGACCCTCATGATGTGGTTACTCTTCTAACCTCCAAAAGCCTGTCTCTAAATACCATCACATTGGAGATTAGCTAAACTCTTCGGCATTCATATTATTAATTGAAATTTAGTATTTTAGTACATTTAAGGTGACTTTTAAATGAAGTACAGAGTCTTGAGAAAACTATTTGATGAGTTCTGACAAATGCATGAAACGCATTCACCTATGTCACCTCAACCCTAATGAAAATAAAAAGGTATTCAGTCTTATCAACCTATTAGCTTAAGTTTGGACATGTTCCTAATCAAGCTGAGGCCAGTCTCATAAACTCCTGCTTTACTGAAGGTTGATGTCCTGCACTTATGTTGACCTGGTTTGTTTTCTCACCCTGTCTAGCTTTTATGACGTAGATATCAAGCGGGAGATCTTGTGCTGTTTGCCATGAACCACGTACTTAGTCCAAAATTTGGAGGATCTGAAACAGGATCTGGGGTGTGATCTGTAACTGTGGCCTGGCCGTCACCCGATCAGCAAGGTAAACCAGCAGCATCTGCTGCCCCTCACTGGCCAACTGGATGTAAAAGACAGTACAGCTGCTGTTTCAGTTCCATCTTCCAAATTTTATGCAAAATCTATCTTATGGCCTCCTCCCTGAAAGGAAGCCTATGGAACAGGAATACTGGCAAACATTTTTATCCTGGCCAAGGTGACACATTACCAAATCACCAAGTATATACTCTTGGCAACTTCTTACCCACATGTCCCTCTATAATATGTACTGAGCTTCTAGATTAAGAGATAGCAAAGTCATAGTTTTGCTTCACATGCCACAGCAGTCCAAGTTCAGCCAAAACCATGCTAACCCTTAGCCTTCAGAAGAATACAACATCCCTGGTTTGGGGGCATGGCGCTGCTGTCAGAGCACTTGCAAGGCAAGGCCCTGGGTTCCATTCCCCAGCACCGCATAAGCTGGGCATGGTGAAGTACATGTGTAGCACTTAGGAGGCCAAGTTAGGAGGATAGCCTGAGTCCAAGGCCAGCCTGGGCTACATAGGGAGTTCAGGACTAGCCTGACTACTGGGCAGGATCTTGCCTTAAATAAATAAATAAATAAATAAATAAATAAATAAATAAATGTTCCTTTCAGCTTTAAGTGATGGTTATTCTTCCTCTCCTTCTTTTAGGTTAGTCTCCTACTTCCTTTTTTAGCCTAAAAAATAATAAGATACAAAGCTGCTATAAACACATTTGTGTAAGTTGATAGAATAATGAGAGAAGGGGAAGAAAAGATGGATGAACAGATAAATAAACACAATTGTGCATTACTTAATAACAGATATATGTTCTGAGAAATGAGTCGTTAGGCTGTTTCACAGGTGAGTGGAAGATCATGATCTGCACTTACAAAAATGTAGATGGTAAGACAGGTGCCGTGGTGCAGGCTTATAAACCCAGTACTCCAAGAGACTGAGGCAGGAGGATAGCAAGTCCAACCCCATCCTAGGCCACTTAGCAATTTACTTAGAAATTGTCTCAAAATAAGTATGAAATAGGGCTGGAGAGTATCTCAGTGCAAAGGCCCTGTGTTCAATCCCCAAAACTACAAAAAAAAAAAAAAATCCTAATGGTATGGGTCTATTTCTGGGCATAGTGTCTTAGTGGAGTCAGAAGACATGGGACATGTGATATATCTGAGATTGTTGCTGGCCTAACACAGCATACTGACTTAGAGAAAAATTTGTTATAAGGAGTACAGAAAGTACCGTGATGGATAGACAAGCCTCTGGCAGTTATTATTGTTATCCAGAATTATGAACTATACATAATTTTATGTGCTACATTTGTATACAACTGGCAACATAATAGCTTTCTTTACACTAGCATCACCATAAACATGAAAAATGCATCCTGTTCTGATGTTGCAACAGCTACCATGTCTCTTCAGCTTCTGTAATAATCTTACAGTACCTGTATTGGTTAGGGTTCTAGGTCAGGCAGGATGAACAGAAATTAGGATTTATTTGTAGTGCTTACATGTCTGTGGAGATAGTCCAAAATGGTAGGCCTGCACATGCAAGAGTTGGAGGGTCCAGTGGCTACTCACACATGAGATAAAAGAACACCTTTCTGAGATTGCAGGACAGCTGGTGCAAGTCAGCTGCAGATCAGCACTGTTCAAAAAGCAATGGCAAAGATCGTGGACAGAAGCAAAGCTCTGATGGAGACCGGCAATGAGCGGACAGGAGCAAGTCGCTGTGTGGAGACAATCGGGAAGGCCAGAGCTTTCCCAGGAAAAGCTGTAATGATCTTTCTGCTAGGTCTGGGATGGGTGTCCTCATTCATTTACTGGCCCACAAATCATTCACATACACCTATAAAGTCTTCAAGTTGACAAACTCCCTTCAACAGTCACAGCACCACTACTATGGCTCAACCAGTAGTCAATTATGCAGTCCATTGTTGGCAGAAACATCCTTATGCAACACATGATCGTGTTTACACACACACACACACACACACACACACACACACACAGAGGTATATGCAGATATATATTGCATGAAAGGTCAAAATCTCTTTTGCTACCAGTTGTGTGGTTATAGTCAGCACCTGCACAGCTGTCTTCCACCATTGCCCATGTTCCTTTTGCCTTAGTTGGTCTTGGCCCCTTGGGCGCCAGAAGTGCTGCCAGTGGTTGCAGTGTTTCCTATTGACTTTAATCATAGAACATATAATCACCTAGTCTTTGCCATCTCCAAGAAACTGACTGTTTTCTAAACATAGTCTTCTTTGATCACATTGTGTAGCAGGATAACTTACTGGTTGGGATTATTCACTCTTGCCAGTATATTATGTCCTTTTTTTTTTTTTATCTGTTGTTGATACTATGGCCCGAGAAGCCCAAAGTGGTCAAGTGATAGTCTTAACTTCAGGGTTATTGGAAAGATTGTCGTGTTCCCTGATGGAATTATTCCTACTTTTGTAATTGATACTCCAAACTAGGGGTTTTGAACAGGAAATGATTTTCCCCTCCTCTTGAGAACTTTTGACAATGTGTGACTAGGGAGCAGGTTCTACTGACATCTAGTGGTAGAAGCCGGGGATGTCCCTGAACCTTCTAATACCCAATGATGCTCAAGACTGGGACAGCAAAGATTTATCCAACCCCAAATAGCAATATTGCTGAGATTGAAAAATTATCCTGAATCAGCAGAGTATAAGGGGCGGGGATAGGAAGTAATTTTTTTTCTAAGGCACCGCTTGGAATACCACAGTGAGAATCTACTCCCATCTGGACCTCTTGATTCGTTGAACCAAGCCAGAATCCGAGGTTTGAGAAAAACAACAGGATTTAGTGGTGACTGCTGATTTACAGGATAGGCCCAGCATGTACTGCACCTTGCTTGTGCTATAACTGCGTCTTTGAAAGGCTGTTCCACTGTTTTATCCTCTTTCTTTCTTTTGTAAAAAATAAATAAATAAATAAAAATTTAAAAACCTTTGCTATTTCAACCTTGACTTAAGTGTATAAATCAGTGCCACTAGTTACATTGGTACTGTTGTACAACCATCCCCCTTACCTGTTTCCAAATTTTGCCATGACCTCAAAAAGAAATTCTTGTAAACATTAAGCAGTTACCCCCTGTTCCTCTCCCTCTTCAGTGTGCGGTAACTTCGACCTTATTATGTCTTTATAAATTTGGCTATTTACATATTTTTTATGAATGGATCAATAAATATTTGTGGTTTTGAGGCTGGCATATTTCACCTAGCATACTATTTTCAAGGCTTAGCCATGGTATGGCCTGTATCAAGTCTTCATTCCTTTTAATGGATGAATAATATTGCATTGCAAGTAGATTACCACATTTTTGTTTATCCCTTCATCAATGAGTGGACCCTGGGGACTTTTCCACTGTTTGACTATTATACACAATGCTTCTATGAATATGAGGTCCAAATATATGTCAGAATCCTTGTTGTCATTTTTGTTTACATACCTGGGAGTAGAATTGCTGAGTCATATAATTCTAAGTGTAGGTCAGCTGCTTTGTATTTATAGACTCCTTAACCTAACTTTTTGCTGTGTAGCAAATTAGCTCAAAACTGTGTAAGTTAAAACAATCTTCATGGATCTTCCTGTATTCTGTGTGGGATAGGAGTCCAGGAAGTGCGTAGCTGGGTGCATCTTGCCCAAGGCTTCTCATAAGGTTGCATCTTGTAGTCCAGACTGGTCCTGAACTCACTATGTAGGCCAGGCTGGCCTCGAATTCACAGTAATCTTCCTGCCTCAGCCTCCCAAGCTCTGGTATTATAGGTGTACAACACCATTCCTGATTTACATGGTGCTGGGGAATTAATTCATGGCCTCGCGTTTGCTAGGCAAGCACTCTAACAGCTGTGCCCAGTGAGTGGCTTCTCCACAGATAAATTCAAGAGAGTACGGCAGGAACTGCATTGTCTTTTATGACCTGGCCTCAGAAGTCATGTAAGTCCAGTCCACATACATTCAGAGAGGACTTAGTCTCTACTGTATGAAAAGAGACATCTTTGTTTTTTTTTTAAAGAAAAAACAATGAACATATTTTTTAAATGACAACACCATCCATTGAATTGTTGTGCTTAGGTTTTTGTTTTTGCTTTGTTTTGGTTCTGGGGATTGAACCCAGGGCCTTGTAGTCAGCACTCTACCACTGAGCTACACTAAATTAGTCCTATGTTTCTTATTTCTAGAAATTCTATTTGATTTTTTTCCAATTCATCGATGACACTTTTTAAATAATTAACTTTTTATAATAATCAGCTCATATTAATTATAAAAATTTTGAGACAAGGTCTCACTCTATATTCCAGGCTCCTCCTGAACTTACTGTGTAGCCCAGGCTGGCTTCAAACTCACGGCAATCCTCTTGCCTCAGCCTCCTGAATACTTGGATTATAGGCATATGCCACCAATCTGGCCTATGTGGTGCTGGGGAATCAAACTCAGGGTCTGGGCTTGGTAGGCAAGCTCTCTAGCCACTTTGTTATTCCCTCAGCCCTAATTGCAAAAAATTAATAGATTCTACTATGATCTTTCTATACATGTGTGCGTCATACTTTATTTATTTTTGTTCGTTTGTTTTTGAGACAGAGTCCTGCTCTGTCGTCCTAGCTGGTCCTGAATTCACCGTATAGTCTAGGCTGGCCTCCAACACAGGAGAATCCTTCTGCCTCAGCCTCCCAGGTGCTGGGATTACAGGTGAGCACCACTACAACTGGCTTATGTGGAGCTGCGGAATCAAACTGAGGGCCCTGGCTTGCTGGACAAGCACCCGATATCATACTTCCGTCATGTCCACTCTCCCTTCTGCTTTCTGCTCTCCTGTGTTTTCTCTGCCCTCTGGCCCCTTTCTAATATTCCCTCAGGTGGCTGTCTTCTTCCTCTTCCTTGTTCTCTTCCTCTTGCTTTTAGTTTCCTCTTAGGAGAGAAATATGCAATATTATCTTTCTGTGTCTGGCTTATTTCACCTAATATGATGACTTCCAGTCCCATCCAATTTCCTACAACCTATATCACTCCTTATGTTTTGCTTTATACCACATGTTACTGTATAATAAGCTACTTTTGTTGAGACAGGGTCTCACTGTGTAGTCCAGGCTGGTTCTCAACTCACTATGCAGCCCAGGTTGGCCTAGAATTCACGGCAACCTGCCTGCCTCAGCCTTCTATATATGGGATTAAAGGAATGCACCATCAGGTCCAGCTATTATGTGATGCTGGGGAATCAATCCCGGGCCTCAAGCTTCCTAGGCAAGTGTTCTAATCCCTGAACAACAACCCCAGCCATAACGACTTCAAAACTTAGTTGCTTAAGCAGCAGTTATGTAGCTCGCATCCTGTAGATCAGTAATTTGATCAGGGATCATGTGAAGGTTTTCCATTTCTTCTACTGGACTCCATCACGTGTCTATGGTCAGCTGTGTGTTGGGAATTGGTTTGTTTTTAGGGGTCTGCTGGCTGTTGACTGGGAGTTTGCTCTCTTCCATTCATCCTATCCCTCATATGTCTTGTTCTTGCTTTAGCAGGGCTGCCTGGGCTGAACAGGGCAGGAGTTCGAGAGAGGACAGACATTTATAAGGCCTCTTGGAGCATAAACTTGGTTTTGCTTCTCCTACATTCTAATAGCCAAATCAAGTCATTCAGCAACTCTTAAAGAGGAGTCAAAATAGATTTTACCTCTTTATGGGAGCAGGTGCAAAATCAGATTGAGGAGGATGTGGATACTGAGAAGTTTGGAGAACTTGGCACAATTTTTGAGCTCAGTCTACCATGTACTTCTACAGCCTTTCATAATCTTCATCTAAAAATGATAGTATCTGATGCCTTGCAGGTAATTTATTTGCTTTTTTTCTCTTTTTCTCTGTTTTTGAGACAGGGTCTCACTCTGTAACCCAGACTGGTTCTGAACTCACTGCTATAGCCCAGGCTGGCCTTGGACTCAGGACAATCCACTTGCCTCAGCCTCCCAAGTGCTGGGATTACAGGCACGCACCATTAGGTCCAGCTTTATATGGTGCTGGGTTATTGAACTCAGGGCCTGATGCTTACAAGGCAAGCACTTTAATCACTGTGCCATTCCTCCAGCCCTATTTGCTTTTATAACCCATTAATTTAGTTCCTTTTTGTATCTGGTTGTTCTGCTGTGTGCTGGACTTTTTTCATATGAAAATACATGTGAGGTAATAATTTGATTGTATGATACAGTACTTCCCCTGAAGAGTAAGACAGTTTTTATCTTCTTACTTTTTAATTTTTAGTAAATATTCAAGTACCAAAAAAGGTGATTACCTATAGTAGAATTTTTCTGGGGAATATGTCTGGCTTCAAGTAATTCCCTTCTCTTGTCTAATGTGAAAACCCTGAATCACGTCAGGAATAGTCCTTAGAGTTACAAAAGAAAGTCAAGTTCTCTGTCTTTGGCTGGGGGCATAGCTCAGCTATAGCAAATGCAGGGCCTGGTGGGTTGGATTTCCCCATTACCGCACAAGCCAGGTGTGGTGGTACATACCTTTAGTCAGAGCACTAAAGTGGGTCATGGCAGTGCACACCTGTAATCCCAGCACCCAAGAGGCTGAGGCAGGAGGATTGCCATGGGTTCAAGTTCAACCTAGGCTACTTAGTGAGTAGCGGGCCAGGTTAGACTACAAAGGGAGACCCTATCTCAAAAGCAAAACAAAATTCTCCGTCCAACCAATAGTTTTATCTTCTTTTATACTGTTTCCTTATATATCTAATTTGCTGCTTCTTACAATATCCTTTGAGATGTCTACCCTAATTTCATACCTTCCTATGGAAATTACCTCAATTCTGAGCTCATATCAATGCCTTTCAAAGGCATCTTAACTGTGGACTGGAGGAATGGCACAGCAGTTAAAGCACTTGCCTAGTCAGCTGAAAGTCCTGAATTCAAATTCCCCAGCACTGAGCTGGGCGTGGAGGCACACACCAAGAATCTCAGCACTCGGGAGCCTGAGGCAGGAGGATTGTTGTGAGACCAAGACTAGCTTGGAGTTCATAGTGAGTTCAGAACCATCCTGGACTACAGAGCAAGACCTCATTTCAAACAAACAAACGAACAAAACACTCCACAAAAACAGCAACAAAAACATCTTAACAGGGTGTGTTCCATCCCTTCAGAATTCTCTTACTACTTGGTACTTTATTAATCAATTTATTGATTGAGACAGAGTCTTACTTTGTAGTGCAGGCTGGTCTTGAACTCCAAATTAGGGCCAGGCTGGCCTAGAATCCAGGGCCATGCTGTCTCAGCCTCCTAGGCGAGCACCACCATGCATACTTCATGTTGCGCTGGAGAATCGAACATTGGTCCTTGAGCTTGTTAGGCAAACCACTGACCTATGTCCCCAGGCCAGTACTTGGTACCTATTTTTTTTTTTTTTTTTGGATACAGGGTCTCCCTCTGTAGCCCAGGCTGATCCTGAATTCACTATGGAGCCCAGGCTAGCCTTGGACTCAGGGCAATTTTCCTGCCTCAGCCTACCAAGTGCTGGGATTACTGGTTTGTGCCACCATGCCTGGTTTATATGGTACTGGGGAATAGAACTTGGTTACTTAGCGCTTGACTTAGCACTGCTGAGCCATTCCTCCATCTCAGTACTTGGTACTTTTTAAGGAACTTTCCTGCCTTAAAGTTATTAATGTATTTATTTTTCTATGGTAGAGTCTACAAATTACATTTCTTGCCTACAATTCCGTTTATTCTTCCGAACAATGAGAACAGTAACAGTACCTCTCTTGGGGAGTTGTTCCAAGTATTATGTCAGCTAAAATTTGCAAAGGTGTATCTAAGTAATGGTATTTAGATAAGGAGCGCTTAAATCAAAAGGAGCTTCTGCTACCATTCCTTGGAAACATTCTGATTGCACTTGAAAAGTTTGCATCACAGTGAAAAACATCCAAAGGATTAGGTTTAAATATTCTAGATGACTGGCTGGGGGCGTACCTCAGCTGTTAAAGCGTAGGCAAGCCGAAGGCCCCGGGTTTGATTCCTCAGCACCACATAAACTAGACATGGTGGCACGTGCCTGTAATCCCTGCACTCGGGAAACTGAGGCAGGAGTCCTCTGAGTCTGAGGACAGCCTGGACTACAGAGCCAGAACCTGATTAAAAAAAAAAAATCTATATGGTCGCAAAAAAAGAATGAAAAAGCAAGACCACGGGGCCAGCGAGACCACGAGGGATACGCATGCGCAGAAGGGGCCGCAGATTCGGAGAAGCGGGAGGCCGCGGATTCGCGAGGGGCCGAGGGGCGCGTGCGCGAGGCGGGGCGGCGCATGCGCAGTGCGGCCCGACGCCCGTTCGCCGGCTCTTGACTTCCGCTGTCCGCTGTGTGGTAGTCTCCTGCTCGGCGTCTCGCGCGGGGGAGAGGCTCCTCGTTAGTGTCATGGATTTTGAGAATCTGTTCTCAAAACCTCCCAATCCGGCCCTCGGTAAAAAACCAGCCTCCGACTCTGACGAAAGGTGATTCCTTTTTATTATTCTTTAAATGTGGGCGGCGCGGTCGGGTCCGCCTCGTGGGTTCTGTGGTCGCCACCGCAGCCGCGTCTGAAGCGTGCGCTGGCCAGGCTGGTCGGGCCGGGGTCGCGCGTGGAGAGGTCGTTCGGGGCGGTAGAGATAGAAGGCAGGCGTGGGGCTGCGTTTGTGGGCAACCACGTCCGGGGTGCACACCGGGGCGAGGCGGCTCCTTGGTCGCGGACCCGCGTCTCCCGGCCTGTGACGAGTCGGTGTCGACTCCTCCGTCGTGGCACTAGAATTTCCCCTCCTTTCCTACGAGCGCCGCGGGTAGAGACGATTTGCGGTTTTCCTCTTGACGCGTGCTAAATCCTTTCGGTAGCGGGAAGAAACCTCAGATCCTTAAAGTGACAAAGGGTAGGGAGTGAATAGCCTGTCCGTGGCCCGGCGATTAGCCTCAAAATGAAGCTGCAAACACCATTTGGGTGTAATGATCTCTTTGAATTGAAAGCAAACAAGACTGCTGGCAACACGATGTTGAGTTGTTTTTTTCATCTTACTCTTCGAGACGTGTGTCTGTAGTCCGTTCCCTGGGATGGTCACTCCCTTTTTATTGTTAAAAAGCGCCTTCTCTCAAACCTTGGTTTTCTGTGGTCACCTGATTTTCCCCGAAGTGAAATCCTGACCTACATCCTTCACTCTTTTATTTCCCTCATGCCTGATACATCTCGAGTTCTGGTTAGTTTTACTCCTCGGTATCACTCATGTCTCTTCAATTATGTTTAACTGTTGCCTTAGCTAAGTTACCGTCAAGAACTTTACAGTGCACTTTATGTGAAATGTATTAGTCATCACAACAACCTTTCAGAAAAAATGATGTTGTCCTTGTTTTACAGATGAGAAAGTTGAGACACAGAGAAGTTATATAATCTGCAAAAATTTTTCAGTAGAAGTGACAAAGCTAAGATTAAGCTGCTCAGACAATGTTACAATGTCGCTTCAGGACCTTTCCATCACCCAGCATCTAAAGCAAAATTGCTGCAGTAAAATGAAACCTATAAATGTTGGACAGGGACACCTACTAATAATTGGCAGATAATATGAAAATGTACTAAGAAAAACAAGAGAAATTAATTGGCAAACTTACAGAATTCAGCGAGGTGCATCATCACAAAATTAAAGTAGAGTAAGATTTTTAAAACAGTTACCAGTTTGAGAATATGTCATATGAACAGTCCATTCACAAAAACTAAAGTATGTAAAACTTATTTGGAGCCAGGCTTGATGGCGCAGGCCTATAATCCCATCAGTCTGGAAGACCAAGTCAGGAGGATCAAGCCCAGCAACCTAGTGACTTGATGGAACCTGTCTCAATATAAAAAATAAAGACCTAAGCCTATGTGATGGCCCTGGGTTAAATCCCCGGTACTGAAAAAAGAAAGATACAGTAGGAATTTCCCAAAAAGTAGATGAAGGATGGTATGCAAATAAGGTGAACTGTGTGTTTCTTAATAACATTTGCACACTTTTCTCTTGGATTGTTGACCTTTTTCAAATTTTAGGATCTCTTTATGCAAATATTTTACCCTCACAATTTGTCGTTTGTCTTTTGACTTTGCCTGTAGAGTTTTTTCAGTGCATTCAAAATAAGGATTTTGTTTTACTTGATGTGGTCAAATGGTTCAATCTTTTATGGTTTCTAGGGATTTTTCTAGTAACTTGTGATGAAAATGCTTCCCATTCCTTTATTTAATTTTTTCAGTTTTAATAAGCACGTGCGGTAGAGACATTCTAGTCCCTGAGTATTGCCATAAATGAATAAAATATATAAAAATCTTGGAATGTATGAACTGTCCATTATGAGGGGAGGAAGAGACAGATGGTACATAAATATATAATGTTTTAGATTATGATAAATGGCATGGAGAAAGTGGAAGGGAAGTGGGGTTTAAGAAGTACTAGTCACATGGTAGAGAAGGTGTTGATACTAGTTAAGGAAAAAGCCTCATTGATAATTTTCGTAAGTAATACCTGAGTTGGGACCTGAAGATGGTAAAGGTTGTTGACATCTGAGGAGGAGGGTGTTCTTGTAGAGGTCCGGAGGTGGAATAAGTGTGGTGATACTGGGTGGCAGGAACTATGTGGAGTAGATATAAGATAGTAGGACCGGAAGTCTGAGAGTTATTGGGAAGAGTTGAGGGAGGCGGCTCATTTAGGGACTTAAAAGTGCCATAATGACTTTGGTGTTTACTGTAAAATGAGAATGAAATGAGAAGCTATGGGAGGGTTTTCAGCAAGGAGTGACAATATATGACTTCTTTTTTAGAATACACCATGTTGGTCATTCTGGTTGTGTTTGAGAGTAGAATGCGTAGTAACAAGAGCAACATGGATCGTTGAATAGCAAGAAGCAGTCAAATATTTTATATGTATGTTTTTTATTTTGGTGGGGGAGGATTGAGTCTTGCTCTTAAATTAATTATGCTGGTCCTAAACTCACTTTGTAGTCGAGGCTGGCCTTCTGCCTCAGCCTCCCAAGTGCTGAGATTAAGAAGGCATGCACCACCGTACCTGGAACATATAGGTATATTTTGAAGTTAGAACAAGATGAATTTTCTCATAGATTTGGATAGGTGTTGTAAACAGAAAAAGAAAGGAATCACGATTAACTTTTAGGTTTTGCTTAGTATTGTCAGAAAGATTGAGCTGCTAATTAAGGTAGCCAGGAGAATTCAGTCTACAGCAATCAAGTTCAGTTTTGGATTTGTTAAAATTATGTCTGGTTGATATTTAGGAGAGTATGTTGAGAAGGAAAGTGACTGTTTTAAGGAGATGAGTCTAGGCTGGAGACTTGAATGTTGACATTAATTATAGATGAAATTAATCATATAGATGAAACTAGAAACCATGAAATAGAAGGTCACTAAGAATGAGAGTATAGACAATGAAGAGACATAAGAACTGACATTTTTAGAATTAGAAAGATAAGGAACCAACAGAGAAGATTGAGAAGAAGCAACCACTAAGTGAAGAAGAAACCAGGAAATCTAAGTATTCCTGAAGCTGACTTAAATATGTATTTTAGCAAGAGTTTGTAGTGCATGTCCATAATCCCAGCACTTTGGGAAACTAAGGCAAGAGGATCACAAGTTTGAGCCCAGTCTGGACAGTTTAATGACTTAGCAAGGCCCTGCCTCAAAAAAAAAAAAAATAAAAATAAAAATAAAAATAAAAAGGGCTGACAATGTGGCTCAGTAGGAAGGCTGAGACATAAATCCCTGAAGGAAAAAAAATTTGTTTTAAGGGCAAGAAAGTGGTCAGCTCTGTCATGTGCTACTCATCATGCAGGTCGTTTGAGGACAGAGACTTGAGCACTTTTAACAGCATAGTAAAGTGAACATGTATTTGGAGTGGACAGTGTCAGATAATAGGGTGCGGTATTGGACACCATTCCTTCAACTATTTTATGCTCGTTTTTAGTATTGCTACAGTATCCTCAAGTCATTATTTCACATAACATCCATGCATGATAATCTTCTTTCTGTGAGAGTCTTGCTCTCAAATTTTCTTTTTCATTCTTTACATTTGAATGTTTATCTTTCTCCTAAACTCAGAAGATCCCTTGCATTATGCTGGAAATATTTTACCTCTTTGCTAACTGTTGTGTCTTAGATCCAGAAAACTTCTAGTCCCCCAAGTCTAGGTAAGTGTTCCTATCACACTGGATTGATACTACTTTGTATTTTTCCTCCCAAGCAGTTACAAAGTTTCCAGGAGGAAGAACAAGATTTTTTGTTGTTGTTATATTCCAGGATATAAAGTCTGGAGCCTAGTGTATGGTGAATACTCACTGCTTGTTGAAAGAATAGAATGATAGATGATTGATTTATACAACTGTTAATTCTTAACATTAAGGCCATATAGTCTAAAATTTTAATTTTACTGGTTATTCATTAGCTTATATTGACATTTATTACTTATCATTTTTCTGTACATTTATGTATCTGGAGAATTCAGAGTAGACTAAATTTTTAGTTCTTTGAAGGCAAATTGAAGATAAGCCAAAACAGTAAAGTTTAATGTTGTGAAATGAATCCTTTTAAGGCTGGGAAAAAAAAAACACTTTTGTGTGTTATTTGATATTTTTGCTGCAGAATCGATGATGAAATAGATGATACAGAAGTTGAAGAGACTCGAGAAGAGAAAATAAAATGGGAATTACAACAGGAGTGTGAGGAAATTCCCAAAAAAGTAAGGTTAAGTTGTCATATTGGAAACAGGGCTAGGAATGGATGTAAGAATTAATGAGAGATCATGTTTGTCTCGTAGTCAGCATTTAGAGCCCAGTTAGTGTACATCAAGGAAATTTGGTTACATTTTTTAAAAACAATTATCCAGTAACTATACTATCACTTGAGAGCTGGTTTTATTATTTTATTTTTAATTTCTATAATTTTCCCCCGTATCAGATGAACAATGTGTTGATGCAGCAAGTTTGATATTCCTTATTTCTGAAGTGGATTGTGAATTCTTAAAAATTCTTTTATGTCAACTTTTTAAATTTTAAGGGTTCTGCTTTGTTAACTTAGCCGTCCTTGGTAATTTATAATTTGCTCAATGTGCTAGGACTGCAATAACAAAATACTACAAACTGTGGCTTAAACAGAAATTGGTAATTGTGTAGGTAGAAATCAGAGAACAAGACGTTGCAGTGGTTAGTTCTTTCTGAGATCTGTGCCCAGGCAAGTCCTGAAATTACTGTGGATCCCAGACTCACTGAAATCTCTTGCCTCAGCCTCCCAAGTGCTGGGATTACAGGTGTGTCACCACCGGGATTATGTGATGCTAGGAAATTGAACTTGGGTAGTGCTTGACTTCGTACTTGCTGAGCAAGTGCTTTAACCGCTGAGCCATTTCTCCAGCTCCATCCCCCCTAGAGTCGTATGGATTCCTGGAAATCTTTGCATTCCTTGACTCATAAAAGCATCACCCTGATCTCTGCTTTAATACATGGCCAATTCTCTCTGCCTGCCTGTGTCTGAATATCCCCTTTTTGTAAGGACACATTTTTTATTAGGGCCTATTCTGATGACCTCATAGTAATTGACTACATCTGTAGTGGCATAGACCAAGTAAGGACACGTTCTGATTTGTTGAGGGTTAGGACATCCAAGTGAGTATGTTGGGAGCACACAGTTCAGCCCACAATGAAGCTAGTGCCTGCTTTTCTTGCCTTTTTTTTTTCATTTTGAACTTCTGTAAAATTGAATTTTATCAGTACATGAGAATGGGTTTGGATTGGCATTGAGACTCATAAGGCACAAGTAGGCATTAACAGGAAATTTTTACTTTATTTTGTGAAATATGCAGGACAAAATACAAGCAAGCACACTTTCTTCGTGTGATTGGGAAGCCTTTCAGCTACCCAAGTGAACTTGTTTTACCCTTTGGGTCATGGATGGCTACCACTGGCAAGAGCTCTGGTTGACTCTGAAGAACAGCAACTTCATTTTCTCCAAGATGGGCTGGAGGAATTGCATAGTGGCTAGAGCGCTCGCCTTCCTATCAAGCCCAAGGCCCTGAGTTCAGTTCAGCAACACTAAAGCTGCGTGTGGTGTTGCACACGCCTATAATTCTACCAGCTTGGAAGGCTGAGGCAGGAGGATTGCCCTGAATTTAAGGCCAGCCTTAACTTAAGAACTACAAAACGAGACCTTGTCTCAAAAATCAAAAAATCACCTGCAGATATATTATACTACTTTAGAATGTAGACCAAAGACCTTCGGGCTCATTTAAAGTTCTTTCAATCTGATTATAATTGCCAATGGTAGACAGGCTAATATAACATTCTAATGTTAAACTAAATAGTTTCCAAGAAACAGTCTGTAAAAAGATTGATTCCTCTTATGGGTTATTCATTCCCAAGCAAGTTTACTTTAGCCCGCACTGTTTTCTCCAAGAGTATAAAACATAAGTGTACGGTGTCATAGCTGATGTAGAAGAAATCACGCCGGTAAACACTCTATAAGTCATGGAAGAACTTTGCTGCTCCTTTTTCGGTGTTACCACCTTTTCCCTCCTAGAGATAACCATAATCCTAACCTGTATACAAACCACTTTTTTAACCTTTACATTTCACTGTTTATGTCGTCATCTCTAAGAATACAA
Source organism: Ctenodactylus gundi (assembly GCA_004027205.1). NCBI lineage: Eukaryota > Metazoa > Chordata > Mammalia > Rodentia > Ctenodactylidae > Ctenodactylus > Ctenodactylus gundi. The sequence continues at coordinate 90,770 of PVKB01000821.1, forward strand.
TTTTCCTGCCTGATTTTGTGCTCTATAAAGTAGTAGTATTTATGTTCTTTTCTTTTCTATCTTCTCTTACTCAGTATTTTTCTAAGAACCATATTGTAATGGACTGGAGGAAAAGCAATTAAAGGCTTGCCTAGCAAACTCAAGGCTCTTGGTTCGATTTTCCTGAACCACATAAGCTGAGTGTGGTAGCGCACACCTGTAAACCCAGCACTTGAGAGACTGAGGCAGGAGGATTGCTGTGTGTTCGAGGCCAGCCTGGCCTAAAAAGTGAGTTCAGGACTAGCCTGGACTCCAGAGCAAGACCCTGTCTCAAAAAACAAAAACAAACAAACAAAAGCAGCATATGTGGTATATATGCCTTTGCTCACTGTCCAGCAACATTGTATTTCATTACTTGAGTATACCAGTTTTTATTGTTGGTAAGCATTTGGATGGTTCTTGGTATTGGCAATTATGGGCATTGCAGCTGGCTGTGGGTATTAGTAATATACACTTAAGGGTGTGTCAGGAAGGGTAATAGAGGTGTTATCTTGAAGTCTGGCTTGTCCCTGGTCCCTTTCTTTCTCAAACTCTTTCCAACGTAATCTGCCTTCCTGCCACGATGAAATGAAAAGCATTTCTCTTCCATGCCCACTATGATGTTTCTTGGAACCATCCGACTGGAAAAAAAAAGACCACCAATATAGAAAATAAGGCCTAGAAACTCCAGGAAAGTTGCTAGTGAGTTCATGATAAAAGACTGTTGAGGCTGAGTGTGATATCCACAGGCAGATGCAATATCAAAAGATGTACTTGCTTATGCAGAATGAAGATTGTTTTGTTTTGTTTTTTGCAGGCTTTTTTGATGGTGTCACCCACAATCAGGTCTTCGCTTCTTTGCTGGTCTGAGTGCCAGTCATATTTGGAAACCTACAGATATACCCAGAAATATACTTTACTAATCTGTTAGGTGTTTCTTAATCCAGCTAGGTTGATGGTGCAATGAATATTTTTTCTAGTTTATTTTGCATTTTCTAGATTGCTGTTGATAAGAAAATCATCTTTTGATAAGTTTACCCTTTTGGGTTTCTTTGTTGTGTCTGTTCAAATCTTTTACCTTACCTCACCCTCACTAAATTATTTGCAGTCTATCTTTGATTTGTAGTTATTTTGGATATGAGTGGTTTATTTTCATTTTTGTGAGTTACGTGTTGCAAATATCTGCTCATTTTGTGAATTTTTACCAACTGATGACATTTTTGAAATTAAAAATCCTTAATTTATTGAAGTTAAAATTTAGAATCATTTCCCTTGGGAGGAGGGATTGTAATGTTGATGTGATATATATGTGCACAGAATTCTCAAGCTCAATGTTACTATTACGTATCACACACATATATATATATATATACTAATAAGAATGGGGAAAGTCTTTTCCCTTACACTTAGTTTTTTATGTGTTTCATCTTAATACCCTCAAATAATGAAAATATTTTCTAATATTATTGTTGGAAAGTTTTATTTTTTTGCTTCTCACCTTGAAGTTAACATTGTGAGGTAGAAAAATTAATTTTGTCTTACTTTTTTATTGTTATCACACCTAATGGTTCCAGCACCAGTCATTTAGATTAAAAGGCTGTCTATTCCCCATGTGTCAGTAGTATTGCTTTTGTCAGAATCAAGTATTCATGTTGTTTAATCTGTGTCTGTGCTCTGTTCTCATCCCTGGTTTGTCTACCTCTTGCTAGGACTTCATCAGTCTTACAATAAATTTGATAGTAGGTGAACAAATCTTAAATGTCTTGGCATTCTTAGCTCTTTGCATTTCCATGTCAATTTTTTGAATTACCTTTCAATAAAATTTGGTGGGATTTTCACCAGGAATACATTTAACCTACAGCGGCAGTCTCCAACTTTTTTGGCATCAGAGACCAGGTTAGCATAGCTGCCTCAGCTCTACCTCAGCTTATCTGGCATTAGATTCTTACAAGGAGTGTACAGCCTATATGCTCAGAGATGCAGTTCACAGTAGGGTTTGCCTTCTCATGAAAACCTAATGCAGACCTCAAGTGTGGTAATGTGACCAATTTGGAAGCAGATGTAAATACCCACTCATCTCTCACTGTGTGACTGGAATTTTTTTTCTCCTGTGTTTGGTCCCTGCCCCATGGGAAAAACAGATCATCATTTTTTTTGAGAAATTGGTATATTTACATAGCACATCTTGATCATTTTTACTTCTCTTCTAATCTGCTTACTTCCCCTACAAAGTCTGTCTCCTTTCTTTCATCTACTTCTTTTACTGTTTTTATGATTAGATTTTCTTATATTAGACAAGCCATGTGATATTTAATCTTCTGTGTCTAATTCATTTCAGTCTGCATAATGGTCTCAAGGTGCATCCATTTTCCTTCAAATGATTCAGATTTTTCTTTGTTTATGGCAGAGTAGTACTCCATTGTATAAAATATACCCTTCATCTGTTGATGAGCATATTGGCTGCTTCCAGAATCTTACTGTTTTAAGTTGTGCTGCTCTGAATATGGGTATGCATATATCACTCATGAATGATCACTTTATCTGTTGGGAAGACACCCTCCAGGAGACGTATAGCTTGGTCAAATGGGATATCTAATTTTAGTTTTTTGATGAATCTCCATAGTGCTTTCCATAGTGGTTGCACCAGTTCACAGTTCCACAAAATATGTAGGAGTGCACTTTTTTCCATGCAGCCTCGCCAGCATTTGTTTTTTCACTTCTTGGTACAAACCATTCTTACTGGAGTTCGATGGAACCTCAGTGTTGTTTTGATTTACATTTCTCTAGTGGCCAAAGAGACTGAACATGTTTTCGTGTATTTATTGGCCATTCAGACTCCTCTGAGAACTAAATTCATTTTAGTTGACCATTTTTGATTAGGTCTTTTATTTTGAGGGGGTCTAATTCTTTCCCCTTCCTTGTATATTCTAAATAACATTCCTCTGTCTAGTTGTAGCTGGCAAAGATTTATTTTTCTCTTTATTTTTTCTCTCCTGGTTCTGTCTTTACTCTGCTGATTGTTTGTTTTGCTGCATAGAAGCTTTTTAGTTTGATATAATCCAGTTTGTTGGTTTTTGGTGTTAGCTCATATGCATTGAGTTTTATTGAGAACTTCCTTGCCTTTATCATCCAAGGATTTGCCTATTTTTTCTTGCACTTTCTCCTTTTTAAAAAGTATCATTTTCTATTCATTTGGTTGGTACACACACGTATAAGAAGAATGTGTTGGAAATCAGGTATGTGCTGCATGCCTATAATCCTAGTGCCTTGAGAGGCTGAAACAGGAGGATCATAGACTCAAGCCCAACCTAGGCAACCTAATGACTTGGGGAGATCCTGTCTCAAAATAACAATAACTGCTAATGTAGTTTAGTGCAAAGGCCCTGGGTTCAATTTCTAGCTGCCAGTAATAATGATAATAAGAATAGTAATAGGCTCTGGAGGAATAGCTCATCAGTTAAAGCGCTTGCCTAGCAAGTGCAAAGTCCCAAATTCAGTTTCCCAGCACCACATAAACCAGGTGTGGTGGTGCACACCTATAATCCCAGCACTTGGGAGGCTGAGGCAGGAGGATTGATTGCCCTGAGTCCAAGATCAGTCTGGGTTCCATAGTAAGTTCAGGATGAGCCTGCGCTATGGAACAAGACCCTGTCTCAAAAAAAAAAAAAAAAAAAAGAGTAATAGTTTTAGCAATCAGGTCCACTAGTATGAGCAGGGAGATTCTTTTTGTGGGATAATTATTTGTTTAATTAGGGCTCGGAGTTTACTGTTTTCTGTCATCAAAATTAATTGCAAAGACTTATCTGTACTAGTGATATGTAATGAAATTGTATCAACTCTAAAGATGTATTTTTACTAAGATAGATACTGTCAAATGCTGATATAAATTCACCAGCATATGATTTTGAGCATATTTATTTCCTGGAAGACATTCCTGGAACTTTAGTAGATACTTCTCTTGATTTGAATTGGTAGAAACTACTCAGTTACATAGCAGTTTCTGAATACTAATCTGTATCCTTTGTAGAAAACAGATGCACCTTGAGACCAAATGGAGATGTTGCTCAGTTTTAACTTTAGACAGCACAGTGATGCCGAGCAATGTCAGTGACATCAATCAACTCATCAAAAACAAAGGAAAACTATGGAAATCATTTGTCTTTGACTGTCAGCCTTCTTGGACTGGCTAAGAAATGAGTGACCCAAAAACGTAACTTTGATTGCAGCCTTGTTTTCATTTTTAATTTTGTGAAGAAAAAAAGGCAGCGATAACAGGCTTTAAAATTTTCTTCTTTTTGTGTATGATTACAGTAGCAACATAAATGTGTTCTTTGGCACTGCTGTAATTACATGGCTTCCAGTTTGACTCCATGCTTCACTATGGAGGACTTAGTATCCACATGACAAGGTTAGCTTTTACCAGATACTAAGTTAAATCTCTATGGATTCAGCCTTCTGGTGTTTTTTGAGGTATTTTCCCCCATAAGGAAAGTTCATGGTTGATCTGGTGATAGGTGGAGCAGAGAGAACTTCTTACAGTGACTTGTTTGTTTTTTATGTAGAATTTTAGTTCACTTCATTTGTAGCTTCATTTCTCATACTCCCCCTGCGCCCAAACTTCAGAGCATTGTTTCCTTTGTGGGAGAAAAAATGAATTCCCTCAATTATTGATGAATATACTTCATTCCTCTATACCCACACACTCTTTACAGCTCTCTTCACATACTAGTTAAATAACCATCCTAAATCAAAAGCAAGAAAATCTTTTGCTTGATAAAAATACTATGTTAGACTCCTTTATGAAAGGAGAAAGGATTATAATAGCATGCAACTGCTGAGCTATTCTGCAGTCCTTTCATAGTGTCCTTAAAATCAGAGTCATTGATCATAATAATACCAGGCATGTCATCTCATCCTGACATCAGGAGACTTTCGTTGGTTGATTTTTGTACTTGGTCATTTAACAAATAAAAATAACCTTTTGAGTGAAATATATCACATCAATCCTAACTATACAGTCTCATACACCTGTAGCACCCACTATAAACCTTTAATAATGTGTATGTTTTCTTCAGAAATTGCTGTGAGACAGCTACACTGGTCGTATTGAGTTCCTATAGGATTAGCTTCCATTATATTTGCATTTCTGGTCCAGTGGTGCTTAGTTCTCCACTTTTGTCTTGGGACCCTTTCAACCACAGAAATAGAGACTTAGTTCTAAACATAGACTAGGGCTGGGAGTATTGCCTTGGTAGAACACGTAACCTAGTTTACCTAGAAGACAATGCCTTCCATCGCCAGCACCAGTTCATTCATCGCAGCCTCAGTAAATAAGTGTAAAATCAAGTTAATTACCTAGGACTAGGCCCATTTTGTTTTTGGTTACCATTTCTGATGCTCTGGCTGCAAATTACAGGGAAAAAAACTTGGCTATGATAGCCATGGTACAAGTGGATTTCAGTAGGACTAATACAGCTTAATTTTTATGTTAAATCATGTTTCAAATATCAAAGTACCATCATTGCAGAGGAAGAAATGCAGTGTTGGAACTGTAAACTTATAATCCACTCTTGTCAAATACTTAAAAATGTTGGTATGTTGACACTTTAATAAAATACATACACTTTATAAGTGCAGAATCTTCTCTCAAATTACCTTTAGTCATGTGTACATTATGCGGAGTTGCTTTTAATTCTGAAAGTTTTCAAATCTATAAAGATGGATAGAATAGTACATGAAACTCATGTGCCCATCCTCATCTTCAACATTGGCCATCTCATGGCCAATCTTTTTTCTTTATAATCAGGCTGTAGTCAGTCCAAGTTTTTTAATTGAATTTTTATTTTTACTCGATTTCAGCACTTTGGAAACACTGCCACATCACCCAAGACTTTGCTACATAGAAAATCAAGAAGTAAAGACTGTGTTGTGTATAGTGATGTTGATACCTGCGATCAGGAACCAGAAGATGATATTGACAAAGAATTTCAAAAGTATATACAAGAAGTGGCAAATGCTGTTCAACCCATTGCATTTCTTGAAGAGTCTATAAAGAAAGAAGAAGCAGAATACACCAAACCATGTAAGTGCCAAACTACTTTTTATCATTTAAAATTTATGTAGAGAAGAAATCACAGCTGTCCAAATAAAGATGAAGGGTACTTTTCCTGTACATTATCTTATGATGAGACCATGATTTTTATGGATTGTTACCAAAGACTGGAGGCCATCTGACATCTCCTCATTGTTTTTAAGAAGAGCTCTGGGTTTGGATTATCAGATCCTGTTGCTACACCTAAAGGGAGAACATTAAATCCCTGGCCTCTGCATAAATGGCAGTAGGATGTACCTGTTGATGTTGCTGTTATTTAAAGAGTTGACTGAAGTGCTGTTACATTAAGCTGTAACTTAGAACTAACTTAGAAACATTTAAAGTTACTGAGGTGAAATTTAGCCATGAATGTGTGGTCAAATGAATCAACTTTTGTCCCCTCCCCCCCCAACCCCCATTCTGAGGACTTTACCCAGAGTGTCCTACTAGCGAGCTACATCTACAGATCTGCAATCCTTTTTTATTTTGAGGCAAGGCTTTGCTAAGTTTTCTGGCTGACCTTGAACTTGGCAGTCCTTGGTCTCCTGAGTTACTAGGATTTTAACCATATATCACCATACCAACTGTCAGTGAATTTTTTTTTTTGTTGTTGTTCTAGGAAATGAAACCAGGATCTTAACACTAAGCCAAACCCTATCCTATATTTTTTTAATTTTTATTTTGAGACAGTGTCTCACTGAGTTTATATGTTGCCCAGGATGAGCTGGAGCATGTATTCAGCAAGATTAGCCTTGGCTTCACATGCTGAAATTAATAGGCAGGCATCACCAGGCCCAACTAGTCAGTGAAATTCTTAATGCTTTCCTTTTAATGTCTTCTTCCTCCCAAGTGTTTCTTTGATTCACAGTTTGCCTACAGATGAACTTAATTTATACAAAATATTTTAAATGCAAGGTTTGATCATTTAGTAGGTTAGTTTAAATCAGATTTCTTTCTTTTGTAATGCTGTGGCAGTTCTTGATTGGATTCGTTACACACTGATCACATAGAGTCTGGCTTGGCTGGGGATGTAGCTCTGATACAGCATTTGCCTAATATGCACCAGGACCAGAATTCAATCCTGGTACCATCAAAAAGAGAGGAAAAGAAAGAATTTACTTTGTGTTTAACACTAATATCACTAAGTCAGGTTTTTTTGGGTGATGAGTTGTGAGGGTTTCTTTAAAATATTATTTTGTGAATAACTGAAAATTCGGGATGTGATATAACAGAACTTCTAGAAATAATTAGTAAATGCCAATTTTTCCTCATTGAGCTGTATCAGACTTTCTGAATTGAGATGTACTCCTAATAAACTGATTATACTTTTTTTGTCATCTTAAAATTTTAACTCTTATTTTTAGCTACCAAACCAAAAAATAAAAAGCTTAAAGCTAGTCATAAGAAGGGTAAACAGAAGAAAATGAAGCGAAAATGGCCCGATGCTGGAAATAGAGGGTCCTTTGCCTTACCGAAGAACAGTGGCCCGCAAGAAGAGGTACAAGAACATTTGCTTGTTGGGAAAATACCTTTTACGTTTTCTGAATTTTCTGTTTCAGTGATAGGAGGTGCTGTGTGATAAGGACAGGCGGAAGAGTCCCATGAGATCACTGTTGTTCGATGATGGAGATCTTGTCTACCATCACAGTGCCCTCTGTCCTCCTCACCATTGTAGCTTCCTTCTCTCTCACACAAGAGCTGCCCGCATGCGTTGTAACCCTTACTAGTGTTTCCTCTGTTGCCGTGAGTCACAGCACAGCTCCTTGGTTTTTGAGTGTTGTGGTGCTAGTGACTATGGAAAAATGGGAAGCAGAGAAGACAAAATAACCTGGCGACATTTTCAAAGGTTTCAGAGTTCTATAGAGTTTATGTTTTTGCAGTCCTTCATCTATTGATACAACTCTTTTTGAAATTAAAAGTGAATATTTCTGATCATTGGCCTTAACTGAATATTCAAGCAGTTTCTTGAAGCCTGTTGTCTTAAACAACTTCATTTGTATGCATTTGTTCCTCTGCTGTCATCAAATAAGATTTAATCTTAAGTCAGATTTTATTAACAAAATGAGTACCTAAAAACTGACTTTGATTGTAGCCTTGCTTTAATTTCTCTGGAGAATGCTATGGTAACAAGTTATAAATTTTCTTGTTTTTGCGACTAACTTTTGTGTGTGTTTTGAATAGTGCGATGAATGTTTATCGTTAGAATATCAGCATTTATTGTGTTGTCTGGCACTATTGTATTATTGTAACTTATTTTTTTTTCACCGAGGCAGTCTCTGCAGGGTGGGCTGGTCCTAAACTCACTAGGTAGCCCGGGCTGGCCTCAAATTCACAGCTATCCTGTGTCAGCCTCCCAAGTGCTAGGATTACAGACGTGTGCCACCATTGTAATGTATATGGTGCTGTGAAATCTAAATCAGGGCCTTCCGTTTCACAGGCAAGCACTCTAACCAACATGCTATTCTTCCTTCCTATACTATATTAAATTACATATTAACTGCAATGCTTTGCCATCTGAATTGACTAAAATAATCATACTTCATTGTAGAAGACTAGTATTTATATGACGAGTCTTAAGTTTAACTAGACATTTAGTTCAATTTCTTCGGTTTTAGCCTTGTGGTTTTTATCCTCCCCCACCCACCCACCCTGACCCCCACCCATCCCAGAAAGTTCCTGTTTGATTTTGTTCTGGTGAGGAGTAGAGTAGAGAGAATTTTTACAATGACTTGTCTGCTTTTAATGTTGAATTTTAGTTCACTTCATTTGTAGCTTCATTTCTCACACTCTCCCCAAGCCAAAACTTCAAAGCATAGTTTTCTTTCTGGGGAAGGAAAAACTCTCAATTACTGATGAATATACTTCATTCCTCTGTATCCATAGACTTTCTATAGCTCTCTTCACATACTAGTTCAATAATCATCCTGATTCAAAAGCAAGAAAACCTTTTGCTTGAGAAAAATACTATTTTAGACTCTTATGAAAGGAGAAAACAGATTGTATACGTCTAATTATACAAAGAATAACAAACTGAAGCAGTGAGTTTATAACAAGCCAAATGACAAGTGTTCAACCGTTTCTATTTTGTGTATTTCAGTGCTCTCTGAAAAGAATGATATTAACCTCCACTGCATAATAAAACAATGTAATTGATGATTGTCCTGATTTGATTAATGTTGCCAAATCTCATGTCTTCATTCAGTACAAATCAGACGTGTTATTACTTGAGGTAAAAAGATCTACTTCAGTACTGTCAGCCTGTGTGTTTTGTACACGTAGAAGCCTTTACTCAGTCACCTAGTTCTCTGTAGTGTTCTGATTCAGATACACTGGACTGAATTTCATCTCTGAGTTTTTGTAAAGTTAAACTTCATGGGGGAGAGTGCATACTGAAAGATCTTTTGGTCCCCTCTGTGCCCCCTAAATAAAATTAAAAACGAAAACCAAGGAACATAATCTGTCACAGAAGTTGGCCAACTTTTCATTAAGTACCAGATGGTAAATCTTCTCAACTTTGTGGCCCATATTGTTTCATCACAGCGAAGGGCATAAAAGACAGTACATAAGTGAGCGAGAATCACTGTGGTACAGTAAAACTTTTGTCTACAAAAGCAAGCAGGTGGGCTTTTTTTGCTAACTCTTGGTCTGTCAGTCCAGAATTTATGGTTGGAAGTTTGTCTTATGGTGTTAACTGCAAAAGGTACCCTTTTTTGAAGCCTCAAAGACAAAGAATTTGTGGATGAATGTTCAGTCATCTGGTTGTCTTGTCTGGAATAATGAAGGTGTATTGAAAGCTGTTGTCAGGTCCAGAAGAGTCTTCAGTTTCCTTGAATTCTTCTAGTGGGAAACATGTTAATTTTCTAGACTTAACAATCCTCTGGTATGACTCCCATCAGAATTAAACCATTAAATCGCCCCACCTAGTATATTTTATAATAGTGTTTCTTTTGCTTTATCTTCATTTCAGTTTGCTGCCTTAGTCAAGTAAACTATTGTGTTTAGCTTGCTTTGGTTTGGTTTTGTGGTGCTGGGAATATACATCCAAGACCTTGTACATGCCAGGCCAACATGCAACCACTAAGCTACACTCCAGTCCTTTCAGAGTGTGCTTTAGATCAGGGTCATTGATCATTGTGATGCTAGGCATGCCATCTCTTCCTGACATCAGAACAGGAGACTTTTGTTGGTTGATTTTGTACTTGGTCATTTAAAATAAAAAATAACCTTTTGAGTGAAATGTATTACATGTTAATCATAACCAAACAATCTCATATACTTCTGACACTCAGTACAAACCTTGTATAATGAATATATTTTCTTCAGAAATTACTTTGAGGCAGCTTTGATGATCATGTTGGTCTCCTGAAGGATTAACTTCCCCTTCTGTGTTTCTATTCCAGTGGGTGCTTTATCTCTGCTTTTTCTTGGGACCCTTTCCAACCACAGAAATAGAGAATAGTTGTAAACATTAAGAGTCCTGCCATAGTAGAACCCTTACCTAATATATGCAAGGCTCTGAGTTCTATCTGCAGCATCAGTTATTCAGTCCTTGTATAAACACTGAAATAAATGTAAAATCAACTTGATTGTGTAGAACAGGACTGAGGTGTTTCTGTTTTTGCATTTGGTTTTGTCATCATTGCTATGAATTACCACCGCTGTGAATTACAGGAGTAAACATTGGCTTTGGTAGCTGTGACAATCTTTTAGTAGATTTCATTTGGCCCAGTACAGTTTAATCATTGTATGAAATGATGAAATACAGAATCAAAATGTTTTAAAATATTGCAGAGGAAGAAATGCTGTGTGGGTACTATAATCTTATAATCCTCTCTCATCAAATAATTAAGATTTTGTAATGTAGATTCTTAATTCAATAACATAAAGTTTACAAAAGGAGACATCTTTTCCCAGATTGTCTTTATCCATGGCTATGTCGTACTGAATTGCTTTTAATTCTAAAAATTTTCACATAGGTCAGAATGGACAGAATAATGTATGAAAGTAGTATGTAAAGTATGGCAGTAGTATATGAAATTGTGCCATCCCCAGGTTCAGTATTGATCACCTTATTACCAAGAGGTTTTCTGTAGAACTAGGTTGTCTCGAATCCAAGTTTTTTTTTAAATGAATCTTTAATTTTTACCAGTTTCAGCACTTTGGAAACGCTGCCACATCACCCAAGAGTTTGCTACATAGAAAATCAAGAAGTAAAGACTATGATGTAGATAGTGATGATAATACCTGCAATCAGGAACCAGAAGATGATTTTGACAAAGAACTTCAAAAGTATATACAAGCTAAAGAAATGGCAAATGCTGTTCAACCCATCGCATTTCCTGAAGAATCTGTAAAGAAGGAGGGAGCAGAATGTACCCAACCATGTAAGTACCAAACTGTTTTATCACTTAAAATTTATGTACAGAAGCAATCGCAGTTGTCTAAGTAAGGACAGAGGGTTCTTTTCCTGTACATTATCTTATGAGGAGTCCATGATTCTTATGGATTATTACTTAAGACTGGAGGCTACCGTATTCCTCTTCCTCGTTGTTTATAGAAAGAGCTGTGGGTTTGAATTATCAAAGACTATTGCTACACCTAAAGGGAGAACATTAAATCCCTGGCCTCTGTGTGAATGGTGGTAGGGTGTACCTGTTGATATTGCTACTATTTAAAGAATTGACTGAAGTAGTGATACATTAAGCTCTAACTTAGAAACATTTGAAGTTACTAAAGTGAAATTTAGCCATAGAAAATGTGGTCAAATGACAACTATAATTAAGCTTTTTACATAAAAGAATAACATCTGAAGTTACTTTTTCATTGCTGTGACTCAATAACTGACATCCACAAGTTTAGGGGAGGAAAGGTTTATTTTAATTTCACAGTTTCAGAAGGTCACAGTCTATTCAGGCACAGCAGTGGAAGTACATGGCAGAGGTAGAGGCAGCTCCCTGACATCACACACAGGAAGCCAAGTCAGGGCAAGTTGAGACTAGTCCTCCAAGGAAGGCAGGAAGCAGCTTATATATCCTTCCAGGTCTCATACCAGTGATCAGCCCCTCCTGGATCCAGGTGTGGAAGGTGTGTTAATCCCCCACTCCACGCCTGTAATCCAGTTTACATGCCTACAATCCACCCCTCTGAATGGGGCCCCAGTCTCCGAACAGCATATGATTCCATAGAAATCCATAACCAAATACTTGAGACTTTTGGGGGACATTCCAGACCCAAATAACAATAAATAACATTATTTATAAAATTTAATTCCAAGACACAATCAGCGGTTGTTACTGAAACAAATCTACATTAAAAGCTCTGAAGTCTTCAGAGATAGTTTTTTAAATGTGACAAATACCATTCTCAAAAAATGAATTTTTAGTTAGAATAAATCATTCTAACTTAACATCAAAAACTAGATAAAACTCAAAGCAATCAACTATATTTCTACCTAAGATCAAAATACTTTTCCTTGTCCTATCTTAAACATAATTCTTTGCATGGAGACAAATCTAAATTCAAATGATATCCTTTGTCTTAACTTTTACACAAAAATGTAAGCTTTGCTTTAGAAATAAATTCTCATTTACAAAGACATATTTACATTTTTTTTCTTCAGAGACTAATGACAAGCTTATGAGGTTAATAGGCCTATGCTGGGACCATGATAGTACTAATAATGTGAAAATAAAAGACTACTCATCTGTACAAAGTGTTTTTGAATGTGCAGCTTGAACCAGGACCGCAGCATCTATGTACATAAAAAAGTCACTGATAGCTTAGATATTTTGGTCACTTTAGGGAAACTCCTGTTTTTCTATCTGAGGCTGAAGTTGCAAAATAGTAACATAGGTCAAAAGTATTATATATGACCTGCCATTGTTTTTAATTGGCAAAAAAGAAAAAAAAGTAACGTGAAGGAACTACCCATGACCGGATCTTTACTGCAACTTTTTCTTTTGTGTCTGGCAGATTTTTCACCGAGGTAGGTAACTCTTCTCTCTTGCCCTTCACTAGCAAAAAACAAAGCCAGATAAATTTAAAAAACAAAACAACACCTGCACAGCTGCCTCCTTCATACTGTCTTTGGCAGTGCTTCTAAATCTTGAGAGCAAATGATCTACTTTCATATTGTATGTGATGTACAAAAAGTAGTCGAAGAGTATGAACTGAGAAAGAAAAGAAAGGCCAACCAGCAGTCTAACCTCAAAAGAAACAGCGAAAATAAGTAAGAAGGCTGTTACCCTTCTGGCTCTTCTTCAGCACTTTCTCCAGAATATAAGAATATAGGACCAAAATTTCAAACTCTGAAAAAGTCATGACTTGCACGAGCTAGAAAAGTGAATTAATGAAAAAGTATAGTAGCTTTAGCTGTCAATGATTTTCTTTGCTATTGTATTGGCAGTGTCAATATGATCTTTGCTGGTGTCAGGCTGTTTTGTGATCCAGTCTGTTTATGGATTTTGGGCAACAGTTTTATTGCTCATGTCCTACCTAGGCCATGTTCTTTTAGATTTCCCAGGATACTGCCCACTTGAGTCAGGTTCTCTGCTGTCTCATCTTCTTTGGCATTGTTGGTTATACCTTTAATGTTTTGTATCACTGGCTGCTCCAGGGACTGATTGCTGAGGCTGAGTGTTTGTCCCTCACCTGGTTGCTTAGATACTGTATTGCTAGGTGAGTTGTCTCCACTGTCTCCCCAGATTGTCTTGTTGGCCTTATCAGACTCATATTTCTTCATTCTGTTACATGGGCAAGCATAAAGGCTACAGCACTTACTCAGTTCTGTTGAATAAAGAAGACGTTATGTGATCCATGCTTTCTCCGCACTTTAGTTGTTCTTATTTATCTAGAATAATAATGGTCTTGATTCCTGCATCCTGGGACTCAATAGCCAGACCAATAGTTCCTTGTGCTTTCCAGAGACTTAGAATAATCTGGTTAGCCTTCAGCTAGATTTCCTCTGATGTCAGAGTATCCATGAAGAATAAAAATTCTATCATGCACGGAAGTGGAAATGTGAATATGCCAGCAGTACTAGATAGCCCTCTACTGCTTCAGGAGCTTGGATACCCTCCAGTTTTTATTTTGTCTCTCTCTCTCTCCCTCTCCCTTTTCCTCTTCTTCTCCCTCCCTCTCTCTCTCGCTCGCTCTCTCTTTCTCACTCTCTCTTTCTCTCTTTTGTTGTCGTTCTGGGGACTGCACCCAGGGTGTACTACTAGTAAACTACATCTGCAGTCCTATTATTTTGATATAAAGGCTTGCTAAGTTTCTCTATCTGGCCTTGAGCTTGTAATCCTTCTTCAGTCTCCTGAATTACTAGGATTTTAGCATGTGTCACATGCCAGCTGAAAATGAAATATATTTTTTTGATACTAGCAGATGAACCCAGGATCCTCACACTTAAGCTGTATCCCTACCCTTTTTTTTTTTTTTTTTCTGAGTACTGCCTCTTACTCTGTAATCCAGGCTGGTCCTGAATTCACTATATAGCCCAGGCTGGCCTTTGACTCAGGACAATCCTCCTGCCTCAGCCTCCCGAGTGCTGGGATTACAGGTGTGCGCCACCACACCTGGTTTTTATGTGGTGCTGGAGAATCAAACTTGGGTACTTGGTGCTTGTGTAGTGCCTGCTAGGCAAGTGCTTGAACCACTGAGCCGTTCCTCCCATCCCCCTTACCCCATTTTTTTAATTTTTATTTTGAGAAATGTCTCACTTAGTTTGTAAGCTGCCCAGGCTAAGCTGGAGCATGTATTCATCTTGACTTAGCCTTAGCCTCCCAAATGCTGAAATTACAGGCATGTATCACCAGGCCCAGCTAGTCAAAGAAATTCTTTTTTTATTTTTTAAGGAACAAAAGATGGGTAAAAACTCCTAGCTCCTACTGTGTTGTCCTTTACCAAATATTTTTAGTGAAGGGTTTGATTGGAATGTATAGGTTATTTGAAACACTTGAATATTCGTTTGTATGGTTGTTGGTGGGGTTTTTTTATTTTTCCCCATTTTTATTAGTATATGCATGCAGTACACAATAATTACATTAAGTTTAACAAGTTTTTTTTTAACATATTTCATCCCTTTCTCCTTCCTACCCTCTCACCCTGCTCCCCCATTTTCCCTCTCCACAAACTATGTCTCTTGACTTTCTTCCATATCTTTTTTTTTTTTTTTTTTGACAGAGTCTGGTCCTGAATTCATTATGCAGCCCAGGCAGGCTTTGGACTCTAAATGATCTTTCTGTGTCAGCCTCCTGAGTGCTATGGTTACAGGTGTGCACCACCATGCCCAGCTTTGTGTGGTGCTAGGGAATTGAACTCAGGCCTTGCCCTTGCAAGGCAAGCACTTTAACCACTGTGCCGTTCCTCCAGCCCCTCATATCTCTTTCATTATGGTTTGGTTTTCTCATATTAGAGAAACTGTATGCTGTTTAACTTTCTGGGTCTGATTTATTTCTCTGAGCATAGTGGTTTCATGGAGCTTCCATTTTCTTATAAATGACTCAGATTTGCCATTCGTTATAGCAGAGTAGTATTCCATGTGTATACGTACCACATCTTTGTCCAGTCATCTGTACTCAGGCGTATTGGCTTGTTCCAGGACTTGGTTATTGTAAGTTATGTTTCTACAAACTATTGTATGACTGTAACTCTTTTGGGAAGATAACTCATTTTTCATGTATTTGTTGGCAATTCATACTTTTTTGAGAAGTATTTATTTGTTTCAGATTCCTATTTTTTGATTGGATACTTTATTTTGGAGGGTCTGCTTTCTTCAGTTTTTTGTATATTCTTGATAATAATCCTCTGTTTGAGGAGTAGCTGGTGAATGCTTTTTCCCATTCCCTGGGTGCTTTCTTTACTCTTGATAATTTTCTTTGCTGTGCAGCTTTTTAATTTCATATAATCCCATTTGTTGATTCTTGGTGTTACCTCTTGTGCTTTGGGTGTTTTATTGAGAAATTCCTTGCCTGTGTCTTCAAAAAAGTTTTGCCTATTTTTTCTTCGAATATGTTCATTGTTTCCATTTTAATGTCTTAGTCTGATCCATTTTGATTTGATTTTGGTGCACGAGGAAAGTTGCGGTTCTAGTTTCGTTCTTTTGCATGCAGTTAGTCGGTTTTGTCAGCACTGTTAAAGAGGCTTCTTTATTCCAGTGTATATTTTTGGCCCTTTTGTCAAAGATCAGGTGGCTGAAGGTACTTGAGGATGTTTGGGCATCCTCAGTTCTGTTCCACTGATCCACTTGTTTATCTTTGTGTGGTGTGGCAATTTCCAGTTAGATCGTTATACTTCAAACACTTACAAAGAATCTGAGTTGGGCTGGGGGTGTAGTTCACTGGTAAAGCATTTGCCTAGCATATGTGAGGCCCTGGATTCAATTGTAGTACTGGAAAAAGAAGAAAAAAGGGATCTGGCTTAGAGTTTACAACATTGTTTTTATTAATTTACTTAAGTTTCATTTCTTTTGTTGATTTTTGTTTTTTCTCACTGTATTTTCAGAAGGAATAACTGAAAATTCACGATGTGTTATAACAGCTTTTAGTAAGATCAGTATTACACTAGTTTTTTCATTGAGTATAGAGTACTATTGCTGAATTAATGACATGTACTACTCTAAAATAAACTGATTATACTTTTTTTGTCATCTTAAAATTTTAACTCTTATTTTTAGCTACCAAACCAAAAAATAAAAAGCTTAAAGCTAGTCATAAGAAGGGTAAACAGAAGAAAATGAAGCGAAAATGGCCCGATGCTGGAAATAGAGGGTCCTTTGCCTTACCGAAGAACAGTGGCCCGCAAGAAGAGGTACAAGAACATTTGCTTGTTGGGAAAATACCTTTTACGTTTTCTGAATTTTCTGTTTCAGTGATAGGAGGTGCTGTGTGATAAGGACAGGCAGAAGAGTTCCACGAGATCACTGTTGTTCGATGATGGAGATCTTGTCTACCATCACAGTGCCCTCTGTCCTTCTCACCATTGTAGCTTCCTTCTCTCTCACACAAGAGCTGCCCGCATGCATTGTAACCCTTACTAGTGTTTCCTCTGTTGCCGTGAGTCACAGCACAGCTCCTTGGTTTTTGAGTGTTGTGGTGCTAGTGACTATGGAAAAATGGGAAGCAGAGAAGACACAATAACCTGGCGACATTTTCAAAGGCCTCAGAGTTCTATAGAGTTTATGTTTTTGCAGTCCTTCATCTATTGATATGACTCTTTTTGAAATTAAAAATGAATATTTCTGATTATAAATCTTCCTCAATATTTTTATTGCTCTCTGTTAAGGGTCTTTTCATGGTCAGTATGTATATTCAGGATAGGGCAATAAATGACACTTTCTGGGAACTTTTAAGGTGGAGGGCAAGCCTTTTATATGGCTTTATTGTAGGGAATATGTTGGAGGTGGGTAGGATATAACTATGAACTAAATCACATTCATACAAAATTTATTTCTGCCTTCATATTTTACAGATCCAGGGTTTTAGGGTGCCAGTAGTGCCTACAGTTAAATAGGGCAAACCAGGTGTCAACTTTATTTGTAGTCCCTAATCATTATTCTCTTTCATTTGGTTGACATTAATTCAGATGATTATGCAGCCAAAGCTAACAGGTTACCTGGCTATATGAGAAACAAATTTTAGACATATATGTTAGAATTTAATAACATAATCAAATACAACCAAAGATTTAAACTGAGACATATTACTAAGACAATTTTGATGGTCTTATAAATAATTGAACATTATTACAGGGCAGGTCACATAACTAATTCCTCAAGTTAGTTCCCTTAGTTTTGCATATTGTTATCCAAAAACCGTGTTTACTAATTTGGTATACTAAAAATAAACTGTACTGCAAGTTAAAGTACTAAAAGTAGCCTTATTCTAAAGATCTTATTTTTAGACTTCACTTTTAATCACAAGTACTGGCACTTCAACAAACTTCAACAAAGTTGTTTTCATTCGTTTTTTATAAAAATAAGGGCAAAGTATAATATATTTAAGTCATGGAACTGGTGATAATTGATGATGGAAAACTGTTGAAATTTATGAAACTTTCCCTTTAAAAAATTTTTTTTTTTTCATTTTCACCCAGACAGGGGCTCACTCTGTAGTTCAGACTGGTCCTAAAATCATGTAGTTTAGGTCAACCTAGAACTCAAAAAATCATCCTGTCTCAGCCTCCTGAGTGCTGGGATTTCAGGCATGAGCTGCAATGCCCAGCTATTATGTGGTGCTGGGGGATCCAACATGGGGACTGGAACTTTCCAGGCAAGTGCTTTGATTTACTGAGTTACACCTGCAGTGTAAACCTTCAAATTTAAGTTAACATACAAAAGCCCAAAACTTATAGGAAAGGACCACTTAGCAGAGTCAATTTTTGATTTTTAAATGTGGTTTAAGATATCTTTTTCAACAGAATAAAATAATTTTTTTTGTTTCTTATGTTTAGTTTTTGTTTGCTTTTTAAAGGATGGTGCACCGAAAGAGAAGCAGCCACTTGTGAGAATGAGTCAGGAATTCATCAACCACCATACAGTGGAACATAAGGGAAAACAAGTTTGCAAATATTTTCTTGAAAGGAAATGTATTAAGGTATAAAAATGTGTTTAGTAAACAACAATTTGCTAATATGAAAGGACTTAGATAAATTGTACTAAAATGAACAGCTCTTCTCATTAGAAACTTTTGAATCATACATATTGGTTATTAAAACTCTGTTCTTGGAAAAGGTTCAATCAGAATATTCCAATGAATGTCTCTTATTTTTAAAAATACATCTTTTAAAAAATGCTTTGTGTTTAAATTATTTAGAACTTAAAGTTTTAAGCAGATATGTGATGTGATGTGATTAAAAGATAAGACATTAAGAATTGGACAGTATTGCTTCTGTGGCTTTATTTCTTTCTGGCATTGTCTGGTGTTTTAATTTCAAATATAGTAGGAAGGCAGTGGTTATGACTTATGAGAAATAATGCCTTATTTCTGTTTTCTGTTGGCCAGGGAGACCAATGTAAGTTTGATCATGATACAGAGATAGAGAAGAAAAAAGAAATGTGTAAGTTTTATGTACAAGGATATTGTACCAGAGGTGAAGACTGCCTGTATTTACATAATATCCTTTATGAAAAGATGTAGTAACTTTACTGTGTATAGATATTTACATGAACATTTAAAGATGCAAAAATTGTGTAAGACCAGAATTATAGCTATAACAGAAGTATACTTTGTGAGTACAACTTAGGGTCAGAATGAGTAAATTGTACATAAAATTTTTTTTCTCCCCCACAAGAAAGGAAAGAGGAATCCTTTAGGAAATCTTTGAAATGAAGATCCTTTCTACCCAAACTGCTACAGTGGATTCATCATACCTAGTTCTAGAAAGACATTATTAGAAGTTCTTCTGTGACGTTGATTCTTTGAACCTATATTTGTATAACCTACTTCATAAAATGAGACATAAATTGTTTCTTGTTTCTATATATTCTGAACTATATAGAGGTTGTCCTTTAATTTGAAGAGTAACCTTAGTTGTGTAATGTACATGGTACAAGTTTGTTGTAAAGATAAAGATCATTCACATTTTAGAATAATAATACCTTTAGTTTACATAAAAGTTGTTTTTCTCCGGTCAATTAATACAAGGAATTTGAGGTTGAAGACTCTCCAAATTAAAACAGACTATCAATTTTACATAAAGTTATTCAATTTTAAGAAAGTTTGTTATATAAAGGACCCAGCTTTGTATGATTTTTGTTACTGATTTTTCCCACCTTAAAAGTATGCTATAAAATAACCACATTTCTCAAGGTACTTAAATTGTACCCCTCATATATCAGTGACACATCCCTGTAGTGTCTGAGAAATGATGTAAAGAAAAATGTGTATTATAATAGTTTGATTGATTTATTGATTTTTTTTTTTTTTTTTGAGACAGGTTCTTGCTCTTAGTCCAGGTTGGTCCTGAACTTGATATGTAACCAGGCTGGCTTCTAACTTAACTGCAGTTCTCCTACCTCATCCTCTCAAGTGCTAGGATTACAAGTGTTTGCCAACATGCCCAGGATATATGGGGAATTGAAATCAGGGCCTTGGGCTTGCTATGTAAATACTATAACTGCCCTACTGTTTCTCAGCCCTATAAATTTGATTTTTATAACCTTTCTAAAATTATTTTTTTTCACCCCTGTATAATCCCTGCACTTCGGAAGTTGAGCCAAGAGTAGTTTGAGTTCCAGGCCCATAATTTAGTGATAAATTGTCTCAAAGAAGTGGACCAGTAATGCAGTATGGAAGACTTAATGTTTAAGGCCCCAATACTGCTAAAACAATAATAGTAATTTTTTATTATATTTTCTCATATGACTTGGCTGATGATTTATTTTAAGTGGATAAGTCAATATTTCTACTTGTAGAGAAGGTATTTTCTGTAGGAAAAATGTAATTACATCATTAAATTGCTACCCTATTTTCGTTGGATTAAAATTGGTCTCTTCCTTAACATTTGTGCTACATGAATATCCTTGCAAGTTTTACCATACAGGAACAAAGTGTTACCAGGGTGAGCACTGCTTGTTTTCACATGCTCCACTGACTGCTGAAACACAAGAACTATTGGCTAAAGTAAGTATACTTGTAATCATCTTTTAAAAGAAAATGTTTGAACAAAGAATGAAACTTTTAGAAAATAACCTTTCTTTAGGCCAGCTATCTTAGATGTTAGCATGTGGGATATGTTAAGACTGATACTCTAAAAATTTACTTTGTTTTGGAGAACTGTTTTTTATTTGTATATTTTTCAATGTAGATAATTATTTTTAGTCATTGGTGGTATAAATTGGAATGTTCTTAAAACATTCACTATATTAGCAACTTTAATAGCTAAGCCAAATAAAGCAAAGCAAGCAGCAAGAGTTCTGCTGTGAAAACTCCCAGAAGGAAAATTAGTCATGAGGTTGATAAACCATTCTAAAATTGCATCAAAGAATAGTCAAGTAGTGCTTTTATTTTCTCCTAATACTTTCTTGATTTGTAGAAAAAGATCATTGAAAAATTACACTCGTTCATATTCTTGTTTATTAGTTGGAGGTGCTCTGTTCATAATTAAATTGAAATATATATTAAGGTACAGTTTTTAAATCAATCATTTCATCTTGTGTCAAGTTCCTTTGAGCATATACACAAGTATTAGAAAGTGAAAGATGCTGCTTATTTCAATATATTTATATTGTAAAACACAGGAGAAGTTAACTATAGAACTAGAAGTTATACCAAATATGTATATGAAATATAAATGACAGGATATAAAATTAGTTTTGTTTTTTCTTTCAATAATACTAGATGATTAGGGTGAATGTTAATGAAATCTTTTGAAAAGTATAAGAATATGAAAATGTACCTAAGTAGACATTAATACATAAAAATGATTATGATTTTCTTTCATATTAGGTTTTAAATCCTGAAAAGAAGTCAAGTAAATAGACTAAAAAGGTAAAAGTAGAACATACCACTTTTTAATTCTCTAAAGTACTTCTAATAACCTATATGGTAATCTCAATACAGCTTTTCTTTTCTCAAGTAAAAATATTTTTTCTTTCCTACTAAAAAAAATTACAGGATATTTGAGATATATACAGGATGTTTAGCTTTCTGTTGGTCTGCTGCTCCATCTGGGCTCATTTTCATTTATATGTGTTCTCCTTTTGTGTTTCTTTGTACAGTTACTAAATAGGTATAATCCACTAAGGAGTATGTTTATTTTTTCTTATCGTTAACAGTACTTTTTGTATTAATTGGTGACTTGCTATTTTCACTCACTATGCTTTTAAAATTCATTTAAGTGTATTATCATTCATTTTACTCTTTAGCTTTTCTATGAATGTTATAATTTAGTTATTATACTATTGATGGACATCTAGATTACTTTTAACTTTTTTTAATGCAAACTATTTTAAACATATGGATTCTCCTGGAATAAATATCACAAGTTATCCAAGGTATATACCAAGAATTGTTGTATCACTTTAACCTGATGCCTCTTTTAAAAGTGTAATAGTTTAACACGCTTATAAACTGTATAGAATTTCTGTTGTTTCACACTTTCCAGTAATGTGTGTTGTTAGTCCTTCTTTTTTTTTTTAACTGAGATAGTGCTTTTTTGCTCTTCTATTTTTCTTTTTTTCTTCTTTTTTGAGACAGAGTCTTTCTCTGTTGCCCAAGCTGGCCTTGGACTCAGGACAATCTACCGAACTGTTGTGCTGTTCCTGCAGCCCCTAAGTTATATTTCTAAAATATTATTTTATAGCTTTATTTGCATGAAATACAGCATCTTTTCTTGGGCTTACTGGCTTTTTATTTTTTCTTGGTAAAATGCCTGATGTGTTTTGCCTTGGTTTTTGTTGTTCCAGTTGTCCTTTATTTCTTAGGTTTTTTTGTTTGTTTTTATTTTTTTGAGACAGCATCTAGCTCTGAGTTTAGGCTGGTCTTAAATTTACCGTGTGGCTCAGGCTGGCCTCAAACACATGGCAGATCCTCCTGCTTCAGCCTCCCAAGTGCTGGGATTATGTGTACCACCACACCTCGCTTATGTGGAGGTGGGGAATCAAGCTCAGATCCCTGAGCTGGCTAGGCAGCACTTTAACTCTAAGGTATTCCTCCAGCACCCCACCCCTCCCACCTTAGTTTTGTATATACTTTTTTTTTGGAGACAGTTTCTCCAGGATGGTCCTAAAGTCACTGTGGAGCCCAGGCTGACCTCGACCTAATGGCAGTCCTCCTGCCTCAGCTTCACAAGTGCTGGGCTTACAGGTGTGTACCACCATGCTCACCTATGGGGAATGGAACCCAGGGCCTTGTGCTTGCTATGCTGACGCTAACCACTGAGCTATTCCTCCAGCTCTAGTTTTATATATTATCGATACAGACCTTCGTGAAGAGTGTGTGGCACTCTTCTCCCATTTTGTGGGATGTCTTTTCACTTTTTTTGTGTGTGAGGCATCTTAATAAGCAGAATTACTAATTTTGGTGATCTTTTAGTTTATGATTGATTTTATGTCTCATCTAAGAAAGCATCCCATCATAAAGTGATAAGGTAACATTCTTTTTTCTAATTCTTTGGTTTCATATATTTCTATTTTAGTCATTCAGTAATTTTATCACATAACAGCTGCTGCAATAGAGGTGTTTGACAACATACAGCTCTCAGTAGCATGTAACAGAAAACGTTTGTTTTTTATGCATCTGCATATTGGCTAGAAGTTGACTGATCAATGCTGGCCTTGGCTGGATTAACTGTTTGATATAGCAGGTTTACTGGAATGATTCTGTTCATGTTTGTCTGGTTCTTTTCTGGGATCAATGAGTTTCTTAGTTATTCTTTAAGTAAAACTAGTACTCATGAAAATAGAGCTAGTTCAACTTTCAACAAAGATACCAGCACAAGTGCTTTTCCTTAAGAACACCACTTCAGTGTACTTTTACACATCTTCATGTTTTTCTAGATGTAATATTGAACAGACTAGATGAACTGAAATTTAGTAATTGTATTTTTTACTGCTTATCAAAGTCATTCTTGAATAAAACTGGCAATAAATGCAAATGTTTCAGAAGTGAGATCTATTCAAGTTTTAGAAACTGGACAGTACATAAATTCTTCCAGTATACTCTAGCTTTTGTACTTTGCATATTAGGATGGACTGCTAGATTACATGAAAAAAGGAATGGCTGTGACTCAGGGAGAAAGGTACATGTGATTTATTTTTTAATGGTATGAGAAAGGGACTTCATACTATTTTTTATCATTTTTTTCCCTATATGATAGCCAATTTCTAAATATTACTTAATTTTAAAAACTGCCCTTTGACGCTCATATATAGTGGTGATATGTTACATTTTCATCAAGCCAAGGCCTGTTTCTTGGATCTCTATTTTTTTTTCTCTGATACTGTACTGCCTTGGTTACTGTTACCAAACTATTTTAATTGTAACTTTTCTAGTAGAGGTGAAGTGATATTTCATTACAGGTATAATTTGTACTTTCCCAAGTGGGAAAATGCACACATGTAATCCCAGAGATACTGCATGTCATTTACTTACTACCATTAATCAGTTCAGATTCTTCTTCATGTTTTGAATTACATTGTTTTCTTTTTCTTTTTTATTTTTTCTTCTTGTATTAAGGATTGAACTCTGTGTTCATACTGAGCTACATCCCTAACCATTTTTTAAGATATTGTTTGTTTTGTTTTGTTTTTAATTTAGAGACAGTCTCATCAAGTCACTAAGTTGCCCAGGGTGACCACAAGTCACCTCAGCTGCTGCCTCAGCTTAGCAGAATGCTAGGATTGCAGGCATGAGCCACCACACCTGGTGGATTGTTTTCTTACTTAGTTGAGAGCTCTTTATCTATGTTAGGTACAGCTCCATTATAAGATGTATGGGATTAATTTGAGGTCTAAATTGTTCTTTTTCATGTGGATATTATAATTGTCCACTTCTTTTTTTAAAGACCACACTTACTCTGTTAGTTGCCTTAGTGCCTTTGTCAAAACATAATTCACTATGAAAGTATGGATTTGTTTCTGGACTCCTGAGTTGTATTGCGTTGACCTGTGTGTATATCTTTATGTATTATTATATTCTTATGATTGCGCTGTTAATTTTGATTCACTCTTGAGTTAATTTTTATTATGTAAGATAAGGGCCTAGTATCATTCTGTTACAGGTGGGTATCCAGTTTTTCTAGCACTATTTGTTGAAAGACTGCCCTTTCTCCCCCATGAAATGGTCTTATTTGATGATACATGTGAAAGATTAGTTCTAGAATCTCTGTTTAGTTCCTGTGGTCCACATGTCTGCTTATATGATTGTACCTCACTGTTTTGATTACTTAGCTTTGTAGTAACTTTTGCAATTAGGAAGTATCAGTCCTCAAAAACTACTTGTTTTTCAAGATTTTTGGTTATTCAAGATCCCTTGAGGGATTCCATATGAATTTTAGTAAGAATTTTTTTCTTTTAAAAATGTTATGATTTCCATAGGGATTGGGTTGGATGTATTTCTTTGTGTAGTATTGGCAGCTTAACAATATTATCTTCATATCTGTATGCTTTTGATGCAGTTATAAATAGAATTTTCAAAATTTTTTCAGTTTTTTTTTTAGTGTATGTAGAAGTGGGACTGATTTTTGCGAGGTTTTCTGTGTATGAGGTCCTTTTTTAACATGGTAAAATATGTTATACCTTAATAAGAAAGTTGTTGTCATACCTGCTGGAGAAGTAGTAGAGGCATTTCCACTAAAAGGGTTTTTATGTTCTGATAAGACTGTCGAGTTCCTAAAACTTGAATAAATTTTACTTTTGAAACATTTGCATCTGTTGTCAGTTTTATTTAAGAATGTCTTTGATGAAGCAGTAAAAAGTACAATTATTATTAAGCTTCATTTCTTCTAGTCTGTTCAATATTACATTCAGCAAAACAAGATGTGTAAAAGTACACTGAAGTGGTGTTCTTAAGGAAAAGCACTTGTGTTGTTGGTATCTTAATTGCAAGCTGAAGTAGCTCTTTTTTTCCGTGAGTACTACTTTTACTTGAAGGAATAACTGAGGGGAAAACTGGTTATTCAGCAGGCATTTTTTTTTCTCATATGTATGGAGTGACCCTGTCACTTTAAGAAGAACAACTAAAAACATCATCTGTGACAAAGTTCATGCTTTTGAGTAAAAATTATAATTTCAGAATGTTTGATTTGTCTCTGAGCTTGAGAGCTTTCTTAGACATCTTTTTAAGTGAAGTTGGTGATAGCTGGAGGGGTTACTCAGTGAGTGGTTAAAGCGCTTGCCTAGGAAGGACAAAGCCCTGAGTTCAGTTTGCCAGAACCGTATAAGCCAAGTGTGGTGGTGCACACCTGTAATCCTAGCACTTGGGAGTCAAAGGCAGGAGGATTGCCTGAGTTTAAGGCCAGCCTGGGCTATATAGTGAGCTCAGGATGAGCCTGTACTACAGAGCAAGATACTGTCTCAAAGAAAAGTTGGTGATATTAAAGAATGGCAATAGTTTTAATTTTTGTTTATTTATTTATTTTGACCAGGTATGGTAGCACATACCACACCTGTGAGTTGAAGCCGGAATGTAACAAATTTGGTCTAGGCACTTCAGCAAGACCTTGTTTCAAAATCAGAAATAAAGTGCTGAGGATATACCTCAGTTTTAAGGCCCTGGGTTCAAACCCTAATATTGCAGGAGAAAAATTTTTTAGAAACTGTAAGTTATGCATAAGTGAAATGTCTATTCAACTTACAGTATAGACTAATAGAGTTTAATGTAACTTTTTAAAAGTTCATGGACCTGATTTCAGATTCTCTACTACCACCTTAAATTTTTTTCCATTTCCCTTTTTTTTTTAGAAGGACCTTTTTTAGTTTTCACATACTGCAGAGAATTTGTGGTACTTACCTTTCTTTGACGTATTTCACAGTGCCCTCCAGTTTTGTCCATTTATCCCCAAATGATAGAATTTTATTCTGTAGGTTGAATAATGTTCCATTATGTGTAACACTTCATATTTATTTCTTCACTACTTCAACTTTTCAAAACAGTTTTTAAATTTGTTTCTTATATGAAGCATATGGTGTTGGATTTTGCTTTGTGAACTGAACCAGAAATCTTTTCATGAGTGACTTTCAGCCCATTCATAGTCATTGAAGAATGAAGAGTTGGTTTAGTTTCTGTTATTTTATAGTTATCTGTATTATATTTGTATATTCTTCCTGTCTGTCATTTTTTTAAATACTTCATCTCATTTTTTCTTGTTTTATCTAATAATTCTTACTGTAATACCATCAAGGATGTTCTTTCTTGTTAACTGTAGTCTTCATTTTTGTATGATTTTATTTTTTTCTTATTTCTTGAGGCCAGTCAATGTTTGTTTCATTATTTTCTTTTTTTTGGAGTTCACTTCTACTGTTAGTTTTTGAATTGCCATTCAAGGTTTTGTCTCATTTCCTAAAGAAATTTCAATTTAGATTTTGTGGGGGTTTTTTTTCTTCTACCATGTGTTTTTAGGGTGAGAATGTAGTGTGAAAGCTAAGTTGGTAATTTTTTAAAGCTGATGTATTTTTGTTCTTCTCTTCTGTAGCTTTTTATAAATGAAGACTGCTATGCCTACACCTGTTCAAGATTGTTCAAGACTGGTGATTTGGAATACTTTACAGGATTCCTTATTCAAAGCACCCACTTGTGACATTGTGATAGTGTGCACCTTTAATGGCTGGTACAGAGTGTGGAATGTAGTGCAAGAGTGAAGGGTGATCTTCCTTGGTATGCCTCATTTGTTGGGAAAAGAGAGAAACAGAAGTGGCAAATATTCTGGCTCATGGAAAAATCTTGTAAATTGCAGAAATAGGAAGCAAAGTTGATCTGAGTGAGAATGGATGAAAGAGGTGGTTAGGAAAACATTGGGATAATATAAAATTGGAGTCAGATCTCTACAGATCATGAAATAATTTCTTAAATTTTTTCTTAAATTTTTTTAAATTAAAAATTTATTTTATTAATATGTATTTGTGATACCTAGTAATAACAGTCAGCTTTAGCAGTTGGTCCATTTACATATCGCTTCTTGATCATTTTTACTTCCCTGTCCTCTTCTCCAAGTCTGTCTTCTTTCTTTCATCTACCTCTTCTTTTTTTATGGTTTGATTTTTTCATATTAGAGAAACAATGCAGTATTTAACATTCTGTGTCTGGTTTGTTTCATTCTTTATAATGGTCTCAAGAGGTATACATTTTTATTTTTTATTTTTCCCCCATTTTATTAATATGTATTAGCGCAAAATTTAAGGCTTACAATGAAGTTGAGCATTTTGTGCGCCTATGTATCTTGTCAAGGTGACAAGGGCTTCCCCGCTCTCCTTTTGTCACTACCCACTACTCCCTCCCTCCCCGTCGTATCCCCCTGGTTCACTTTGTTTTTTGTTTTAAGTTCCATAAGAGTTGTGATCTGGGTTTCTCATATCAGAGAGACCATTCGATGTTTCACTTTCTGCTTCTGACTCACTTCACTAAGCATGATGTTCTCAAGTTTCTTCCATTTGCCTGCAAAAGCCTCCATGCTGTTGGTCAAGAGGTATACATTTTTATACAAATGATTCAGATTCATGTCTGTATGGCAGAGCAGAACTCCATTTTGTCTTTGTTATCTATTTATTTATCTATTGATACACATAGAGCTGCTTCTAAAATTCAGCATTTATGGGCTGGAGTAATAGTATAGCAATTACAGCACTTATTAGCAAGTGCCTGGCCCTGAGTTTGAAGCCCACATAAGCCAGGTGTGGTGGCGCGTACCTATAATCTCAGTATTCTGGAGATTGAGGTGGAAGGATTGCTGTGAGTTCAAGGCCAGCCTGGGTTTCCTACGAGTTCAGGACCTCCTGGACTACAGAGCAAGACTGTCTCAAAAAAAAAAAAAAAAAGCTATTATAGTCTGTGCTACTATGAACTTGGGCATACATGCATCACTCTTGTACTTTGACTTTAACTCTCTTGAGAAGATACCCAAGAGAAATATGACTGGGTCAAATGGGATGTCTGATTTCAGTTTTTGAGAATTCTCCATATACTGCTTTCCTTAATGGCTATACCAGCTTACAGTCCCACCAACAGGGCAGAACAGTTCATTTCCCCCCACAACCTTGCTATCATTTGTTCTTAGTTGATACCAGCCATTCTTAAATGCAGTTAGGTGGAACCTCAGTGTTTAGATTTGCATTTCTCTGATGGCTAAAGATGGTGAACATGAACTCCATCCCTGTCCATCCCTATTTTAGCAGGCTGTTAAAATCAACCATTGACCCTCTTCTCCATAACTCATGGTCACAAGTCTTTAGGAGGGACTGTGAGATAGGCAGTTAACCAGCTAAAAAAAGTCCTGACTAGGAAGGAAGACTATAGCCATATCACACCAGGCAAGGAACAGTGTGAAGAAAGGTACAAAGATACCAAGGTAGGCTCAAGATCTTAGTGTGTGATTTTCATTTCCCAGGAATTGATGAGAATATGGAGGAAAGTCTGTCTTGCTCTCATCATCAAGACATGGGACATGATGTATAGAAGCAGTTAGAGGAATGTAAATTGGTACAGCCACTATGGAAAGCAGTATGGAGGTTTCTCCAAAGATTGGAAATAAATATCCCCTTTGATCCAGCGATACCTCTCCTAGGAATATTCCCAAAAGAGTTAAAAACAACACATAGCAGAGACATATGTACACCCATGTTCATTGCAGCACAACTAACAATAGCTAAAATATGGAAGACACCAACAGACCAGTGGATACACAAACTGATGTATTTATACACAATGGAATACTATGCATCTATAAAGTCTTGACAGCTTGGAGGCTTTTGTAAGCAAATGGAAGAAACTTGAAACCATCATGCTTAGTGAAGTAAGTCAGAAGCAGAAGGTGAAATATCGAATGGTCTCTCTGATATGAGAAACCTAGATCACAATTATCTCACAGAACTTAAAGTGAAAAATAAATGGAGTGGGGGGGTGGGTTGTGGGATTGGGTAGGGGGTAGGAGGTAGATTAAAAGGACAGTGGGGAAGGTCTTGTTACCTTGACTAGGTATGTATGTGCACAAAATGCCCAAAACCAATGTAAACCTTAAATTTTGCACTTACACATATCAATACAATAGGGCGGGTTAAAAAAAAAAGTAGTAGTTACAAGAACTTGGAACTGAGAATGCAAAGGCCCTTTGAGTGAAGGGAAAACCGTTCCAAAGGAAAGCACATGCTTCTCTCAAAGCCATGAATGAAAAAATGATCATGTTTTGAAAACAGTGAGAGCAAAGGCAGAATCTTCACTACAGATATTCAGCAGCTTCTACCTGTGTTTCAACAATTGGACACAGACCTGAATGATACTGTGGGAACAGGAAGGAAAACCATCTAATAGGGGTCAGCAGCAAAGAACGCTGTCTTTTCAAGCTATATTTGTTTGGTGTGAGAAAGAAAAGAGCAATTCCTAGAGTATAACTAATGTGGAGGAGAATCACAAATGTCTCCTTACTCATGAAAAAGTCACAAGTGCCAGTTCCTTCATTGGTCCTGGCTGTGAATGTCCCCAAATCCCTGGTAACCAGATACTCTGGGTTTTTTTTGTTTTTTTTGTTTTTTTGTTTTTTTTAGCCAGAACAATTCTGTGACTGTTGGAGGGGTTATTTCAACTTGATAGGATTAGGAAATGCCGAGGCAGAGCGTTCAGGTATGTGTGGTTGATTTGTGCAAGCAAACGAGAGAACACTCACCCTGGATGTGGGTGGCCTAACCAATGGACTGGTAGCTTGAGCTAAACAAAAAAGAAGGAAGATTGTTAAAACTTCTGGAAGAGCTCCAGCCTTCACCATTGTCTCCAGACATGCTTGCTCCTGTCTTCCTGTAGCTGATCTTCATCACAGATTCACTCCAGGCTTCATCATCGCCTTTTTTACAAAGATCTGAGGCACAGACTCGTACCAGCTATCCTGCAGTCTTGGACTGGTGTTCTTCTGTATCGTGTGTGAGCAGCCTCTGGACCATCCAGCTGTTCTTCTGTGCGCATGCAGCCATTTTGGACTTCCTCTCCCCAGAGTTTTACACCCTTCCAATAAATTCCCTGTTATTTACATGTAATTTTTTTATTCTGCCTCTCAACCCTATCCAATACAAGTTCAGACTCTTCAAAATGGCTCTTGCCCATGTCACTTCCTGATATGGTGCTGCCGAGACCTGCTTCTCCCAAGCTGGTCGGCTGAACCGCAGGGACACCTTTTCACGGAGTAGCTCACAGTGTCTGTGCTTTCTGCATTATATGCAGTCTTGTGTCTGGACTCCAGGGCTGCAAGCTGCTGTTAATTCCTGCAGCTCCTGGCTCCAGGTTCATTCACTGCTTCTCACAGCCCTTCCCAGGTGGCCTGGGGCTGCTGTGTTTTTCAGCCTCTGATGTGCCTTCTGGATTTCCAACTTTAACGGGGCCTCCTTTCAATTCCTCGAGCTCTCCTCTTTCAACAAGCTAAGTTGAACAGGTATACTTTTTTTAACTGTATCTCACCTTTTCGGAAGAGTATATAAGTTGCTCTTGAGCAGGATTCCTACTTGACTCACATCTTGCCCCTCATTGAATACTTTTACACCCTATTTTTAATGGTTGTTCACAATTCTGTTTATAACTTAAAATAAATTATGATTTTAAAAAATCTATTGGAATCTTGTGTCCAGTTTCTTACTGTTACAAATAAGGTAGAGTAATAGCTCTTCCTGAGTTTTGTGTTCATTACATTTTCTGTTGTTGAAGTAATTTTTATTTATATTTATGAACCATTTTTCATTTGTTCATAAGCATAACCAGATTATACACTTGTATGAAATGCAGACTTTAGGGGTGTGATGGCTTCAGCAGAATATACAAGTAGAAAATATCCCAGGTTAAAAAATGATTCTGTGTATGCAGTTTATGTGGTAATGCTGATAATGATTAGACAAATACCATGTAGCTAAAGGTACAGTCATACTTTGTTGCTTGAAAAAATTAGCATTATTAAGTTGTAGCACATGCCAAGTACACAAAAACTAGTGATACTCTTAGAAAAATTGTATTTGAAAATATAAGCCAAACTTATTTTACCTGTAATCAGTTCCCTAGAGCAAGAAATAGACTTGCATATACTTCAAGGCAAGTTTTAGCAGATGAGACCCAAGAAAGGAAGGGACTAGGACAGATCCTTAACAAGTAGGATGTGGGACCCTGACTAGGCCTGGGGTGATTGTAGGTAGAAGGCGGCTCATACCCCAATAATCTCATTTCTTGAGACCAGCAGGAGTGGAGCTCCTTCCTCTTATCCCAGGTACAGGATGGCTGCAGCTCAGGTTGCATCATACACAAATTCCTAATTTTCCCCTGCTTCCCGACCTTTACCAGAAATCACGTGGTCAGACCTGCCATGCAAATTAGGCTACTTCCAAATCTCAAAATCCCTCCAATCAGTAAATGACCCTTGTCCTGTTACACTGATTCAGTCTCTCGGATGTGATTCCGTTGTTCTCGTGCTGCTCGAGACCCTGTTCCCCGAGACTTCACTGGTTCCTGATTGCCAGTGGCCAACGGTGGCAGGGACCCCAAAGAGCTCGACAGTAGGAGACTGAGCTGAGAGTAAGCCTGCCGGTGCCCTGTTGGTGTCTGTCAAGTGGATTAATCCACATCCCAACCTTGGCTAGGGAGAAGAGCAAGACAGTGCACTAGAAACGGCTAGAGGAAATAACAATAATAATTTATTGCATAGTATTACTTCCCACAAAATGAATACTTTTCCGTCTTTAAGGATCATGTGCAAATTTAGGGAATTTAAAATCCTATTCTAGCTCACACTTGAGGTAAGTTTTATAGTAAATCTGTATAACACTGGATGGCATTAATAAGCTGGCCTTAATGTATACCTACCAAAGCCTAGAAAGTATGTGATTTTATACTGTTCAAATCTCTTCTGTACCTCTCAAAACCACTTTATGAGGTGGATAATGTGATCACTTAAGGCCAGGCAGAGGTTTGAGTGGCATAAGAATCACATGGAGGAGTTTATAAACTTATTTCCCAGTGAGTCATTTTGAAGAGACAAATACACCTGCATAAAGTAAAATCTTTTAACCTGTGTTGTCACAAAAGGGATACATTGCCTTCAGTGTGCCTGACGCACCACAGTAGGGTGCAGTAACCTAGGTTACTGCAGCACCTTCCAGCTGATTGCCTGCCTCTGTCCTCTGGAGTTGGCCTATTTTCTCAATGTATGCTTCCCTGTGTACTTCTTCAGCTTTGTCCCTACTATTGAAAACCATGTATCTGCTTGTTTTCAGAATGCTTTACAGTCTGGCTGTCAGAACTAAAAGGGTAAGAGGGATGATTTCATTAAAATTGTATGCCAAAACTGTGTATGTATATTTTACTAATCTTTTAACAAAGTATATGAAGCTGTCTTTATTTTTTGAAAATTTTTCATTTACCTCATGGTTTTGGAAGTTGAAGGCCCTTTTTTTGGCCTCTGTTAAAAGCCCCTCTGGCAGTGTTAAAACATGTCAGAATATCAGAAAGGGAATCTGCGGGTAGAATAGGCTGGGTCTCTTGTTTGATCCAGTCACACAAGAACTAACTCCACAAGACCAGGACTAATTCTTTCCAGGGGAAATGTCCCCAATGACCTTATTACTTCAGACTACCCTTCACCTCAGCACCATCACATTGAGGAACAGACCTCTGGAGCATGACCCTTTGCAGGACAAACGACATCCAGACCACAGTACTGTCTTTACAGTAGTGCTTCTTATAGGAAACAGGGTGAGAGAACTAATGGGAGAAACAGACACACAGATGCAGCTAGAAACTTGGGCATTTCTTCCTCAGAAATCTATATAGAGATAGAGCAAGGATGCAGAACCAAGCCAGTATCAATTATCTTGGCCTAATTGACACTGAACAGAAGTGAATAGAGTACATACTCATTCCCATTCGCCAAGATAAAACATATTCTCGTTTACCAAACAAACTTACCCACAGGACAAGTAAGTCTCAAGAAAATTAGAAAATATTTGGAAATAAATGGAAATGAGACTTAACAAATTTGTAGGTGTAGCTACAGTAAAACTGCATTTTCTTACACAAAAATGTCTCAGTAACCTAAAATAGGTTAAAAGCTAGAAAACAAAATAATTCAAAGCAGTGTGAAATTTGTGTGTGTGTGTGTGCACAAAATACTCAAGTTCATTGTAAATGTATATATGTGTGTATATATATAACTATATATATATACATATATATATATATGGAAAAAACAATTCTACAGAGTGTCAATATTGTGGAGATGCTGATTCTATTTGATCTAGATTTAACACCACTCCGATAGAAATGAAACAAGTTGTGTAAATATGCACAAGCTCATTCCAAAACTTAAATGGAAAGATGGAACAGCCACAACAACTTTTAAAATAAAATTGGAAAACATATTACCATAATTTAAGAATTATATGTAATTTACAGAGAATAAATCTGATATTGATAGTGACATACATCAATTTGATTAGAAATTTCAGAAAACCGTACAAATATGGGCAACTGACACTGTAATTGGTATATTTAGACTTCGTATTTGCTTAATGTAATTATTGATCTATCAGGGCTTAAATTTACCATTTCATTGGTTTTGTTTTTTCTGCTTTTTTGTTCATCTCTTTCCCTTCTGCCTTCCTCTGTGTTATTCGAATCTTAGAGCTCCAGCTTGGTTTATGTGAAGTTTTTTATTGTATCTCTGCATAGGTTTTTTTTTTTGTTTTTGTTCTTTTTAGTGGCTGCACTAAACATGTAAAAGCGGGGCTGGAGGAATGGCTTAGTGGTTAAAACGCTTGCCTACCAAGTACTACATCAAGCACTAAGTACCCGAGTTCATTTCCCCAGCACCACATAAGCTGGGCCTTGTGGCACACGCCTACAGTTCCAGCTCTTGGGAGGCTGAGGCAGGAAGATTGTTGTGCGTCCAATGCCAATCGGGGCTCCATAGTGAATTCAGGACCAGCCTGAGTACAGAGAAAGACCCTGTCTCAAAAAAATTTTTTTTCTAATATATGTAAGCATCTAAGTACACTCAAATTACTACTAATAAGGTAAAATTGTTAAGGAAGAAGTGGCCAAGCTTCTGGTTTATTCTCATTTTGTTAGCTATTTTCTGAATATCTTACCTTTTAGTTTCTATTCTCTATTAATGCTTTTGTTTGAAATATCGGCTAGTCTTTTGTAGCGTGTCATTTTAATTCACTTGATGTTTCTTTTACCTTATGCTGTAGCTGTTTTGTTAATGAATGCGCTAGGGATAACAGTGACAACTTAAAATAATCTAGTTTAGATTAATACCGATTTGATAGCACTAATAGACAGAAACTTGTGTCCTTATTCCCTGTGTATTATCTGTACAACTTTATATACATTATAAGCTCACCAAAATAGTTTTATAATTATTTCTCTATATAGTTGTTACTTAAGTTCTCTGGTTTTGGCTGTCTTAAGTGTGGATCTCTGAGTTTTCCTACATGGAATTCTTTTTCACTTCTTAGATAGATATGCAGATTAGTGGTTTTTTTAATCAAATTTGAAGCTTTTCAGCCCTATTTCTCCATTGTATCTTCCCTTTCTCTGGAACTTTTATAATACATATGTTGGTAGTTTAATGACTTCACAAGTATCTGGCACATTTTTTCTCTTTTAAAATAATTTTTCCTCAAACTGGCCAGTATTGAAATTCATTCTTTGTTATGCCATTTAAATTCACTCTTGAACTTTCTTGTGAATTTCTTCAGTTGTACGTGTGTGTGTGCGCGCGCACATGCACGTGCATGCAGGGAATTGAACCCCAGGCCAACACCCTGAGCTATATCTCCAGGAGTTTTTTATTTTTATTTTGAGACAGGTCTTGCTAAGTCACTAAATCTCTCAAACAGCTTGAATTTGTGATCCTCCTGCCTCAGCCTCCCATTGTACCGGGATTATAGGCCTTCATCATCAGGTCTGACTTTCAGTTGTACTTTTCAACTTTGGTTTCCTATTTGTGTTCTTTTTAAATAATTTCTACCTCTTTATTGATATTCCCTATTTGTTGAGGCAGCATTCTCATTGCTTCCTTTAAGACTTTGACATTATTTCCTTGATGCTTTGAATGTATTTATGATAGTTGATTAAAGTCTTTCTCTAGAATGCCCAACATCTAAGTTTTTTTTTTTTAATTTATTTTTTATTTTTTGAGACAGGGTCTTGCTGTGTAGCCCAGGCTGGTCCTGAACTCACTATGGAGCCCAGGCTGTCCTTGGACTCATGGCAATCCTCCTGCCTCAGCCTCCCCAGTGCTGAGATTACAGATGTGCGCCACCACACCCAGCTTATGTGGTGCTGGGGAATCGAACTCGGGTACTTAACACTTGACATAGCACTTGCTAGGCAAGTGCTCTAACCACTGAGTCATTCCTTCAGCCCCCAACATCTAAGTTTCTTTAGGGACAGTTTCTGTTTATTCTCAGTGTGTGCATCTTTGCATGCGTGTATGCCTATAGATTATACTTTCTTGGTTTTTTGGATGGTTACAACTTTTTTAAAATAAAAAAATGGACTTTTTTTTGAGACAGGATCTTACTCGGTGGTCCAGGCTGGTCGTGAACTCTCTATATAGCCCAGAGTAACTTTGGACTCATCGCAATCCTCCTGCCTCAGGCTCCTGAGTGCTGGGATGACAGGCGTGCAACACCACACCCAACTTAGATGGTACTGGGGAACTGAACCCAGCGCCTTGTACTTGCTAGGCAAGTGCTTTTAACCACTGTGCCATTCCTCTAGCCCCCAGAACTGGACACTGTAAGCAATATAATTTGTCAACTCTGTAAACCAAACTATCCCACCCCATGATTGGCTGTTGCTACTTATTATTGTTTGTTTAATCATTTTTCCTGGACTAACTCTATTAAAGTCTATTTTTTAAAAATTATGAATGGCCACTGAAGTCAGTGCTTAACTGAGTGGTCAGCTAGTGACTGGATACAAATTTCCTTAAATACCTTGTACATAATGAGTCCTCCAGTGTTTACAGAGGGGCTCTGTGTGTGTCAGGGCATACCTTCAGCATCCTGAAAGGCAGTTGCATCTTCATTTTAGGCTTTACTTCTTGTGTAGAGCTTACTTCTGAGCCTTAGAGCTGTGCAGAGGTGAGAACGTAGGGCCTTTTCTGGCCTTTTCCTGTGTGCACTTGCCTGGTCTTGTCCGTCCCCAAGAATGTATTGGCTTTTTAAAGTCCCCTGTGAATACCTCATTCTCCAGCTTTTCTTTTTGAATCGTCTTATTTAGTGTTGTTTTAAACCAGCCTCTTGTTGGCTTAGACATGTAACCTCAGCTCAGGCAGCTACAGTGCGAGACAGTTGCTGTTGATGATGACAAATGACTTGCCTTTGGGACAGTTCAGATATAGGACACTCTTGAACGTGGTGACATGAAGACAGGCCCAAAGAATGGAGCTTTGCAGTGAGTCCTCAGATCAGCAGTCACATTTGTTGAGGGGGCTTTTGAGGAGTGCCAAACCTGTTCTCCACACGTCAGTGACTAATATTGTGAGATTCTCTAGCAGATCCCAGACATCAAGGTTTTCAGCAGGAAGCAGTGTTCATGTGAGCCGACAAGGATCCGCAGACTCACATCCAGAGGGTGAGCCCAAGCAAAGCAGGCTGTTGCCTTACATACACTTTTAGTTCCCTTTGTCTCCCTTCGATGGTAACATGTATTTTGATTGGGTACTTTAAAACTACCACTCAGTTATACCAAGGCTGCGGGGTTGGGGCAGGGCTGCACATATGCACGTGGATACTGGTTACCTGTCCCTCCTCTGCTCTGGCAGGGCTGAGACCCTAACCACACTAGAAGGTGCAGGTTTTCCTAGCTATTAAAGTTGTAGGGCTCCTGGAGCTGGGGAGGGGGAATAAGATTACAGCAAGTTAAAATACTACAGGTATTTCACCAAGATTTAGACATTTTGCTTCAATAAATTCTCCTCAAATTGCTATAAGCTTTTAGTTAATTTCTGGAGTTTTAAAGAAATTGGCTTTGGCTATCTTTTTTTTTTGTCAGTGTTCTTCCACCTTTTGTTGAAAAGTGGATTTTTGGAGATCCTTATTCTGCCATTCCAGATAGAAACTCTGGGTCAACTTTGACCATGGTTTGACAAAATAGCTCTCTCACACACACAGACACACACACACTTGAAGCTTTCACACACACACACACACACACACACACACACACACACACACATACCCTCACCACCTTTATACATATGCACTTTATAGATAATGTGTTTTTCTAAATAGACTTCATGACATACAACAGAAATTTATCAATAGAAACATAGATGTATTTATCAGTGGTATGAAGGCTGAACAAGTGCCTTCCTCCAGTACTTTCATTTCAACATTTCCCTTCCCTGCCCAACATGTCCAGGGACGCATCTTCCTGGGGAATGTGCTTGTATCCACAGGATCAAGACAGTAAGCAATCACTGGGCAGTATTACATAACCATTGGCAGAAAAATCTTACATCCTGGGTATTGGGGAATCTTACTCCTTGCTTCCAAATTTAACACTTGTTTTTTTTTTTTCCCCCCCAGTCCTGGGGATGGTACTACAGTATGTGGAGATACAGTGCTGATCTGCATCTCCAGCCCCTTTTTAAAATTTCATTTTGAGTCATGACCTAACTTAGGTTAGCTGCCTCAAACTCATGATCATTCTGCCTCAGTCTCTCAGGCAGCTGATATTACAGGCATGCAACACCATATTCAGCATTAAATTATATTTTTAAGGGATTCCACGGGTCTTTACTAGTTTTATAAGCCTTAAATAAATATGTTTTATATCCCAGTTATATGCCATTTAAAATTTATTTGCCTGAATGTGTTGCTTGGCAAGTCCATTTGTTACATAATAATGTAAACTGGACCTTAATTTTGGGCTTCTTGAACAAACTTGCAATCCAACCCGTATCTGCTGACACACCAGCTCTTTCCAGTCTTCCACAGGCCCATGGATTGCAAGCCAATTTAAACTTCCTTGTGTTGCTGAGCTCCACTAGGTAAACCCGGAATAAACAGAAATGATCCTTATTTAGCCAACTGCACACAAAACAGTCATTTCAGTCCATGAGGAAGGCAAGCCTGCTTGCTGTGAATTCCTTATTGTCGTGGAGACTGAACGCCTGTTCTTGTGAAGCTGTGAAGGGTCCTATGTTGTGCCCAAGTTAGGCAGATGAGGCGAGCAGCCCCTTGGGAAACAGAAGCCTGCCCAGCCTCCCTGGCCCCTGGACACTCTGGATGGCCAGGGGTTCTGGAAGGCTGTGTGCTTTGGGATGTACCCCACAGCTAAATAAGAACTGGGCAAAAGAAGAGGAAAAATACTCTTAACTTTTAAAACGGGATACTCAGATCTTCTGCCAGGGGTTGTGGGGCAAATCGGGGAGCCAATGGGGAGACATAGGAGAGATCCAACTGGGAAGACACTGCTAGTGCCCGTGGCCTTTGCCCTGTTGAACTAGCAGTAATGCCGTAGCTGTGAGGAGACGGTGGTGAAGGAGCTGCATGCAGGCTCAAGACGCTGGCTTCTGGGCCCGGATCTGTTCTGGGAGTTCAGGACGCCAGTCACTGGCCCCTGCCTGGTGCCCTAAGGCTTCATCCACGGTTCTTTTGTTGCCAGGGGGCAGCCCTAGGGAACCAAACAGGGGTACCCCTAACACTCCAGCTGCCTGATCCTAGCAATCTCACCTTATTATAAATTGTCCCTCCTGACTTTCTGGAAAGAATGAAAGGTGTTCAGTGTATCTTGCATCAAAGGCTATACTGAAAGCATCAAAGCACCATGTCTGGTAAGGGCTCCTTCCTGGGTCGTACAGGGCTCCTCTTGCAGTGTCTTCTCATGGTCAAAGGGACAGGCATGCTCTCTGGATTTCTTCCATAACAGTATTTATCGCATTCATAAAGATGCAGACCTTGTGACTTAATCAGCTTCCAAAGGCCCCGCTTCCTGGCATCACTTCGGGATTAAGTTCCAGTGTCTGAATCTGAGAACGGACACGAATATTCAGACCATATCAAAGAGGAAGAGCCACATCCCCTTCTGTTACGGGAGAATTGCTTGAGAGGTGGGAAAAGGGGGTGCAAGGCCAGAGAGGAGAGGGACCTGGGAGGTTTTGATCTTGCAGATCCTGAAGGGAGAATGGCTTCGGTCTTGTTTGCATTCCTCTAATTTAGGCTAATTGGGATTGGGATTAAGAGCTCAAATTCCTTCCATTCCCAGGAGTCAATCTCCTTATAAAACATGATAAACTGGACCCCCTTTTCAGCTTTTACAGCTGAAATAAGGAGGGTTATGTCATTACTAGTTATAAAATTGGTAAATGTCTCTTTCAGGAAAAAAAAAAAATCACAATATTTGAAATGCAGCCTCCTGAAGGTCCCTGTGTGACTCTGAACTCATTGCAAAATGGCTTTCCACTCTGACTAAATTTAGTATCAATTATACTAATAAAAATCATCTTATTGTTCCAAGAATATTGGCAGAAGTTTCGCTGAGTTGGGAGGTGGACTGTTTTTGTTTTTGTTTTTTGAGTCCGAGTCTCTTACTAAATTGCCCAGCTGACCTCAAACTCTCAATACTTATGCCTCAGCTTTCCAAGTGCTGTTTTTTGTTTGACCCTTTGCTTTTAATTTGTGACTTTGAGTTTTTAATGATCCATGTACCACATTTCTTCACTTACTAATCATTTGATCATGGCATCAAATCCATTTTGGAAGCAGGCAGGATATAAATTAGAAATCCCACCAGGCCTGATTGCATAGGCCTGTAATCCCAGCACCATGAGAAGTGGAGGCGGGAGGACTGCAATTTTGAGCCCAGCCTGCGCTATTTAGCAACTTCAGGAGGCTTGGTCTCAAAATAAAAACATAACAAAAGCTCAGTGTGAAGAGCCCCGGCTCAGTTCCCAGTACCACAAAACAAGAACAAAACAAAACAAAGAAAGAAAACAAAAAGCATACCTCAGTCGACACACCACAGGACTCTTACTCTAGATATACTGCATTTCCTCAGCAGTGGGTAACCATTTCGCTATGCGGGAAGGAGGAATGACCTGATCTCCCAAATACTTAAGTAACCTACTGCTACTGCTGTATAACATAGATAAAAAAAAAAAAAAAACAAAATAGTAGCTTAAAACACCAGTCATCGTGGCCAGTAGTCACCAACCTTTCTGACATCAGGGGCTAGTTTAACTGAAGACCATTCTGCCAAGGGTGGGGTCTGTGGGAGTAAGGAGGACACTTG
Organism: Ctenodactylus gundi; assembly: GCA_004027205.1. Classification (NCBI taxonomy): domain Eukaryota; kingdom Metazoa; phylum Chordata; class Mammalia; order Rodentia; family Ctenodactylidae; genus Ctenodactylus; species Ctenodactylus gundi. The sequence continues at coordinate 131,801 of PVKB01000821.1, forward strand.
TTCTGCAGTAGGTTATTGAAGAACAACTTTACCCCCCGTTTTTATTTCATTTTAGTTTTCTGGTTTTAATTGTTTTAAATTCACGTATCACATCCCCTTCTCGTCCCCACTCCCTCACCACCCCCCACATCTCCTCTCCATAAAGTCTATCTTCTTATTTTCTTCCCATCTCTTTTACTTTTCCATGGGTTTGGCTTTGTCGTGGCAGAGAAACCATACAGTCGGTAACTCTATGTCTGATTCATTTCGCTAAGTATAATGGTCTCGAGGTGCACCAGTTTCTTGCACGTGACTCAGATTTGAAGGACAGCTGTGACAGGCAGGGCGCAAAGTTCCGCCTCCTGTCAATCAGCAGCCACCTCAGAACCTGACAGGCGCGCACTAGTGAGACGACTCGCCATCGTCTCCTCCTGCTCGCTGCTCACCTGTTCCAGAGGCCCAGTACTTCCAAGACCACAGATCGGTACCTGTCTGCCGCCCGGGGCTTGGGGACCCCTGATCAGGGCTACGCGCTCTGACTCTTCACAGCTGTGTGGTCCTCGAACAGGCGCCCCGTGCGGCTGCAGTCAGGCGATGGCTGGGCATGGAGTCACTGCCGGCTTCTCCGCCCGGTCTGGGTCCCGGCTGCGGTAGCCAGAGCAGCCTCACTCCCTGATGCCGCTCTCCGCTTTCTGGCTTGGGCTTCCTCCTAGCAGGTGGCCTCAGCAAGGCCAGGCCTCACAGACGGTGACTCGGAGATCCAAAAGCAGGTGCTCCTGCTGCAGCTCGCCGGACGGCAGAGAGGCTGCGGAGGGGACACCCCAGGCGCTCCGCAGGGACTTCCTGTGAGGCCTCCCGGGCGGCGGCGGCGGGAGAAGCCACGTACCGGGAGGCGCCCTAGCCTTCCTCGGCAGATCCACCAGAAGGGGCGGGGTGGGAGGAGGAAGGCCACCGGGGGCCCCTGGCTGCCACATGCCGCTGGAGGCGGCGACGGCGAACCCCCAGCAGCTGCGGGCTGGCGCACACCACACGCAGGCAGGTGGGGCTGCCATTCCCAAAGGGCCTGAGCGCTCAACGCCTTTAATTTTACAAATCAGGTGGCATTTTCATACATGCATGCAACATATTTTGATCGGAAATCTCCGGACTCTCTCCTACCTTTCTGTCTTCCTTTCCCTGGCCCCCCTTCTTCTCTAGGTCTCCCTTCCACTTTCACGTTGACTTTTTCCTCCTGAGATCCCGCATGTGAGAGAAAACACCTGTAACTTGTCTGCACCTGGCTTATTTTGCTTAATAAGGACGAGCTCCAGTTTTATCCGTTTTTCTGCAAATGACATAATTTCCCGCACCTTATTCATTCATCTGCTGATAGGCACCAAGGCGGATCCCATAACTTGGCTGTCATGGTTAGTGCTGCAGTAGATACAGGTGAGCAGGTACCTCTACAATATGACTTTGTCCACTTCAGCTACATATGGAAGAATCGCATAGCTGGGACATAGGCTCATTCTGCTTTTAGTTTTTTGAGGAGCCTCCATATTTCCACAGTGGCTGTAGTTGCTTAAATTCGTGCCAGTGGTGGATAAGAGTATCCTTCTCCTTGCATCCTAGTCAGCCTTTAAATCTTTATATTCTTGATGACTGGCATTCTGACCAGACTGAGACAGAATGTCAATATAGTTTTGATTTGTATTTTCTGGATGGCTAAAATTGTTAAACTCTTTTCACATTATTTTTGGCCATTTGTACTTCTTTTGAGATGCATCTGTCCCATTTGTTTGCCAACTTATTCGTTTGAATTGTTTGGTACCACAGGTAGAACCTAGGGCCTTCACACTGCATTTCAGAGGAAATGCTTTCAGGTTTTCCCCATCAGTATGATGCCATGGATAGAAGGTGGATTCTGAAGAGCAGGAAGTGTCTGGTTGGCAGGTGAGAGCTGCTCATGTTTCCCAGGGTGAGGACGACCCTCCCTCAGGGTGGCAGGGACTGGCCCTCAGCTGACCCTTCTAGGGGAGGTACAGTCCTTGGTCTAGTAACTTCCTAGCACTGCCACAGAAAGTGCCACACACTGGGTGGCTCAAAACAACAGAAACTTATTCTGTGGCCATCATGGTGGCTGGAAATCTGAGATCAAGGTGCCATCAGAGCCCTGCTCCCTCAAAAGACTCCAGGAATGGATCCTTCATCTTATCTTTCTAGCTTCTGTACAGCCAAGCAGCCCTCAATGTTCCTTTACCATCTCAGCCTCATTCCAATCTCCATCTTCCAGCCTGACTTCTTGCCCTGTGTGTGCCTGTGTCTCTGTTTTCTTTTGAGAACACCAATCATTGTGCTGAGGGCCCATCCTAATCCAGGATAACTTCATTTTAACTACATCTGTGAAGACCCTATTTCCAGATAAGACCATATTCACTGGTACTGGGGAAGGACTTGGACATATCCCAGGAGACACAATTTAATCCTTAACACATGCCTATTATGCTCCCAAGTCAAGTGCTCAGCATAGAATTGAGGTGTGGTTTTGAGAAATTCCTCAAACTCCTCCATGACTCTGGAAAGTCCATTCCAACATTTTAGACATAACATTCTAGTCCCAGTTTTGCAATTTAGGTTTCTTTTTTTTGTTGTTGTTGTTGTTGTTACTACAAGTGTAAGGAATTGAATGTATCCACTTGTGCCCGCAGCATGATCCGTGGCTGTGGAGGGATGTTCTCACATCATTTTCCCTTTCTGTCCTGAGTAAGTCAGGAAAGTCATATTGGAGGCATGAACAACTCCAAATCTCCATGGCTGATTTTTGCCTATGGCCGTGGGCTTCAGCAATTCACTGTGATACCACAGGGCCTGAGATGATGGAGCAGCTTCCACCCAAGGTAGGGCCAGCTGCCCTATGATAGAGGAGCTCCAACGTCAGCCATGAGTGACCTTGGTCTGGAAGACACTTGTGCCACTATAGTGTCCCACTGACACATTCAAGCCAAAGGTGTGAAGGGCCAGCCTAGCGGGACACTAAGAAGTGTGTGGGCAAACTCATTATTACAAGCCATGAATGCCAACTCTTTTATTTTATGGCTGATCTATTGGGCAGGGAGGTGCCTGAGCTGCCTCAGCAAGTATGTAAACAAGATGCCTGCTGTGGTGGAGCTGGGATTCCTGCAGGCTAGATCTGTGAGGATGCTTCATTTGAAACCCATTTAAATCACAACCGTGTCATCTCACACTACCAGAAAAAGTAGGAGCAGGAAAGATTCTGAGCATATTTCAACTGGAACTCAACACCATTTTCCTTGGCTCTCTGCCCTTTACAAAGAGGCTTTTCCCCACAATAGCATCCCTCATTCTCTCTCTCTCTCTCTCTCTCTCTCTCTCTCTCTCTCTCTCTCTCTCTCACACACACACACACACACCACACAGCAGCTGTGAGGACATATGGCCTCTCATCAGTGGAAAAGAGAGATCATACCAATCATGTAATAAGAAGATACTTTCCCTATTTCCTATGACAATCTCCAAGTATAGAGCAGTCACCTTAGGAATGCTATTCATGGCTCCTCTAATGGTCCCTGTCTCTTTTGGGCTAAAGATGACCCATGTGGTGGCCTTTGGAACCTGAAGGGATGGAGGTGAACTATCACTTTCTTTTAGGACACAGGCTAGAATGAGGAGTTATTAGTTAGCTATAGCTGCCGTAACAGAGTACCACATGCCCTGTGGTAGTAACAACAGAAATTTATTCTCTCACAATTCTGGAGTCTAGAAGTATGAGATTAAGGTGTTGTGAGGATTAGTTTATTCTAAGGCCCAATGAGAGACTGTTCTTCCCAACCACACCTATCCCCAGCAGAAAGGAAGAACCCATCACAGTGACCTCACTTGCAGGAACATGGCCAGACTCTCCCACATGGTGGTCTACACAATGGATTCAATAGCATGCAGCCACTGACTCTTCAAACACAGGGGTGTGGACAGTAATTTCTCTTTTTGGTACTGGAAGTTGAACCCATGTCCTTCACTCTGAACTACATCTCAGCCTTTTTAATTTTTTTTTTCTTTCAAGGTAGTGTCTCACTTTATCTCTTAAGTTGTCCAGGCAGGGTTTGAACTTTCAATCCTCCTGCCTCAACTACCTCCCAGGCTGGTATTACAGGTGTGCAGTATCACACCAGACTGGATGTTTCATTAAGTCTTGCAACACTCAGAAAAGCAGATTTGAAGACCCTTTTGTTATTGTTTTAGACAGTTCTTAGCTGAGCCCAGGGAAGAAGAAAAAAATTGAAAGCAACTTTTTTTTTTTTTATCAAAAGCAACTCTTGACTATGTCTTACCCTTCCTACCACAAAATGGGATACAGATAAAGCATGCTAAAAATAATATTCATTTACATGGGCCTTGGTCACTATACTAGTGAGCTATTTCTTCAAGACTAATTGCAAAGTATTTTTAAATAAAATATGTGTAAGAAAGTCTCCCTGGCAGATGAACATGTATTTGGACATTGAAACTTCCTCACAACTGAGTTAGCAGTTAAGATTTAACTTGTGCGGCCCCCACTGCATCCTTTTCTCAGCCCTGGTCGACCTCTTCTGGCTTCAGTCGCCTGGGAGGCATCATGCCTGGCTTCAACTGTCAGAAGGCAGCAGCCATGGAGTCAAAGATACTTGGAGCATTTTCCTAAACTCTCCATGGCCAGATGTCTTTACGAATCTCCCACAAAGCCAATACCAGTTCAGACTAGATTATCCCAAAAATCACCTCCGTGTTCTCCTATTCATTTATTCCAGCGTGTCCGACCCAGACAGGAAGAGCGTCATTAATGCCCTCCCAGCTGAAACGACTATCTCATGCCTACGGAAAAGTCAGATGGATAGAGAGGAGCAACTCATTTTATTTCTTCACTTGTAATACCAGGTTATGTTTTTGAGATACAGCTTCTCAAAAAGGAAGTAACTCAGGCAGCATCCATGCTCAGCACCAGTTCCTTCATCTGCAGGATCCACATGCGGTTCACAGGCCCTCCTGTGGCTCCCTGATAAGAAAGCTGGCAGGCCATCACACAGGGGACAAGAACCACATGTTGCCTCCTACATAAGCACAGGGGGCACAGCTGGATCCTCAGCACAGGTAGAAGCGCTTCGCTCACAGCAAGGCTCGGTTATGACAATGCAGAACGGTCACGTCATCTCATACAAACATCCTAAGCTTTTTCTTCCCCAGCTAGTTCAAACTCAGTGCCATTTGCACAACATTTGGGAAGGTAATGGTGGTAGCAGTTTGGGTTTTGTAGCTGTCCTTCTGTGTCACCCTATGAAACAGCACATTGTTGCCCTAGACACCTGAGTGGCGAGTGGGCAAAGACAAGACAGAGGGGAAGGCATCTGTTGCAGTCCGTGTCCATGGCTGAGTCTCCGGGGAAGAGGACACAGCCCAGTTCTCTGCACCCTCGTGCCCTCATGGCACCCTCAGAAATCATAAGGAGACACAAAGATGGTGACCTTAGACACATGGTTGGCCTGGAAGGAGCGGTCTAGATATTCAGACATGTCAACGTCCACCTCCAGAGTCTGAGGTCCCTCCAGGGTCTGCACGAGGATCAGCTCTCCTGTCTGCCGGTCTGATCGCTGCATCACAAAGTGGCCGCGGCTGTTCCCACCCACAATTCCAAATCTCAGGCTATTGGGCCCGGTTCGGCCAGGGGCCGAGGCTGTGGCCATGCGGAAGAGTGTGATGGGTGTCTTCAGGTTGGAGGGCAGAGAGAGGTAATGGAAGGATATGGTCTTGGGCATATTGCGACAGGGTCTGCTGTCCATGGGGCAGGGGTTTCGCTCACACTGGCTGGAGCAGAGGCAAAAAGGAGGCTGTCAGACTTGGGGGACATGCAGTGGGGCTGCCCCACCTGTCCTCTTCCACAGGCCACCTGGGTAACCTTCTTTGGGTCTCTCACCCAGGAGCTCTGGAGACACAGGTAAGTGGATTGGCTGGTGTCAGGCATAGCCAGGAAGAGGGGCGGCTGCGGTCCTAAGTCCTGGGGGCCTCCCAATCTATGTGTGGGAGTTTTCATGTGTGCACATATATGTATATGTGCTATTACTACAGTTTTTACAGAGAAATGAATCCTGGGAAGGTTAAACAATGACAGTGATGCTGGTGTTCAATTCAGGTGACCTTTCTACTGTGACCTCGACAGTGGGACCTCAGCAAGCGAGACGGCTACATGTGCCCCATACGTGGTGAAATTTCCAAATATGTTTATCCTTAAATTAGGACACCCTGTCTTTCTTAATTATTTAGAATCAGGGCCCGGGCTGGGAGCATAGCCTAGTGGTTAAAGTGCTTGCCTAGCACACATAAGGCCCTGGGTTTGATTCCCCAGCACCACATAAAGATTAGCTGGGTATAGTGGCACATGCCTATAATCCAAGCACTTAGGAGGTTGAGGAAGGAGGACTGCAGAGAATCTGAGGCCAGCCTAGACTATAGAGAAAGACCTTGTCTCAAAAAATAAAAATAAAAAAAATAAAAAACAGAATCAGGGTTTTAAGAAAATACTTTAAAAATTCAGTACTTTGAATATTTCCTCACCTTATCAAATAAAAAAGACTGGTACAATTTAGCCCATTTAGTGATTCTGTGTTATCATGATTATACAGATTAAACAGTTTATCTGGCTATTAATCTAAAGTCCCAGAAGCTACTACAGATAGATTTTCTGTGCCTTTATTAAGTAGTTTCCTGAGGAAGGTTCCGGTGTTCCCATTCTTGCTTCTAACTAGCATTCTCTCATGCCACTGACTTTCTTATTGCTTCTAATCTTCCTTAATCCAAACACCAATTTAAATAAATCATTACATTTATGGAGTCAATTCTTTTTATTTTAAAGACCCTGCAAGGGTCTTAAGATGTCTTTTCAGGAAGTAAATGCGTGTGTTTTATGTGAGTTGTAATTACTCTCCTTAAGGGCCCATCTCCCAACCTTTAAAGAAAAAACTGTGCTTACTGTTCCAGTGCTGAGGTGACTATCACAGATGCTACAGCATGTAGGGTGTTACTGTTGTCTATTACTAGCTACATGAAGATGAGAAAATGACCCTCTTCTAAATTGGGTAATATATACAGGCTGCTTGGGATCTACCATGGTAACATCACCAACAGCTTCTTCCCTCTCTGACAGGGCCATCAAGGTTGGCTGTGATCCCATCATCCTCCACGTAGCAGCAAGCACCTAGTTTATTACTCTCTCTGGGCAAACTGAGTTCTTAATGATCTCTGCAGCAATGCATTAGATGCAACCCCTCAAGGGAAAAGGAAGCTCAGAGAAGCGGGATGCCCAGTTCCCTGCCCTTCGTCTTTCCTATGGCGTCAGAGAGCCTCCGGGAGGTTCCAGTGGCAGCCCTGGTAGTACTCACAAGGGAGATGTCTTCACGTAGCTCACGTTGCTGCTACCCTCGGGACACTCTGGGCTGACACACTGGAAGCCTCCCCCAGTGTTGATGCACACGGTCCCCCGGGGACACACATCCTGTGGGCCTGCACACTCATCGACATCTGAAATAGGTGACACACGAGGAGGGTGAAAATGGCCCAGGCTTTCTCCCACCATGAAACTGCACAAAAGGCCCTGACAGGCACTGAAATGTGGTAGTCCACATAGCAGGCCCTCTTGACAGGAACTCTCTCATTTGAACATCTGGACTCACAAGCCTTTGGAAACGCAGCAGAACTGTGCTGAGGAACTCCCCTCCTTGGGATCCTGACCTCCTTTCCTGGGGGCTCCCAGGTACCAAATGAACATTACTGACTACAGTGCTCCTCCTGGACCTGTCTCCTTTTCAGCCCAAGTACCCTTGTGCATTTCCTCCACAGCTGTTACCACATTGTAAGATTCAAATCCTTAGGAAAGCCTTGCTTCTTGGCCTCATCCCATGCCAAATGCAGACACCTCTATTCTGTCATTTGTCAGTGTTCTCCACATTTTACAAACAGCCAATGACTTTATTTAATGGGAGGATGGCTTTTCCCAACCACACACAATCCCACGTGGGCCATCAAGGATGTGGGTGGATGACTGAGTGCATGGATGGCGGAGTAGGTGAGTGGATGATGGGTGAGCAGAGGGCAAGTGGATGCGTGGATCACTGACTGGGCAGGAGAGTGAGTGAAAGACAGACGGGTGGGTGGGTAGGGGCATGAAGGACAGGAGGCAGGTGATGAGTACGTTAATGGATGGTCCACTGGGTAGGTGGGTTGGTGGGGGGAAAATGGAGTCAAGGGTAGGTGGCTCTCTATCGAAGCATCTGCCTCTACTTCAGTCACTTTGCTAAGCCTTACAATGGAGCCCCAGTAGGATGTTTCCAGGGAGCTACCTATATCTTCTCATTCCCAGGTCAGACTGCAGAGAAGTCCACTCCCCTCTCCCCGCCCCTTCTCCAGTAACTCAGAGCTGTTTTCTGGAGGAATACATCTGAGGGAGCAGGCCTGCCCATGCTTCTAGAGGGGGAGGCCAGTCTATGTTGGCAGACCCAGTTCTCCTCAGAGGGTTTCAGGGCCTGGAAACAGGTAGCAATAGGAGATCCTGCCTTGCCTTCAGGCCTGAGAATATATAATACCCGCATCCCTTATCCATGGGTTTACTTTCCTTAGTTTCAGTTATCTGTTGTCAACCATGATCTGAAAATATTAAATTAAAAATTCCAGAAATCATAAATTTTAAATAACTTTTAACAGTATATTGTTATAATTACACTTTTTATTATTCCTATTAGTGCCTCATTGTATGTAATTTATAAATTAAACTTTATGTGTGTATATATAAATATATAATTCCATTTACATACATACTGGTGGAAAAACAGTGTGCATCTAGGGTTCTGTACTATCTTTGGTTTCAGGCGTCCACTAGGACTCTTGGAACATACTCTCAAGGATGAAACAGGACTACTGTATCCTGGCTGTGAGCTAATCTGGAGCTTTAGCATACCTTCACCTATTAATATCCATATCTGTCCTAGTAAGAAGTGGAATATATAGAGGCCTCCTGTTAGTATGCCCAGTGTACCCAAGACTTGTCTAATGGTGATAATGGTGACTCCCACAAGAGCTCTCAGCCTCTCCATTTTGGCAGCCACCCCCACTTTACACACAGCCCTTGTGCCCCATTAGGTGTCCCACAACCCCCACTTCAGAAATTCCTGGCCAATTAGAGACCTCTTTTGCCTGGAATCAGCTCAGAACTTCCACCCCAGTCCTCCAGGAGGCCACTACTAATGGACAGTGCTGGGGTGAGACCTCAGCCAGTTATTAGTAGTTTCATTTGCATCTCCACCTCCCTGCCAGCTGTGGGCTTAGGAGTGAGGGGTAAAGGGGTCATCAGATATTCAGGGCTTATCCTGCCTGACTGTGGCCACCTCCAGTAAGTGCATCCAGGCAGGGCTGGGCAGAAGAACTAACACCAGGAAAAATAGTCCAGGCCAGTCAGCCTTCAAGAAACAGATAGTGGATGTGGCATTGCCCTCAGTCGGCCACAGAATACGCCCAGCACTGCGAAGCCTGGCCCCCTGAGGAGTGAGGGCCTGGAGGGTGGGGCCCTTACACAGGTGGATCTGCAGGGCTGTGGAGACTTGCGGGCTCCTCCAGATTCCACGGGAAGGGTGACCAATTGGCCACTTTGTCTTTGGGTCCAGGTAGGTCCAAGCATTGCTCAGACAGGGAAAATGACTTGATCCTGAAAATAGTCACCTAAGGTCAGAAGAGACTAGTAGGATGTTCAGCAACTAATCCCCTGTTTATGTAGATAATACAGTCTCATCTTTGACAGGTGCTTTTGTTGGCGTTGTTTAAAAATTAACGTGTGTAAGTCTTTGACTCCCCAAACCACCCCACTCCTGTGAGGTCTGGAGTGTGCAGGGCTGCAGAGCAGCGGATGGCCAGGAGTGGACAGCCAGGAGTGGAGGGCCCTTGCCCTGAGGCCACCCGTCTCTGCTGCTCACTCACCCTCACAGCTCTTCCCATCAGCCAGGCTGCGGTATCCGCTGGGACAGGAGCACCGATAGGACCCAGGTGTGTTCACACAGGTGTGCATACAGAGCCGGGGGCGCCCCTCCTGCCCGTACAGCTCACACTCGTTCACATCTGGGGAAGAGAGTGGCCACCATGCTTCCAGGAACCACGCAGCCCCATCACGCATCAAGACGGCTGGGGTCTCTGGGGGCTGTGGCCCTGTGGCTGGGCCTGCTGCAGCTGCAGAGCCCTGTGTCCCCTCTTTCCCCTCTTCCCCGCTAAGGGCCACGCTGAAAGGAGTGGAAGGGAGAGGATGCTAGACAAGGGGTCCCCAACTCCAGGGGCATGTTTTTACCATCCACAGCCTGTTAAAAAGTGGGTGGCACATCAGAGCCATGCCTACCTTGGCAGGCCAGCTTGCAAAGCTTCCTCTGCTTTTAGAGTTGTTCCCCACTGCTTCCATTATCACCTGAGTGCTGCCTCCAGTCAGATCAATGGGAAGCATTAGATACTCATAGGAGCGGGAACCCTGCTGTGAACTGCATATGTGACAGACACAAGTTGTGAGCTCCTTATGAGAATCTAAGGCATGACGATTTTTATTTTATTTTAGTAGTAGTACTACTAAAAGATCAAGCCCAGGACCTTCACACTGACCTTTTCAGTTCCCTGACCAGTTTTTAGTTTTAATTTTGAGGAAGGGTCTCGCCAAATCTCTAAATTATCCTGGCTGGGCTCCAGTGTATGATCCTTCTGCCTCGGCCTCACGAGTGCTGAGATTACAGGCTCGTGCTACCAGCCGAGTTAATGCCTGATGGTCTGCGCTGGAGCTGAGGTGGTGGTGCTAGACTCGCCCTCCCTCTCCCCAGTCCATGGAAAAACATCTCCCACAAAACGGGTCCCTGGTGCTGAGAAGGAGGGGAACTGCTGTGGCAGATCCAAAGGTAGCGTGGTTTCAGCGGGGAGACCCTGCAGAGACTGCAAATCTGCCCCTTGGCCCGGAGAGGAGGGAGAAGTTCGCAGCCCGCCTTGATTCTGGGAAGGGAGTAAGGGAGTTCCTGGAGTAAGGAGGTTTCGTTTCTGTGGCTGTAAAACGAGCCCAGATTTGGGCTTTCTGGTCAGGGTTTGGGGAAGGAATTTTGGTAATCCAGAGAGGTTAGCCAAGTCGGGCTGTCCAGGAAAGCTACACCGGGAGGGAACTAGGGAATAAATCGGGCGTCTCTGCACAGCATCACCGTGCGGGGATTGAAGCTCTACTGTCACCCGCCCGAGAGGTTTCTGGGGCGCTGACAGAGCTCCGGGCTCCTCGGCACCGACGGCCATGGACTGAGCTCCGGACGAGCCTCAGGGGTACTTTCCCACGAGCGTTCGGGACGTCTTCGCTACGTCCATTAGGAAGACACTCACCTAACCCGGAAGTGGGCCGGGCTTCTGGGACCACGCTCCGGAAGTCGCCGGCCCCCGGCGCCCGCCCACGGCCGCCCCCTCCTGCGCGGAGCCACGCCTACCTTGGCAGACGCTGTCGCCGGCGCCGGCGCCGCTCAGGTGGAATCCCGCCTCGCAGCGGCAGTGCTGCGCGCGCTCCACCTGCGCACAGCGCGGCGCGCGGCTGAAGGCGGAGTCGCCGGCCGCGCCGCTGTCCGGGGCCGCTGCGGGGGAGACAGCCTCAGTGCCCGCCCGCCGGGCGCCCGCGCGGCCCAGCCTTGGGAGGGGCCGGGGACGGGGCGGGCCCCGCGTGGGGACTTACTGCGGCGTGGGCTAAGGAAGCGCTAGCCGCGAATGCGGCCCAGCCGTGTAGACCTCTGAGCCTCTACCAGAGGGTGCGTGGGCGCGTGCGTGCGTACGAGCGTACGTGCGTGTGGGCGTGTCTTTAAAGCGTCAAAGATCTAGATTTGCTTTCTGTGTTTTAGCAGGGACAGAAATTACGTTTATTATCAGGAAAAAAAAGTTATTCTTGGAAAGTTTTCATTGGATTCCCAGTTTCCACAGGGTTGAGAGATTAATGAGGAATTACTGTGAAAACGACTCGGAGGCACGAGAGGACAGATGCTGAGTGATCCGAGTCAAGTGAAGACACCGGGGTGCCCGATCCACGGGGGCCGGAAAGAGGGAAAGGGGGAGGTAGGGAGGAATTTTCAGTTTTGCCACATGAAAATTCCGGAAATGGACGGAGGTGACGTTTGCACAGCAGAGTGGCTGTGCTGAACACCACAGAATGGTACACTGTGGTTAAAGCAGTAAATGGTGCGTGTGTTTTACCATCATAAAAAATAAAGTGAATGGATTTTTTTTTTTTTTTTTTGGACAGAAACTAATTTGCCTGTAGTCCTGGGTATTTTGGAGGCTGAAGGGGGAGGATAGCTTGAGCCCAGGAGTTTATGGCCGGCCTTGTCAACAGAATGAGACCTTGTTCTCGAAACAGCATCAAAGTAAGGTGAGAAACATTGGAGAGAGGCTCCTATAGAGAGCTGGGAAGACAGAAGCCACCGAGAAGGAAGGTGTAGGCCGAGGGGCCAGGCGAGCTTAGGACTGCTGGCTCATTCACAGGCACTGTAAGGACATCAGCTGGCTTCAGGTGTGCCTGCTCATGCCCTCCTCCCTCCTCCTGGGGAAGGTTGTGGTCCTGAGGACATTTCAGAAAGTGGCCTCTGGCCCTGCGGGCCAATAGCTGGAAGGTCCACAGCAGAAGAAACCTAACGTCGGGAAGGAGTGGAACAACATGTAGTGACCAGGACAGGCACAATTGGGATAAAAGGGTCTATTTTTCTTCCCATCTTGTTTGTAAGCAGGCACTGGGGCTGCCAAGAAGGTCCTACCTTCCCTCCTCTGTTTCCATGGAAAATAGCTCCAGTGACAGGACTTATGGCGGGAATCCTAAGGAGGGCAGCCTCCTCAGAAAACGCAGCTGGCAAGCTGACTCCTCTAAACTAAATCAAGGTACAGTAAGCAGCAAATCTCCAGAGGCACACTAAACATGACTGTAGGCTATGTCCAATACCAGGAATATTATCAAGGACGGATAAGGGCCTATTCTAGAACATTCCCCTACCACCACTGCCCAACCCCACTCGTACCCCCCAGAGATTCCACACTCAGATACAGAAACCAGAGAAGACACCAGAGATTTTTGGCAAATGAACAGGACATCTTTTGAGTTGAGCTTATTTTTTGGCATTGTAGACTGAACTCAGGACCTTCACATTGAACTACACCCCCAGCCTCTTTTATTTTGAGACAGGATCTTCTTGCAGAGTTGCCCACGTTGGGCTCAAATTTCAATCCTTTTGCCCCAGCCTCTGAAAGTGCCAAGGTTAAAGATGCGGACCACCACCCCTGGCTTGGACATTTTTATAGAAGTTCTGGTTGCAGCATAGTGTGGAAACCTCCATCCATCTTCCATAGATTGGGTTTTCTTGCCATGTGCCAAACCAGCCCCACTGATTGCTTAGACTTCTAGCAGGGGATATGTTGGGACTTACTGATCAAATGGCTATCCAACTCTTAAAACCCTTCCCACTGCATCAATGGCTGCTAGTTTTGCAAGAGGTGATGGGGGTGTTTGAAGGAAAGGTGGTTTTGTGGCAGCAGAAATGCTGATAGGTAAAGGTGCTACTGTGCACCTCTCTGGGCCAGATTTCAAAACTAGAAGCTGTTAGTTTAGGAATCAGTCCTACCACTCACGTTTTCATTCATAGGAAGGATCAGAGCTCTGGCTACACAAGACTTAATTTCCATCCAAATGGCTACCGTGGGAAACAAGAAGATGCATGGATGGAACCAGATGGGAAAAGTCCACATCTCTCAGGAGCACTGATCTCCTGGCATGTCTGCATTGGTGACCCACGGCCCTCTGTGAGACACCATCTTGCAGCTGATCAGGGGCTACATACCAGCCTGGGCCTGATGCTGACAGCGGGCCCCCGTCCTTCCTGGAGGACAGATGCATCTGTACTGGTTGACTCCTTCTACACACGTCCCACCATTCTGACAAGGCTGACTGGAGCATTCGCTGATTTCTAGGACAGAAAGAATTTCCAAACACAACCATGTGAATTCTAGTTCTAAAACAAAAACCAGGAATGGGTTTTTTCGTTACATCATAGGACCCCTCCAGCTTCCCTGATCTGTCCTTATCACCCTCTCTATCTGTGTGAGCTGCAAGGGACACGTGGGGCTGGCATGCAGCCCATCACTTTTGCAGCCAACAAGCCTGGATCAGGCACCAACAGTGTGGTCTGAGGGCTTTGTGTGCAAGGAACTGGCCCAGCAATGCTCCACCAAATGATACCACACTCTAATTTGCAAAGGTGTGGCGTGGACAACCACAGCCTGGTAGAGGCATTGCCCACGTTGCCTGAGAGTCAGACCTCCTTCCCTCCAACTCTGCCTCCATTGGCCAGCGTCTAGGAGGAATACTCCCTAAGCAGGAGTGAAATTCGAAGGAGTCATAAACAGCAAGGGTGGGCCATTGGCATGTCCAGGGATAGGGGAAATTAATTCTCCAAATGTGTACCTAGAAGCCCCCACTGTGCTCCACAGGCAGGAGCTACACTGTGTTCTTTAAAGGTGATAAAGGGAGCTGCTCATTGCTCATACACAGTTCTATGGAAAAGCTATATACAGAGAGAGACATTTACTTTTTATTATTTTATTTTTGAGGCACTGGGGGATTAAGCCTATAGCCTTTGCATTAAGCTACATCCCCAGCCCATTTTTATTTTTTATTTGAGACAGGGTCTATTTGCCAAGTTGTCCAGGGTGGACTTAAACTTAGAATCCTCCTGTCTCTGCCCCTCACTGTGCTGGGATTACAGGCATGAGCCACCACCCATGGCTAGAGGCACATTTCAAGAGCTAAATAGATTTTTTCCTTGAGTACTAGGCTCACAGGTGGTTTTTCTTTATTTAATGCTGTTGTATTTTGTTTTCCCACAACAAACATTTATACATTAAGTAGAAAAAGATTATTTTTTTAAAAAGTCAGTTATGTGCTCGTTATAAATTCTTAACCCCAGTTGTAGTGCATAAACACAGCCATTTTCACCAAAAGGAAGAGGTTATGAGTTCATGGACTTGACCACAGCATCTGGGAAGAAACTTGAAACCATTTATATGTTGGCTTATGATCCCCTTTCCTGCCGTGTTTACCAAGACAGAGCTACAGGTGCTTCGCGCCTAATGAGAACCACAGCCCTGTTTTGGGGGACTGGAAGGAACTTTTGCTTCTCTCAAGCCTCCTCGTGACTGGGATGTCCTGGGAACCATTACAGGGTTTCTATTTGCCCATAAGGACCCAGACTGTCCATTTCACTGCTATGTAACTTCAGCCTGGTTGCACTGTCCCTCTGCCATCCCACATTCAAGTGACTGGTTCCAATAACTCGTCTGCAATGATACTGAAACGCCAGAGAGCTTAGATACCCCGTATCTACCCACTACTACATTGTTGCTTATCAGCCTCGTAGGAAAGTAGGCCCATACAAGGCCATGAAGTCATGGGCAGACAGCCAAAACAGAGGACAATGGTGTTTTTCAGCTTGGCCCTGGTGGGCCTACAGACACTGTTTCTCCTCCAGGGACCTCTGTGGGAGACAGGGAGCTGGACCCACACCTGGATCCTGAGGGTGGGGACTGGGCGGAGATATGGATCTGCCCCGGATATTCATTTCTTGACAGGCTCCATGCAGACTCTCTGGGTAGCTTATCTTGATGTGCAGTTAGAGGCACTCAGTGGCCTGAGGCCCAGTTGGGCGCCCAGTCTATGTCTTCATTCAAAGATAGTTGTCACTGCATTACCATTTGTCCCTTGCCCTGACATTTAGTTAAGTGCATGATGACTTCAGAGCCTTAAAGAAGGCAACACGAACCTGCAGAGGCTGACAAGCCAAGGCGCAGATCACAGTCTTGCTGTGATCTGCTGTTTTGTGAGTACTTTTTCATCTCCTTGAATCCCACCTAAGTATTTTATATGCACGCTCTGATATTTTTCTAGTTCATTCCTGTGTTCTGTAAGCTGCTTCAAATTTTCCATTTCTCCCATCACCTCATTTCTCTCTTTTGTGTGAGCTATTGTTTTATAGTTCTTATCTTTAAGTTTTTTGTTTCAGCTTGTCTTGAAGTGTTAAGTATAGTTTTCATCTGTTTTATGGATATGTTTCTGTGGTATTTCTTCATTGTCTGTAGACATTATTTTCTTTTTTCTTAGCTTGTATAGAATGTGACAGAAGTCCTTTTCTAATAGTTGTGTTGAAGTGAAACAAGTTTTTCCATGTAATTTATGTAACTTTGTGACTCAGAAATTCTCACTACTGTTGCTTTGTCAGTGCCGTCAGATCCACCTCATCTGTACACCACCTCCCTCCTTGCACCTGTTTTCCTCATGCTCGGTTTGGATTCTCCTTCCATCAGAGTCTCCTCAGCATTCGTTCAAGATGGAACACTCTGAGGGCTCCTTGGGGCTACTGTTCAGTCACAGACATTTCAGATTGAAAAGGCAGGGCTGGGTTCTGTGGATTGGGTCTGTGTCAGGAAGATCACAAGTTCAAACCCTCCCTGGACAATTTTGTAGCTTAATAACATCCTGTATCATAATAAAAACTAAAATATGTACTGGGGACATAGCTCAATGGGAAGGACCTGGGCTCAATCCACAGGAAAAAAAAAATGGTGAAACCCACACTTGAGAAAACTGGACCAGAAAAGCAAGCACTGAGCCAGATTCTAATCAAAAGATTGGGCTTTAAAGAGAAAAAAAATTCTGGGAAATCAGGCAGAAAGATCAAGATGCTTCCAATAGGAACAACAGCATTAATTTAAGACAGAAGATGCATTTAAGACATTAAGGGAAAGAAAAAAAATGTGAAACCCACTTCACTGCTCTGACAGGGTGAGAACTCAGGGAATGGGTTCTGGTTCTTTTCCACTGCAAAGACATCAGTAAAATGACAGGATGATGCTCCTAAGACACACGAGACATATCAACCAATTGTAAGCCCTGGACCTGATTGGGTCCCTCATTCAAACAAAGTGTGAAAAACATACAAGGTCATTGGTGAATTCTTTTTACCCTAATTAGATATTTGATGCTATTAAGGAACTTACTGTGTGATCATTACTGTGGAGGTTCTAGGTTTATAACATCATTCTACTGTTCTCTGTACTTTTGTGTGTTTGAAAATTTTCTAGTGAAAAAATGTTTAAGATGCCTGTGCTATTTATAATTATGAAAATTTGGAAATAATAATAGAGATATTCAATAAAGCACTGAATAGCCCTCTTGTGGAAGTACTTCATAATCATAAGAACTTGTGGTTGGAAAGTTACATTTCATGGAGAAGGCTCATGTTAACATCTAATACACAAATGATACTGAACATATGACTCTTGTGTATCCATATGTACTTGGACAAAAGACAGAAAAGAAAGTCATACTTTTTTATTCATTCATTCATTTGATGAATCATTTGGTAAACTAGCCTGTCAGTCAATTATCCCATAACTATTTGTTACATGTATGTGTGTGTACCCATTACGTGTGTGTGTGTGTGTGTGTGTGTGTGTGTGTGTGTGTGTGTGTGTGTGTATGCATGTGGTGCTGGGGATGGAATCCAGGAACTCACATATGCTATACAAGCACTTTACTACTGAGTTGTTCTTTGGTCCCTTATGGCTATTTATTGAGTGGCTCTAATATAAAACACACCTCTTCCTATGCAAATCTCCCTTTTCATTTTTCTGGTTTGAGACAAGGTCTTGCCAAGCTGCCCTGGCTGGCCTTGAACTTGCACCCCTCCCATCTTGACCTCTCAGCTAGCTGGAATTATAGGCACGCTACACTATGCTTAGCTGGTACATTATTTTTCACTTTCCCTAACATGCCAGATTGGCCCCTTCCCTGGGCTCTGTGCACACACTACTTCCTTGTGTTACTTACTCTCTGTCACTTGCTGGATTCCCTCAAAGCAATTACCTCAAATGCCAACTTCTCTACCCCGGTGTTTAGCTACTTCCTTCTCTCCCCCTTAGTGTGTGAGCCACTTAGGGATAGGTCAACATCAGTTAAATTCACTCGCATGATGCATTGCGCATAGCTGGTTCTCAATGAAAATAGGTTGAATAAAGATTACAAAAGGAAAAAAATGTCAGGCACGGTGGTGCACATCTGTAGTTCCAACCCTCAGGAGGCTGAGGCAGGAGGATTATTTGAGCATAGGAGTTCAAGACCAGCCTGGGAAAAATAGGAAGACTGTATCTCAAAAAAAAAAACAAAAACAAAAACAAAAAACCGGGAGACAATTAGGTGTAGCTCCACAGCAGAGTGCTTTCCTAGAATGCTCAGGACTATGAGTCAATACTTAGCAGCACAAAACATAAACACCAAAGTAGAATGAGTGCCAAAAACATTCCCTGCCGCTCATACCCTGAGCATAGCAGTGACAAAGTTATTTATTTCTTTGGTTTTTCTCTCTGGTTTCCCTGTAACCAAAGGGTCAAGTCTTTCCCATGTGGTTTTTCCCTTATTCAGAACGCTTCATATCTTAAAAACATGCCCTTCGGAGAAAGATCAAAAAAAAAGAAAGAAAAAAGAGAGAGAAAACAATCCAGGAAGCCAAATAGCTTCCTTCCTCCCGTCTTCCCGCTGTGCTACCAGAGTGCTGCCAAGTTCCTCACCGGCACTCACATACTGGGCCCTGAAGTGAACCTCCCGTGATTGAGATTATTTCCCCTAGGGTCACAACACAAGGGACAAGGCTGCTGACAGAAAAAATAAACAGGTGTCCTCAGTAGCTGCAGCTCAGGTTCTAGAGCTGGACACTGGACTGTTGAACTCCCGCAGGAATCCCATCCACACAACAACTGTCACATTTGGCCATCAAACAACAGGTAGAAGCACTGTTTCCTCGACCCTCTTGGCAGGTATTGTGGCTTGAATCTGGAACGTCCCCCAGAAGTCTCATGTCTATGGAACCATGTGCTGTTGGGAGATTGGGGCCCAGACTGGCGGGGTGGATTACAGGCATGTAAATTTGATTATAGGCATGTAGCAGGGGTTTACCACACCTTCCACACCTGGATCCAGGAGGGGCTGATCACTGGGATGAGACCTGGAAGGATATATAAGCTGCTTCCTGCCTTTCTTGAGGACTAGTCTGAACTTGCCTTGGCTTGGCTTCCAGTTTGTGATGTCGTGAGAAGCTGCCTCCACCTCTGCCTCTGCCATGCACTTCCATTGCTGCCGGCCGCCCCTGTGAATGGACTGTGACCTTCTGAAACTGTGAGCTACCATAAACCTTTCCTCCCCTAAATTTGTGGGTGTCAGGTATTGAGTCACAGCAACCAAAAAGTAACTAAGACAGCAGACTCGGCTTGCACAGCTTCAAGGCTGTTGCTGGAAACAGCTGAAATCCTGCTAAGGACAGAAGTGTCCAAGGGGCACAGCCTGCTAACTCAGCTAAGCAGATGCGTGTGGCATACAAGCGCTCTGTCCCACTACCACCTCAGGGTGAACTCCTATACCCAGTTTACACTTACAGAGATTTTTAAGAATCTAAGCCTTCCTTATAGACCAGCTACCACCTTGTCCTTTGAGACAGAGTCACTTGGCCCCCAAGTTTTAGAAAATAAGTGCAGAAGTCCAGGCTGGGCTGTACCACACGGTCCTCTGGTGAGGGAGGAAGAACAGAAGGCCAGGAAGGGGCCTGGGGGTGGGGGGCGAGGAGGCAAAGAACAGAAGCCAGTGAGTTCCAGGGCAAGAATCAGGGGAACACTAGGTGAGACCATAGGGAAGGTGACCAGACTGGCTGGCCATACTTGGTGGCCATGCACAGACTGTCCACACCACACAATGGTCCTCCAGGGGCAGTCTGACCTTTATGAGTCTCATCTCTGTAAGGAACACTGAGCCTTCCCCAAACTTCCAGGCAGGATGCAGCGAGCATCAGCAGGTGTCTTCTCCAGCCACAGGGGACAAATGCTTTGCTTACTCTTTGCTGAGATTGGCAGCTGGGCCAACTGGTTAGAGCAAAAAAGGCAGCCACACTTTGAAATTCTCAACTTCTTTTCTGCTTCAAGTCATAGCAAGAACAAATATGGGGGTGTTTCTCAGAAGCTAATTAACACCAGTATTAATTAATCTTGTGAGCCCAAGATTTGATACCAGGTTAGGAAACATAGAAGGAACCCAACATACACACAAACACACACACTCACTGATCAAGGCCACAAAAAAAAACTCACAAAGTCATCTCTCTATGCTATTTTCTGCAACCTATTTGCTTATGTAATATTTGTTTTCCTATCAACTGTTTGGCTAAGATCACAGGCATTTTAGACAAGCAAATGGCCTGTGAATGTCTGAAAATGACTGGTATTTCACCGTGATTTTTTGTACCATAGATTTTTGGAGAGCCAAAAAATTATGCATGCTAAGCCTTGGTTTTTTTCCCCCTCTATATCAAAAAAGTTCTGTTTCAAGCCTAGTATATACTAGACAGAAGAGAAACCTTGCCATGCCTCTCCATACCCCAAGTCTCCCTGGAACTGTCTACACCCAGTCCCTGCACAGGCACCACGGACACTCAAGGAATTTCCTCCACCTGAGAAGACAACAGTAATCTCACAGGCTGGCCAAAAGGAGCAGCGCTTCTTCCCTGTAGTACTTTCTTCGTGTCCCTCTTCCCAACTACAGCTGGATTCTTGTCTCACGTTGGTGAGATCCAGTCACCAGCATGTAGGATAGAGTAAGTGTCCAGGAATAAAAACTCTGAAGTCAGCGTGTCCACCTGCCACCGTAACTGTATGACCTATGTAAATTCCTTAACGTTGCTATGCCTCAATTTCCCCATAGGCAAAACAAGACTATGGTTGTAAGGTTCTAGCAAACTCACACATATCAGACCAGCCTGGGCCCAGGTTGGAGGTAAGTGACCGGACATACTACTCTTCTGCTATGGTTGAGAAACAACTAAAGAATCAGCGGAGGGTGTCCCAAAGAATGACACTTTGCTGTGTTGGAGGTGGGAAGAGGGTGCTCAGCCTGGTGGCAGAAAAGGAGGGGCCATACCTCTGCAGTGGGGCTGCTCCCCTGTCCAAGCACCATTGGGAAGACACACCACAGTGCTGGGCCCAACCAGCTGGAACCCAGGGTTGCAGGTGAAATGGACTTCATGATCCACCAAGTACTTGCTTCCAAACTTTCTGCCATCTGGAGGGGTATTCAGAGCTGGGCAGGAGACTGTGACGAGAAAAGGAAGGATTAGGAGACCCTGTAGCTGAATCACTGCCATTTGGATATTACTCCATGTTACTCCATTCACAAGACTTGCGCTCTGCTGACAGCCTACTGCAGGCTGCACTGGGCGGGGCAATCAGATGTTCGGTCCCACCGAAGCCTCCAGTGCCCTTGGGGATTGGAGGATGGGTGAGGTGTAGTCTAGTCAAAGACAGAGAGACTGGGGCGGGCTCAGAGACAGGGTCATACAGCATGGGAGGGCCAGACTCCCCACCGCTGTGGCTGACCCGCTCCTTTGGTGTCGCTTGCTGTCTCTCTGAGCCCCAACCTCACCAAGCTTTTTCAGCCTGGGTTCAGTCCCACCTCCGGGCTTCTGTGTCCTCTGCCTGGAATGTTCCTTCCCCAGAACTCCTGGCCAGTTTCTTCTTGCTCTCCTCCACTTACATGACAGCACCTCCAAGAGTGTCCTGTGACCACCACGCCCCTCCAAGCCTTCCCAGGCTCTGCTGTCCTCTGCGCTTTCTTCCTCATGGGCAACCACGGGCATTATCATATTGACTGGGCTGTTCCTGCGTTTGTTGCCGGTGTTCTCTGCCCCAGTGCAGTCTGGCCCCAGTCCCTGCTGTGTCCCCAGTACCAACCAAGTTCTGGACACATAATGAGGTGTTCAGTAACTGATTCTTGAATAAATGAAACCCTATTTATTGAGTTCCCATGATGTGCCAGGCACCTGAGTAGGCCCTTGGGTATGTCAGCAAACAAAGCAAACTAAACCCAGCATTTAAGGAGCCCAGACGTTGGCAAGGAGGCCGCTGTGGCCCTGCCACCATATTTCTTCCAGGCTACACACCTACTGGGTCCTTCACAGAGAGGCCCTGGTGATGGGGAAGGGCAGGAGTCAGGCCCTTCCAGTTCTCTCTGCAGCTCTGGCAGCTGGGTGTTAGCAGACCACTGAGGAGTCGCCTGCCTGTGGTGATGCGCTAAGTTTGCACCCACTTGTAACAACCCTTGAGAAGGAAGCAGATGGCAGCTCAAGCCCCAGGGCCCGGGGTGCAGGTGCTGCCTCAGAGCCTAAAATACACGACTTCACAGTTTTTTAAATTTTATTTTTTCATTGTTTTATTGCTTTGCAGTACTGGGGACCACACTCAGGGGTGCTCTACTACTGAACTACACCCCAAGCCTCCTTTATTTTTTATTTGAGATGGGGTCTCACTAAGTTGCCCAGGCAGAACTTGAATTTACAACCTTCCTGCTTCTACCTCCCAGAGTGCTGGGATTCTATGCGTGCACCACTGAGCCCTGTGTTACTATTTTGGTTTTTTAAATTATAGTTTATTGTGTTAAAAAGGTTTCAAATGCTTTGAGGGGAAATAAATAGACTCTCTTTGGTGATGAGAAATCTTTAAAAACCTCAAAAGAGAAAAACTAACCTGCAAGAGCAACTCATAAAAAATCATACTGGAACAGACCGAATAGTGCCTGGCACACAGCAGGTGCTGAATTAATGTGGTATAAGGAATAAGCGGCTAAACATTGATATTAAAAATCTCTTCACAGGAGAGAGCAGAGGGCCCTGCCGCACTGGAAGGACAAGGACGTGTCCCTAAGTTGACTCACTACAGGAGCATGGCCTGGTAGGTCTGCCGGGCGCAGACGCTCCCTGTACCTTCCCAAATGAGGTTAACAGGTCAGGAATGTCATTAGCAGCTCGGTGATAGCAGTGACTCGGGAAACAGAATGAGGCTGTCAGATGATCCCTTGTGAAAAAAAATAATAATGGAAAATGGAAGGGAGATTCAGAGATTCACAGTATGGATGCCAGAAAGAGGAAGATCAAGAATTCTCTTGGTCTAGAAATTCTTCCTGACTCACAGGGGGTAAAAAAATTTCTCCACTACTGGCTGTCAGGACTAGCCAGTGACTGACGTTCTCTAAGCCCCAGGCCCAGGCCTGGTCCTCACACTTCTGACCCAGCACAGCATCCTGATGGTGACCCCCTCAGCAGCACTGTCACAGGGTCAGCCTCCCCACCTGTGAGGCACCCAGCATGGTGTCCAACATACAGCGTGCAAGACGTGACACAGAGCAGTGATGTTTTACAAAGAGAATTTGCCACTTTCTGAAGTTTAGCATGGCTCAGAGAAATAACAGCCGCTGAATCTGGGGCAGAAGGACAAGTGAGGTAATGAGAATTACTTCTTCATCTGCCTATCAGGCGGGAACTTCTCCCAGGGGCCGGGCCTTTCCACCACCACCACCCACCCCTCCACGGTAGTAATGGAGATCGAACGGACATACTCCACCCTGAGATACATCCCCAGTCTTTTTCTATTATTATTATTCCTTATTTGGAGATAAAGTTTCACTCAGTCGCCCAAGCTAGGCTCAAACTCACAGTCCTATGCCTCAGGCTCCGAGAGGCCTGGGAGCCACCACGCAGGGCCGGGCTCTCCCCTGAAACCCCCACACTGCAGGCAGCGCCGCACCATCCAGGGAGACAGCAAGGCTCTGCACATCAAGCCTTTCGTAGGGAAAACGTTACATAAATCTCCAGCTAGAGGGCCTGCGGGGACAGCCCGCTTCTCTGGGCCTCGGCGGCCCCCTCTGCAGCAGGGAGGGGCAACCAACACCTCGCGGAGTTCGGGGGCAAGGGCCTCACGGTGCCTTGGAAAGGGTGAGGTCTGGCTGGCAGGTCTGCTTCTGCCCAGCGGAGCCAAGGAAAACAGGAGTGGAAGGAGTGCCTGGACTCACTACCTCGGGGAGCAGGAAGCCACCGCCTCCCCCAGGACACTGCGTCTCGCACGGCACAGGATGTCCTTAGCGCCTGGGCCTGTGGTGAGCCAAGGGTGCCAGCTGTTCCGCTGGTTGGGGCTAGGGCAAATGTGATGACGCTCTTGGTCCCCAGGAGCCCTGGGCCTGGCCCACATACAAGTCCTAAAGGGTCCATGAAGGAGAGTGCCCCATGTGTCTCCCCTTCCCTCCCCCATTGGAAGACTCGCTGGAGGACCGATCATCATGCCCGAAGCAGTGGGGCCATGTTGGTTCATTCACTACCAAGCCTAGCACGCCGTGTTCTGGGGGCGGGGCGGGGGTAGGCACGCGTGTGCACATGTGTGTGCAGGCTGTACGTGGGATCTCTCTGCCCCTTCTATGCAATTTTGCTGTGAACGTAAAATTCTTCTAAAAAAATAGCCTGCTGAATTAAAAACAAAAATAGAAACAAGAACAAAGCTGGAGGCCACTGTCGTCCCACGCGTGGTGGTGGGGAAGGGAAAGCAGCCAGGGCTCTGAGCGCGGGGCTCGGAGCTCTGTCCACAGTTTTGTAAGAACGACTAAGACGCAGTGGGCCAATTCCCCAAGATGAAAGCATGATTATTATGTATCTTAACCAACATATACTAATAAAACAATTGTCTTCTGGAAAGAAAAAGACGACTCGGATGGGGACCCACCTGGCGGGACCTCGGGGGCCATCCTGCTCACGGAGCTCTGTAGGGCGGCCAGCCGGCTCTTCATGTGGCGCATGCCCTCGGCGAAGCGGGTCTCCTGGCCCTTCAGCAGCTGCTGCAGCTGGCGGATGGCCGTGAGGAGCTGCTGCTTGCTGAGGCAATTCTGGGGAGAGAAGAGACCGCACTGCTGGGGCGCTGGAGGGCTCCGTCCCATGTGCTCATCCAGGGCCTGCAGGAGTCCCCACCGCGGGGTTCAAACCGCCCCAGTTGCTTTGAGTGCCATGTGAGGTTGGCCTCCTGGGGCACCTCCCCCTGCCCAGCACTCCTGCTACCCAGGGAGGTCACCGGAAGACTGCGCCACGCATGTGCACCGCAGCCCCAGGGCACCTGTCACCGAAAGCCGAACAAGGCCCGGATGCTCACTGAGAAGCCTGGGTGGTGGGACAGTGATTTACATCCAAAGTGCCTCATAATCATTAGCCGGACCCTCAAAAGGTGGTGAATTCCTTGCTCTAAGTGAAGGCCTGGAATTCTGGGCCCTGGTGAATTTTATCCTCCTCCCCTGGCATTTAGTTAGTTAGATGCAGTACTAGGAATTGAACCCACGGCCTTCCTACTAAACTACATCTCCCCCCTCTCACTCCTTTAATATATATTTTGACACAGAATCTTGCTGAGTTGCTCCGACTGGGATCAAACTTGGAATGCTCCTGCCTCAGCCTTAAACTGAAGTGCTACAATTACAGGTACATGCCACCACAACTGGCTCTCTCAGTCATTTTTAAAATAAACTGGAAGACAGACATAACACAGGCAAAACAAGAATTCCTGATCATTTCTATACTCTTAAAAATATAACAGGGAATCTGGGTGTTGTGGTGCATGCCTGTAATCCAGTCCTTAGGAGGCTGAGGCAGGAGAACTACCATGAGTTCAAGACCAGTCTAGACTCCACAGTGAGTTCAGGACCAGCCTGGACTACAGAGGAAAACTCTGTCTCAAACAAAACAAAACATGACAGGGAAGCCAGGTGCGGTGGTGCACACCTCTAATCCTAGCACTGTGCGAGGCTGACGCAGGAGGATTGCACATCCAAGTTTAGCCTGGACAATTTAGAAATGTTGTGAGACTACTTCAAAATAAAAAAGTAAAATGGGCTGAGAAAGTAGCTCAATGCGAACAGCCTGTGTCAAATCCTCAGTACCATACATATACAGACACACAAATATGTGTGTGTGTGTAATGTACATAAAATCAGGGAAAATAAGAAAAAGAAATGATAATGTTAAAGACATTCAAGAAAAGTCAACATCTAGCTCCTTAATAATTTTTTTAAAGCTGTAGAAAATGAAAAAAAGAAGAATAAGGATTGTGCTGATATAGACTACTTAACTTAAAGCAATTCAAACCTTACTCTTAACGATACTCAGCATTTCCAATCCCAGCTTCATTTAAGATCCAGGAAGTGAAGAGGAGGAAGGAAGTCCAGGGCACAGCAACAGGACTGAGGCATCCTGGTAGGAGGTTAAGATGGTTCCCACTTAACTGGTACTCTGGTTGGATCTAGCGAATCCCCCAAAAGCTTCACATACCTATGGAGCCGTGCACTGTTGGGAGGTGGGGCCTGGCTGGAAGGAGAGGATGCTTGTGGCTTGACCTACAGGGATGTGTTCTGGTTCTGCCCTTCCTTTCTGACTTGGCTGTGTTCTGCTATGCAGTGAGGAGCTCTTTCTCCGGCTCCAGCCTTGCCATGGGATTCCACCATTTCCGGCTGCCCACCAATGAACTGTGACCTTCTGAAACCGTGAGTTAAAAAATAAATCTTTCCTCCTTAAAGCTGTAGGTGTTGGGTATTCTGTCCCAACAACAAGAACGTAGCTAAGACAGAATCTGATACCAGAGAACTGGGGTCATTGCTGCGACTACCTGACCATGTGGTTTGGAAGCCGTTGGAACTGGTTTGCAGGAGTCTGGAAAGATTTAAGGATGCTGGCTGGAGAAGCCTTGGAGTACTGTGAGCAGAGCTTGATGGGAGATTCTGATTGGAGCTCAGAAGACTAGAATGCTGACAGAAGTGTGGATGGGCAAGGCCAGCTCAAGAAGTTTTGGATGGGAAGGTGGATGGTATTGGCAATTGATCGAAAAACTACATGTTCTATGTTCTGACAGAAAGTTTATTGGCATTTTGCCCTTGTCCAGAGACTTTGCCTGAAACTGATCTTAATCTGGCAGAGGAAATCTCAAGGCAATGTAATGTTTACACTGTCATTTGGGCATTGCTTGCATCTTTTAGCCAACACTATGGTGAAAGGAAGGAAAAAATGGCAGAGAAAAGTGATGCAAAAAGGTTGCAGTTTTGGGTTGGAGGAATATCACAATGGGTAGAGCACCACTGGCCTAGTAAGCACATAACCCTTGAATTCAATTCCCCAGAACCACATAAGCTGGGTGTGATGGTGCATGTTTGTAATCCCAGCATTCAGGAGGCTGAGGCAGGAGGATTTCCATGAATTTGAGGCAGCCTGGGCTACATAGTGAGTTCAGGACCAGCCTGGACTACAGTGAACCTTGTCTAAAAAAAAAAAGCCTACAGTTTTACCAGATTGAAAGGACCTGAGGAGATGGGGCGAAAGAGCACGGGGAGCTTAAAAAGATAAGCTTTAAAAAGAAATCAAGTACTTGGAAGCAGAACTACAAAAAAGACACCTTGAGGAGATGGCAGGAATCAGTAAAACCCCATACTTTTCCAACTAAAAGGTGGAGAGGCGAAGGAGCTGGCTCTGAGAATAGCAGCCCAGAGCATCCTGTAGGGCCAAAGAAAAAACTGTTTATTAGAGTTCAACTATCTAAGAACTCAGAGGCCTCCACAATTATTTTCCCAGGGGGCCAGGCTACTGCTCAAACCAATGACAGACCTTGGCCACATGTATGTGGACGTGGATTTACAGACTCGCAGAGTGCAAGAGTTGTGGGCTTATGAAGCCTTCCACCCAGATTTCAGAGGAAGGCCTTGGAGGCCAGGCAGCGTGCCCCAGAAGGGCAGTATGTGAAATTGTAAAGAAGAAGCCTAAGATGCAATAGAGACCCCGAAAATCTGGAGAAGCCAGGAAGATGGATTGTGGTTTGTTGGCTGAGAAAAGCTACAGGCTGTGAGCAGATGCAGCCCAGAGAAGAGAAGACGGCAATTGTAGCCAGAGGCAGTGCCATAGGAGCAAGGCCACCCCAGCGCTCTAGAGTTCACATCTCACCACAAACTGCACAAGTACAGCGCTATAGAATTTAATGAAAATGCAGGATTTGGTTATTGTCCTGTTGGGTTTCACTCTTGATTTGGTCCAATTGCTTTCTATCCTTCTGTTCCCCCCTTTTGGAATAGGAACATTGTCATGGCTTGGATCTGGAGCGTACTGTGTACTGGTGAAAGGTGGGGCCTGGCTGGAAGGGGCGTGTGCCTGGAGCCTGACCTGGAGGAGCGTGTGTTGGTTCTGCCTTTCCTCCCAGACTTCTCTCTGTCCGTCATGCTGTGAGAATCTCTGTCTCTGGAGTTCCAGTTCTGGCCCTGACCTGGCTCTAGCCATGCCGTGTGTTTCTACCATTTTCCAGCTGCCCAACTGTAAATGGACTCTGACTTTCTGAAACTGTGAGCTAAAATAAATCTTTCCACCCTAAAATTGTGGATGTTGGGTATTGAGTCACAGTAACAAAAGAGTAACTAAGATAAATATTTACCCTGCACCATTGGATGTTGGAAGCGCTTAACTTTTTGATTTCCACAGGAGCTCACAGCTGAGAGTTTGCCTTGTGTCTCAGGAGACTTTGGACCTGAAGTTTTTAGCAGTGCTGGAGTTACTAAGATCTTGGCAACTCTTAGAGAAGGACTAACTGCATTTTGCATAAGAAAGTGGATATGAGTCTTTTGGGGACTTGGGGTGGAATGTTGTGGTTTGGATCTGGCGCGTCCTGAAAAGGCCTCACGTACCTATGGATACTGTGTACTGTTGGGAGGCGGGGCCTGGCTGGAAGGAGCAGACGCTCCGGGCTGGACCTGAAGGAGCGGGTGCTGGCCCTTCTGAACTTGGCTCTGTTCTACCATTCTATGAGGAGCTCTTTCTCCAGCTCCAACCCTGCCATGTGGTTCCACCATTTCCAGCCACCCACCCGTGAATGAACTGTGACCTGAAACTGAGCTAAAATAAATCTTTCCTCCCTAAAGTTACGGGTGTCAAGTATTCTGTCCCAGCAATGAGAATGTAACTAAGACACCTGAGGACTGTGTGCTACCAAGCCTAACTTACAGGGCTGCAGGGAACAAAGGAGCTATCACAAGATGAAATAATGCTTACCCTCAGGGATAAGAGTATGGATCATTTTTGCTTTGCTTTATTTATACTGATATTTTTGGTTCATGGCCTATTAGTGTTATAATTTTTTTTTAAATCTTGAAATCCAGCAGAGTAGTGGGCAGCAGAGACATGTAGCCTCTGCAGCCTGGGTGGCTTCCAGCCTCACCAGCAGGGTGCTGCTACCACCACGGTGGAAACACAGCCATGGCTGCTCTCCCAGGGAGGCTGCCAGGCCGCTGTACCGCGGAGTGTTCACCGGGGAGATGACTCACCGGTGGATTCAATGGCCGCTTTGACAGAGTCGATCCCAATTGCCCTCAGAGCTCGTTAATCCATGGGCTCCTTGGCCTCTGCCTAACTGACGCCTGATGAGCCACGGTCCCAAACGCAACTGCCAGGAGAAAAGCTCTGCTTGTTTTCCTGTCTCCTCCCTGTCATCTTCCCACGAAGGTCCTGGGGCCCCATCCCTCCCACACAGGCTGGGTAGTGACCTCACACCACCCCTACCTGCCCAGCAGCACCTCAGAGCCGATCACTCAGACCTGAGTTCCCACACCCACCTCCCTCCATGCCCCTGCCAAAGAAAAAGAAAAAGAAAAAGAAAACAGAGCTGCTGCTTCCCCAATGCCTTCATGGTGTATGTGGATTCCATTTGGAAAGTCCTTCACCATTTACAAAGGCTTATTTTGCTACTTCAAGGACTGCCAGCAGCCCTGTGGAGAAGGTGGTCTCCATGTGGGACTGTTATTGCACATTTGTCTCCATAGATGAAGACACAGAGGCTGAAAGTCCAACAATTTGGCCCAAATCATGTGGCTTAGCAGCGGGGAAAATGGCCCGGGAACTCGTGACTTCCACTCCAGTCTTCCAACCCCCAGTGCTGTCTGTCCCAAATGTTCTCACGTGGCCCTGGGTGATGAATGGTCTCACTGATGAATTTGCACAAGAGCTTAAGATGACTGAGCAACCAAACTATCCCAGAGTAGCTCTCGAACCTTGTGCCAATTTGAACCTGGGCAATAGAGGAAGGAAGGAGACATGTGGAGCAACACCCCTGGGTGCTGAGGCAGGAGGTGAGCCACTGCCACCCTGTGCCGTAAGCCTGCCAGGGCTGTGTCGGCTGGGAGAGGGTCGCTGGGCAGCAACTGCCCCAGGAGACAGGGAAGCCATGATTTTGAAGCAGGAAGAAATCAATGCCAAAGGCTTTTCTGGGAGCAGCCCACACATAGCTCCAGACTTGGGTGGGACCTGGTTGGTACTGTGGGCTCCAGGAAGAAAGGGAAGAGTGTGAGGAGGGAAAGGGACCCGTTTTCCATGTGGCTGCCTAGAGCAGCCAAGTATCTTTAGCCTCAGTGCCCAGGGTTCCAGCACAGCTGTTCTCTGCTTCTCGGGCACCTCCTACTCCAAGGACAACAGGCACCAGCTGCTCTCCCCAGATGGTCATTAGGGGTGAGACATGCTTATTTTACCAGCTGCCTCTAAGAAACCTTGATGACCTTCATGACCAAGCCGGGTGTGGTGGCGCACTCCTGTAATCCCAGCACTTGGGAGGCTGAGACAGGAGGATTGTCATGAGTTTGAAGCCAGCCTGGGCTACACAGTGAGCTCAGGACCAGCCTGGGCTAAAGAGTGAGACCTTGCCTTAAAAAAAAAGAACCTTCATGACTAAGCAACCTCCTGTGTGAGATGGGAGGGTTGCAGCCAACTCACTGAGGGAGGTCAGGAGGCTCTGGCCCATCCCTGTTTCCATTCTCTCTGGCACAATGCCAGCAAAACCAACTGTGGTGCAAAGAAGAACCCTGGCGCACTGAGCATGCCAGCGTGCCAAGGGCACAGCCAGGTGGCAGGTAGCAGATAGCACGGATGCCTTTCATGGGGTCTACATAGCAACTGCTCCTAACAGGGAAGGCCCTTGATCCCACACTAGTCATGGGTCCTCATGAGGCCCACGCTCAGTCTATCATCCAATGTTCCCCTGTTCAAGTTGGAAAACTTTTATCACCTTGTTTAATCAACGAAAGTGCACTTTCTGCAAAAACAATTCAAAACAAAGAGAAACACCTTCTCAGCCTTTTGATGAGGTTCAAGTGCAAAATAAGGAAAAATACATCAGGACAAAGAACATGTCCTATGACCTGAGACAGATGCATTGACTTTCATTCACTTTCAGCACAGCTGCACACTCACAAGCAGAGTCTAATGTCCTCTGGGCCACTGGACACTGTAGGCTCTACACCAGCTCCCTCTCCTCTATGCTGAGAAAGGCATCGTTTCACCTTAGTGAAAGCAAACCCATCAGCTCTGGACTTGATTTTGCTTCTGGTCACCTGTTCTCTTTTTGGTCTGGGAAGTCCCCTCTCACCAACATTTGTCCCCTTTCACTCCCACCTCACCCCCATCAACCAAGAGAGGCTGTGGCATGGGAACCAGTCATTTCATTTTTCTCATTTCCCTTTTCTGGGTTCAGCCTGCTGAAGATGGCCTGACCTCCAAGGGTCATCGCTCCACATTCCATCAAAGAGCATCTCTGGGAAGTCCCTTCCCATCTCAAGGTGCCCGAGTACAGCTGTAGACAGCAGCCACAGCCTCCACCTGCCTGCCATGGCAGGCCTCCCTCTAGAGGAAAAGGCAGGCTGTGATGGGGCAGAGGTCTACCCCAAACAGGATCAGCATGGAAGGACCTGTGTTATAGGACAGGGAAGTGTACTTGGGCACCTCTGGGCTCCATGCCCAGGACTGCAAAACCAGGTGCGGTGCGCGTGCGCGCGCGCACACACACACACCCCCTAAGCCACTGACAATAAACCATGGAAAAAATTGTCTCCATTTTATTGAATTAATAACTTACTGGAAATGAAATGGAATGAAGAAAAGGCATTCTGTGAAATTCCTACATCTCTGGGGAGAAATAAATCAAGACTGACCACCTCTGTTATAGCACTCTATAAATGGATGGGTGCTTTGCCTAGCTCAACACCAGTGAGCCATTTAGAGAAGCGACAGCAGCTGTGACAGCAGATGTGATACTACCCAGCTCTTCTCAACCTAAAGTGGAGGTGGCATTTGAGATGGTTCTGGAACATGCAGGTCAGTGCTGAGAGCTGGGAGAAACAACAAAGCCCACAGACTCCCCCGTCACCCCCGCCCTCCTCAGGAACTCCTCGTCTGCATTGTCTCAGTCCCATCTCTCACCATATTTATTCCGGTGGAGCCATTACTGGCTCCTCCAAACATCCCACACTTCCTTCTCTGAGAACTAACTAGGGACCCCAGCAGAGGTGGGCTTCCACAGATATCTTTACCCCCAGATCCCACCGGCTGGCCTAGGGCTGGACATAGCCAAAGACAGTGTGAACGCAGCTCACTCTGTGCTCTTGCTGTAAGCTGGAAGGCCTGACCCTTTCCATTCTGTCCAGGCCTCCTTGCTGTTGGATTTCAACTCATAAACAAGCTCAAGACTTCATAGGCCCTGAAGGCCATAGGGAGTCTTTGGGGGTATGGGTGGGGGAAGGGGTCTTGAGGCTTTTGTCCTCACCAACCTGGCTCAGGGGTCTTCCTTACAGTGACATTTGGCATAGACACAACTCCAAGAACTACTTCAGCCACACTAGAACCTCGAGGCATCAGGCAGCCACAGATGACCTCTGAGACGTGGAGGGGCTGCCTCAAGCACTGCTTGCTCCTCGGCCACAGCTATGCGGTACGTCAGCATGTTGGGAAGGGGAACACAGATGTTTTGATGCATTTAGGTCTATGGAAGGGCCCAGCACACTTGCCAAATGTGCGCCTGCTGGCCAAGGCTGGAAGCCCTCGGCGTCTGAGTCATGT
Source organism: Ctenodactylus gundi (assembly GCA_004027205.1). Classification (NCBI taxonomy): domain Eukaryota; kingdom Metazoa; phylum Chordata; class Mammalia; order Rodentia; family Ctenodactylidae; genus Ctenodactylus; species Ctenodactylus gundi. The sequence continues at coordinate 164,629 of PVKB01000821.1, forward strand.
CGGGCCATGCATGGGCTCTTTCCAGAACTCAGACCAAGCCAGACTTCTCTCCAACTTCTCCTCAACTTCTCTTCATCCCAGTGACCTCTGCTCGGCACCCACCCACCCACACGCAGGACCAGAGGAAACAGATGCTTCTCGGGGGAAGCGGAGGACTTCACTTGGGCAACTACCTTAAGTCAGGGTTTCTCCAGAGAAGCAACAGGAAATATACATAACATGTATGTTCAGGATACACTATAATATATATATATCAGAGAGAGAAATTAAGGAATTGGCTCATAGCAGTGGGGGCTGGCATGTCTAAATCTGTGGAGCTGGCTGCTAGGCTGGAGACCTCAGGGAGAGTTGAGGTTCCAGCTCCAGCTCAAAGGCACCTGAGAGCTGAGTTCTTCCTTCTTAGGGGATCTCAGTCTTCTGCATAAGACCCCCCCACCCCCCATCGTGGAGGGTGATCTCCCTCACTCGAAGACCAGCCTATCTTAAAAATGCCCCTCAGCAGCATAGTCACCATGTGGGTCTGAAATGTTAACCAAAAGCCTCCTGTAGTTGGCTGCTGCAGAACATCTATGGATTCTGTGTGTTGTTAAGAGGTGGAACCTGGTCAGGAGGGATGGATCACTGCGGCTCAACCTGGAAGAATAGATACTAGCCGCACCCTCCTTCACTCAGCTTGGCTTCTGTCCACCATGCCACAAACAGCTTCTCTCCTGCTGGGCCTCTACCATGTGTTTCCATCATTACCAACTGCCCACCAGTGGACTGAAACTTTCTGAAACTGAGCTAAAATAAATCTCTTTTCCCTTCTGCAGTGGATGTCGGGTAATGTCCCTTAATGGAGACAAACATCTTGACTGGCTTGGCTACATAGACACACACAATGTGCCATCATAGCCCTCCAATGGGAGCCTTTCTTTGAGGGCTCTGAGCCCCCAGGTACCCGGAGAATTTTGAGTTCATATCATACTAGTTGACCACGGTTCTATATTTATAGCCTAAATCTGCTTTTTTTCCCCGTTTTCTAAAATGGTTGTGGAAGCCAAGAGCCAGCACGTCCGCTATTCGCCTCACAACTAGCTCAGGGGGCCCCGTGACAGCCCCAGCACGTGTGCACCAGCACCACACTCACTCTGCAAGCGAGGAAGCAAGTGCAGGTCTTGGCCACAGGAACGTTGCCAGGATCTAAACCCATGGTCCTTTTCGATTCCTGATGCGACCTACTTTAGAGAAGGGCCTGCTCAGAACCTCCCGGAGTCCTGCCTCTGCCATCTCTTGGCTCTTCTCTCAAACTTTGATGTCCGCCTTGAGACGGCTCTCCTCTGGCCCCTTCACATTATTGATGGCAGAAAGGAAGTTTTAGAGAACTTGGAATCCTCATCTCATCTGAGTAGACATTAGGTGCTCATTTGAACGAACAAAGGAACAAAAGAATGAGGAGTAAGGAAAGAGGTGTGAGTCCAGGTGACATGGGTCATTCACACGTTGTTGGCAGGAGTGTAAAATAGTATCTCCAATATGATATAGTTTGGCAGCGTTATGACTTAGATCTAAAGTGTTCCCCAAAGGTCTTGTGTTCAGAGGCAGGCCCTGGTTGACGAGTCAGGTCACCAGAGTATAGCATGGAAGGGCGTATTCTTGTCCCTGATGCTCCCTTCTTTCTGCTTCCTGGCCATCATGGTGTGAACAGCTTTCCCCCACCACGCCCTTCCCTTGTGCCATTGTGCACAGTGCACAAGGGACTGAACCCACTGGTCCTGTGAGCCAAAATAAGCCTCCCCTTTGAATTGTGGGTGTCAGGTACTGTGTCTCAGCAACAGGAAAGCTAATACAGAGGGTTTTTTTTTAAAACAAAATATCCATTTATCATATGATCTAGAAATCCTACTCCCAGATATTCGCAAGAGAAATGAAAATTTACATTCAAATAAAAAGCTGAACATGCCTACTCATAACATTTCTCCTCAAGATTGTCAAAAACTAAAAATGACACAATGGGTATTACTCAATAGGTAGATTGATAAACTATAATTCATTTCTACATGATGGCACATGCCTCTTTTTTTTAAGACTGGGTCTTGCTCTGTAGACCAGGCTGGTTCTCAGCTCACTATGTAGCCCATGCTGGCCTCAAACTCATGGCAATCAATCCTCTCACCTCAACTTCCCAAACGCTCATATTACAGGCATGTGTCACCACGCTCAGCTTATGTGGTGCTGGGGAATTGAACTCAAGGCCTTATGCTTGATAGATAAGCACTCTAACTGCTGGGTTATTTCTCAGCTCTGGCACACAGGGGGTTAAGGCAAGAGGATCACAAGTTTGAGGCCAGCCTGGGCAACTTAGTGAGACCTATCTCAAAATAAAAAATAGAAAGGGCTGGGGATGTAGGCCAGTGGTGCAGCATGCGCCAACCACATGCAAGGGCTTAGGTTCAGGCTCCAGTACTGCCAAAAAAAAAAAAAAAGAAAGAAAGAAAGAAAGAAAGAAAGAAAGAAAGAAAGAAAGAAAAGATTAGAGCTGGTGACAATGATGATGAAATTCCTTACTCAGCAATAAAAACAAAACTAGGACATGGACTAATCTTAGATGCATTATACTATTAATAAGTTGCAAGAGCCAAACTCGAAAGACTATGTACTCTGGTTCCATTTTTATAACATTGCAGAGAAGACAATACTATACCAGTGCAGAACAGACCAGCCTTGCCAGGGCTGGTGAGGTCACTTCACTTTCGTTTTATTTTGTTTGTTTGGTTTTGGTTGGGGTGGGGTTAGAATTGTTCTCTATCTTGAATGTTTGGGGGTGGTTACCACATATAGAAAACAGTTCTGTGGTTAACATCATAAAATGCGCACCAAAACCATTTGTTTTTATTTAATAAATTTTTTAAAAGCAGTGTATCAAGTAAATAAATAACCGTTCATGGTGGAATTTGGGGCCCTGAGACACGTGATCACAGGGAGAGAGGGTTGGGGGAGGGGTACGCCTCTGAGATGCAATGATAACCCCACCCAAGGGCGAGAAGGAAGCTGGTAGCCTGCACTCACGGCTGGCCTATGCCTTTGTGGGGTGACAGGGATAGGGTGCAAGGTTGTTACATATTCAGTCTTCTCTCCCCAGTGACACTGTTTCTCTTCCAGTGGGAAGCCCACAGCAGCTCACAGTGTTGAGAAAGGGCCCCCTTGTGGAATTCCCACACTGTCCTACCTCCCTCCTTACTTGTCACCATTGGCTTTCCCGCAGTCAGTCACAGAACACCTGCAAGTGACTCAGGACAGATGTGCTGACAAGAGCTATGTAGCCATACAGGACGGCAGGAGATGGACTGCCCATACCCACGCGATCACTGCCCCAAGCCCCACAGAAAACAGCCTTCCACTGGTGTCGAAAAATAAAAAAGAAAGAAAAGGAAAACACATTTCCCCTACCTTGTGACACAGATACATGCAGCGAGATGCACACCCACCCACATCACATGCAATCATGCATTCACATGCACACGAGGGGTAACATACTGACATGGGCACACACACAAATACATATACACTCGCCATCACACACTTACAGATACAGGCACACACACATAACACAGAGACACACATCCACTGACATGTGCACACACAATCACACATTCACATAGACACACACACACAGTGACATGCTGATACACACTCATATACAGACACATGCTATGCACTCACACTCAGATACACACCCAACTGTCACTCAGTCCATCAACTAACAGCAAACAGGAACTCCAGACAGCACTGCGGGCTGCCTCTACTTAGAGGTCCTTGGGGTTGGGGTTCTTGGGGTTGTGGGCCTTTGCTGGGGGGTCTGTCCTCAGCACCCTCCACTAGGACCCATTACGTATCTTCTAAGGCTAGAGATGGTCCCACAGGTCCAATTTGAACTTCTAACATTGGTCTCACTTCTGGGTTTGTGAGACTTGGACTCACACTATCAGGTAAACTGCAGGCACACCATGTCACCTAAGGCTGCATGAGTCCGGGCCTGGGTCTGCTGTGAGCTCCCCTGCTCCACAGCTTCTCAATCCGAGGGCCGGGACTGCCTCTTGGGCCTCAGGCACCTCCTGTGCTAGTATCACAAGGGACTACCTACTGACGTCTGAGATGTACCCCAGACCAACCGAATCAGACTCCGAGGTGAGGCAGAATTCAGGGCTTTCAGAGTCTCCCTGGGTGACGCGACATGTAGCCAAGGTCTGTGCTGAGACCGCCAGGCTGGCTGTGCTAGGAGCAGCCCCATGTCCCAGAGCCCCACCAATCCTCTGAGCAACTCCTGCATGCCGGCGCTGCCTCGAGGCAACCCTAGGCTGACCAAAACTTTATTAGAGATGGGGATCAGTCTGCCAGAGCGCCTCAGGAGACCGCAGAAGAAAAGGCAGGGGCAGGGGCAGGGAGGGGACCTGCTCAGAGCGGGGGCTCAGAAGTTCTTTGCCAAAGGTGCTTATCTGAGCTGGGATCTGAAAGACGGAAGGAGCCAGAGGAGGCCTGTTCCCACAGGCAGAGGCCCCAAGGTCTCCTGCATGTGCACCCTCAGGCTTGCCCAGGCAGGGTCTGGAGGGGAAGAGACAGCACCAACCCCACAGGGCTTTGGGTCAATGTCAGCTTCACTAGAACTCTGTTTGTTGTAGTTGTTTGTTTGTTTGTTTTGTTTTTGAGGCAGGATTTTGCTCTGTAGCCCAGGCTGGTTCTAAACTCACAGCAATCCTCCTGCCTCACCTCCTGAGTGCTTGGATTATCAGCATGCACCACCACAGCCGGCTTATCACTTTGAAGAGGGCATCTATGGAAGGTCCCTTCTGCCCCTCTGCCCTTCACAAAGCACCTGCGACAGGAGCGTTCGCAGGTAGAGGAAGCGTGGAATGTGAGAAAGCCTGGATGTGGCCGGCCTCGGACTGGACGTAGATGTCATGGGAAAGGGGTGTGCAGGGGGGCTTACTTCTGCCTCTGCAACTGCGACAAGCATACAACCGCCCAGCTCTCCCGTTTTCTGGGTAACCTCAGGTGACAAGTTATTGTCCTGCTTTGGTGGGGCTAGGCAGCTAAGCTCAGGCCATGGCAATGCAGCTGAGATCGGAGTGCTCTGCCCGGGTGCTGCCTGCCTATCCCTTCACAGCGGGCTGCCTCCGATGGGGGACGCATCTCCTGACACTGAGGTTTGTGTAATCTACAAAGCTGTTCTGTCATCTAAATTGCTGTAAAATCTCACTGCTCTGGTGGCTGCATCCACTGGGACACCGGGCTGGACTTCCGCTGCCTGTCCCCTGGGTAACTTCCCACCAATCACATTCTGCACTAAAATCACCAGGTCTGGTCTGAACGGAGTTCTCCCCACTGTGAATCCCTTGCTGACATCCAGGAAGCTTTCAGGTGACCCAGCGTACATCTGCCTGCTCCAAAATTTTGGTCCTGGGGTGAGGACTACGGGCAAGTGTCTGCAGGGAAAGAAAAAGGCTTGGAGGCCAGCCAGAGACTAAATTCACACCACTCCTTGGTGGCTGTGTGGCCACAGTCCCTTCACTCTCCTCTGCAAATTAGGATGACAGCAGGCCCTCACCTCACAGGGCTGCTGGGAGAATGAAGTGCCAGGGAGACGCCCAGCAGGCACTGAGTCCCATCAGGCCCCTGCTGGGGCCCTTTCCCTCCACAGATGGCTGCGGTTCTGCTGCTGTTGGCACGCTGGTAGGCTGTGCGCAGGCCGGGCCCCTCACAGAGGTAGGGAGATCCGGGCTGCCCACAGTCATCTGGTGGGTGCTGGCTCGGAATTTAGTAATCCCAGGTCCACCTTCATAGGAAACATACTTTAATCTGCATTTAAAAAATCTGAGACAGGGTCTCATTCTGTAGTTCAGAATGACTTCAGGAAGTCACTAAAGAGTCCAGGCTGGCCTCAACTCACGGCGCTCTTCCTGCCTCAGCCTCCCAAATGCTGGGATTACAGGCCTGTGTCACCACGCCCAGTTTCTGTGGCGCTGGGGAATCCAACCAAGAGCCTTGCGCTTGCGAGGCAAGTGCTGCACCGGCCGTGCCATTCCTCCAGCTCCCTGTCCCCTTTTTTGTGTCATGGTCTCGCTCTGCAGCCCAGGCTGGTCTTGAACTCGCCATGGAGCCCAGGCTGGCCTTGGACTCACAGCAATCATCCTGCCTCGGCCTCCCGAGGTCTGGGATATCGGGCCCGTGCTGCCACGCCCGGCTAGTACGTTGTGCCGGGGATCCAACCCCGGCTTCGAGCCTGCTGGGCCAACGCCGTGATGGCTGAGCTACTCCCGCAGCCTCGACGTTACTCCTGATGGTTAAGGTAAGAGCCAATCTGATCAAATAACTCCAAAGGGCTCCAACGCATATAAACAGCCAGCCGAGGGAAACGACGCGGCAAGATGCTCGCACGCGTGTGAATGGAAACGCGGCCGGACCTGCCGCGGCCGCCAGGGCCTGGCCGGCGCCTCGGCCTCGGGAACGCGCCAGGGCTGGGGCGGCGGCGGCGGCGGGAGCGCCTCAAGCCAGGAACGCGCACGGAGGCGGCCGGCGGGACGCCCCGTCGGGCTCGGGCGCCGTCGCGCACACCGGGACGGAGGCACCGGCGTGTCGGCCGGGCCGCGACGCGCGGGCGGTGACAGCGGGGGACCCCGCGCCCTCTGGCGGGGCGACCCCGGCGCGAGCCCCCGCGGCGCGGGCGGGCGGGCTGCGGGACACTCACCTGGGAAGCCCGGGCCTCGGGGCCGGCGAGCAGCAGCAGCAGGAGGCACAGCGCGCGCGCAGAGCCGGGCACCATCTTGCCGGGCGCACCTCAGCCGCCGGGCGGGACGGGAGCGCTGCACGCCGCGGGCGTCCCGGCGGCGCGGCCGCCGCTCGGGGACAGGGAGGCGACGCCGCGGGAGCGCAGCGCGGCCGCGGGATCGGCGCCTCGGGGCCACCGCGCGGCGGGGCGCGGCCTCGGGTCCAGGTGCGCGACGCGCTCGGCCCGCAGCCCCGCGGCCCCTGTCCGCGGCCGCCCGCGCCAGACTGTCCCGGCCGGCGGGAGGCGCCGGGCCTGGCCGCGGCCGGGGAGGAGGGGCCGCCCGGCCAGGAATGCGCCTGGGAGCGCGCCCGGGCGCAACGCCGAGGACGAGCGCGGACATCCTCGGGACCGTCGGCGGAAGCGCCGGGACCAGGAGCCCATGCCGAGAGGGGCCCCTTGGGGGGGGGGGGGGGTCCCCGTGTCCCGCAGGGGCTCGCGGTCACTGGGTGGCAGACAGCAGAGGGAGCATCCAAACCCACGTCTGTGGACTTCAGGGCTCACTCGAGGCCACCCTCCTCCCTGACGCGGAGCGCAGGGCCAGCGCGGCCAGAACACGGCTGCGAAAGCATGGGGTGACTGCTCTCTCTCTCTCTCTCTGTAATGCCACTGGGGTTTAAGAGCACACACGCACAGTGACAGAACCTACAGCCTCCTCCTGACTTGAGTCTGCTCCCCGGAGGGAAGGAGGCCTGGCGGAGAAGCTCAGCGGTTAGAGCGCCTGCCTACAAAGCTTGAGGCCCGAGTTGGGTTCTCCAGCAAGAAGTAAGAGTTGGGTGTGGAGACTCGAACCTGTAATCCCAGAGGCCAGCCTCGACCACATAGTGAATTCAGGACCAGCCTGGACCTCAGAGTGAGATCCTGTCTCAAAAAATAAATATGTAAAAAAAAAATGGAGGCCAGGTCACAGAATCTGGCCCAGGTTAAGCTAGTGGCCTTCCCTGGGAATGAATGACCGGGGAGCAGTCTTAGGTCCCCGTGCCCAGGGACTGCGGGCAGCCTCATGCCTCAGATCTCAGCCCCTGGAACACGTGACTTGTGTTCTTAGTGAAGGTTTCTTACAGACAGCTCTGCGGATGTTATGGTCCCTACGGCGCCTGATGAAGCCCCAGCTTTGGTTTTGCTCGTCTCCAGTTCCCTCACCGGAGCTCAGAGGCCAGGAAGCCCAGCCCGCCCCCCAGCACTGCAGCCTTGAGTGGGAGCTGCTTTCTACCGGAAACTGGAAAGTTGGAGGCCTCCTTAGGTCCGCGTGGGCTGGTGTAACACAATCCGGTAGACTGGGTGGCTGATAATCATCAGAAATGGTATTTCTCCTGGCTCAGGAGGCTGGGAGTCCAAGATCAAGATGCCACTGGAAGCTCTGATGTCTGGTGAGGGCTGATGTCCTCACCGGTAGATGCTGTTTCTGGTTGTGTCCTTTACACCGTGGCAGGGACAGACCAGCTCCCTGTGGTTCTTGTAAGAGCACCACATTACCCGATTTAGTTAGTTAGTTATCCAGTTAGTTATCCAGTTAGTTTTGCAGCACTCGGAATGAAACTGGGGGTGGCGGGGGGGTTGTACCATGCTACATCTGCAGCCTACTTCTTAGTTACGATTTTGAGACACGGTCTTGCTGAGTCTCTAAATTGCCCAGTCTGAGCTTGATCCCCTGCTTCAGCCTCCCAGAGGCCTGCTTCACTGGCCCCGGGACTGATCTCACTCCTGAAGGTGGAGCGCTCACAATGTAATCATCTCAAGACCTAGTGTCCTAGTGCCGTCACCGGGGGTGGAGGGGGTGGGGGGGTGTTTCAACATATGAATTTGGGGCTAGGACTCTATCCAGTCCCCTGGAAAGCTGGTGGCAGGGGTGCAGGCTGGCCACGGGAGTGCTGGCTGCCCAGAAGATCCTACCCAGCATCTTCCTCTCGCTTCCTGTCCAGGAAGCTGAACAGGGCCAGGTGCTTTTCCATCTTTTGGAGCTGGGGATGGAGCCCAGGATCTCACGCATGCTAGCAGGCGCCCAGCCCACGTACCCTGGCTTAAGTTCCTTGTGGAATGTCCCACACAGAGACATCGAACACTGCTGCTCCCTGTCCAGGTGGAAAGGACAGGGCCGGGGTGGCCCAGTGGAGACTGCGGTTTCTGCCCCGATCCTCTGTGTGTTTGCTGTGTGTGCCGAAATCCCAGCACGCCCCTCCCTGGCTGCGCTCTCCCCTGTGAATGGAAGGTTTCATTCTGGTTAGCTAGTGGTGTTTATTTTGTGTTTTAGCCCACCTTGTGTTCATGTGGCAGCCTCCTCGGGAGGGCCCAGAGCTCTCAGCTCAGGCTGGAGACTGACTCTGGGTGGATGTGGGAAGCCTTTTCTCTCCTGCCCTTCCTTGCTACCAAATTTTTGTGCTGAAAGACACCCCAGATTTCACAGAGGAAGACCCTGCAGCTAGGCTTGGCTGAGAGACTGGCCCTGGCTATGCAAATGGAGGTCTCAAGGACCTGCCACTCCGAGTCGGCTGCTTGGGGGACAGGCCACCTTTATCCCCTTCCTACTCCAGGGACACTGTGTAAGACTGTGCTACATTGAATCCACAGAGGTGGGATTTCAGGAATTTTGTTCACAGATAAAGTCCCATCCCCACATTCATGTCTTGGGTTCATTCTTTTGACTGTCGAGTGTTTCTGAGATTCAGCGGGGACTTCTGTTGCTGTTTTGCTGCTGTCGGCTAACTGCCCTTGTCGCCCTGGCCCTGCGGCTGCCTTCCCTTCAGGGCCCTCGTCTGGTCTGAGTTAACTTTCCCAAGTCTGACTGCCCCGCGTCTGTGTCCTCAGCCACCGGGAGCTGCAGACCCTGAGCAAACCCTCCATGGCCGCAACCTGAAAGCAGATGGGCTCGAAAAAGAAGCCGGGAGCTCTACACGTGCCACTCCAAAACCTCGCCTCTGACTTCACAGAACGGGCCTGCTGGCTGTTTCAGTCTTCTCTTTCCAGTTTTCAGAGAACATTCTGGAACAGCAGGGGGTCGATTCGGTGGGAGATCAACCGTAGAAAACTACTGTTGGAGGTTTGGGGCTCGATCGCTGGCTGTATCCTATGATCAGGGCTAGGCCACCTTGTGTTCTCTGTGTCACGTGGAAATGAAAAGCAAGAGGGACCCTGCAGACACTGGTGTGTAAGACCAAGCCGAAGGCACCGAGCTGGCCTGCGGGGTCCCTGGGTCCCTCGCGGTGTCTCGCACTGTGCTGCTGCCCCTCACGGCTGCTTCTCTTCTTAAATCTCCTCTACCCCACCCCTGTCTGGGGCTCTGAGAGCCATCAGCGCCCCCAAATTGTCTACCAGCACTCTCAGTGCAAAGCTCAGCATGTTACCCGGACCTGGGGAAAGCCGGCTGGGGTGGGGTGGGGAGGGCAGGGAACCCGAGCGCCGGGGGAGAGCCGAGACTTCATGTAGTCCATTCGTTACACAAGTATGTATGGAGTGCCAACTCCCAGCGTGGCCCGGAGCCAGGCGCCCCGGTGCTTTTACATCGTATCTGCAGGTCTCGCCAACAACGCGCTGAACACTGAAGATGTTCTCGGCTTCCTGTGACCTCGGGTCAACCAGAAGAAACTCTGCCCCAATCGAGAAAAGCAATTCAGTTGTGTAAGATGAAAGCCCGTAGAAACACGGACTTAGTCGTGCCGTAGTGTGCGACTCCCAAAAGGAGGGAAACTTTGAAAATCTATAAATGCCACTACACAACAAAGTCAAAATGCCTCCGTAAGGGGCAGAGGGGTAGACGCCATCAAGAGCACACAGCTGGCAGCCGGGTGTGGGGGGTCCTAGGGAGGCTGAAGCAGGAGGCTCATACATTCAAGCCCAGCCTGGGCAACTTTGTGACTCATTGAGAAGCTGCTGCGTAAATAAATAAATACATAATGGGCTGGGGATGTAGCTCAGAGTGAAGGTCCTGGACTAATCCCCAGTGCCACAACTACAAAACCCAACCTCCACCACCGTAGCCCTTGATGTCAGGCACACCTGGCCCAAACTGTGCCCCCTACAAGCGTCAACGAGGCCTTGCAGCTCCCCTCTAGGTCTCAGCGTCCATGTCTATTTTTCTCTTGAATTTTTTTTATTTACATATTGGATCTTGATCATTTTTACTTCCCTCTCCCCTTCCCACCCCCTCACCCCCATATCCCTTTTTCCTCTTCACAAAGCCTGTCTTCCATCTTACTTTTTTATGGTTTAGTTTTCTCATATTAGAGAAAGTGCACCATATTTAACCTTTTGGGTCTGATTTGTTTCACTAAGGGTACTGCTCTCAAGGGGCATTCGTTTTCCTACAAATGATTCAAATTTGGCTTTCTTTATGGCAGAGTAGTACTCCATGGTGTATATGTAACACATCTTGTTTATCTGTTCATCTGTGATGGACATACAAAGATTGGCTATTATGAATTGTGCTGCTACAAACATGGGTATCATGTGTCACTCTTGTATGATGACTTAACTCTTTTGGGGAGATACCCAGAAAAGGTGTTATCTGGTCAAATGGAATACCTATTTTGAGTTTTTTGAGGAACTGCCATCCTGCTTTCCATAGTGGTTGTACCAGTTTGCAGTCCCACCAGCAACGTAAGAGGGTTTTTTCCCCACAGCCTTGCCAGTACTTGCTGTTTTTTGAATTCTTAACACCAGACATTCTCACCAGAATTAGATGGAACCTCAGTGTTGTTTTCATTTAAATTTCTCTGATGGCTAAAGATGCTGAACATTTTTTCATGTATTTATTGGCTATTTGAACTTCTTCTGAGAACTGTCTATTCATTTCAGTTACCCATTTTTTGATTGGGTCTTTTATTCTGGGGGAGTCTAGTATTTTTCAGTTCTTTGTATATTCTCAATACCAGTTCTCTGTCTGAGAAGTAGCTGGCAACATGTTTTTCCCATTCTGTGAGTTCTCTCTTCACTCTTGTTTCCTCTGCTGTGTAAAAGTTTTTAAATTTGATATAATCCTGTTTGTTGATTTTTTGGTGTTATCTCATGTGCTTTGGGTGTTTTATTGAGAAAGTTCTTGCCTATACTTATATCTTCAAGGGTTTTTGCCTACATTTTTGTTCCAACAAGTTCAGTGGTTTTATTTTAATATCTAGGTCTTGTTTTTGTTTTATTATTCTTTTTTCTTAACATAGGGTCTTGCTGTGGAGCCCAGGCTGGCCTTGAACTCACAGCCATCCTCCTGCCTCAGCCTACCAAGTGCTAGAATTAAAAGTATGCATCACCGTGCCCGACTCTACATAGTACTGGGGAACTGAACTCAGAGCTTTGTGCTTGCTAGGCAAGTACTCTAACCACTGACTATTCCTCCAGCCCCTCTTCCCTGATGTTCTGATAGAATTTTACAGTGAATCCATCAGGCTCTGGACTCCTTGTTGGTAGACCCTTTATTCCTGCCTCAATTTAATCCCTGACTATTACTCTAAGATTTTTATGTCTTCTTGGTTCAATTTTGTTATATCATATGTGTCAAAGAATTTATCCATTTCTTCTGAGTTTGTGAACCTATTGAAATATAAGGTCAAAATAATGCATTATGATCCTCTGGATTTTAACAGTGGCTGCTGTGATTTCACCTTTTTCCTTTCTAATTGCATTGATGTGAACTTTTTCTTTACTTCTCTTGCGAATTTGGCTAGAGGCTTATCAATCTTATTTATCCTTTCAAAGAACCAACACTTTGATTCATTTCTCTTTTGTATTGTTTTATTGATTTCAATTTCATTGATTTCTGCACTGATTCTTGTAACTTCCTTCTTCTGCTTTTGGATTTGGCTTGTTCTTGTTTCTCTAGGACTAGAGCTGCATCATTAGATTGTTTACTCGAGATTGCCTTGGGTTTTTTTCATATGTGCACCATAGTTATAAATTTCCTTCTTAGTATTGCTTTCATCGTGTCCCATAAAGTCTGGCATGATGTGCTTTCATTGTCATTTCACTTTATGAAGTTTTTGCTTTCTTTCTTCATTTCTTCTGTGATCCACCACTTGTTCAACAATGTATTTCTTAATCTCCATGTATTTGTATACTTTTAGTTTCTTTTGTTATTAAGTTCTAGTTTATTTCCACTGTGATCTAATTTCCTGCATACATGAAATTATTTCAATTCTTTCATATTTATTTAAGTATGCGTTACTTCCAAGGATATTATCTGTTTTGGAAAAAGTCCCATGGGCTGCTAGGAAAAAAGTGCATTCTGTTGATGTTGGATAGAACACTCTAGATATCTGTTAAGTCCATTTATTCCATGGTGTGATTTAGCTCTGATGTTTCTTTGTTAATTATTTTTTTGCCTGGTTGACCTGTTTACTTGTGGGACTGGGGTACTGATGTCCCCTAGTATGACTATATTGGGATCTACTTGACCTTTCATGTCCAGTAGTTTATATTTTATGCAATCACTGCACGTAGATTGGGTGCATATATAAATGTGAGCTCTTCCTGTTGGATTGTTCTTTTTACCAGTATGTAGTGTCTATTTTTGTCTCATCTGATCTGTTTTCGTTTGGAGTCTGCAGTGTCTGAGAATAGTATAGCTGTTCTTGATTGTTTCCAGTCTCCAGAATAACATGGAGGATTAGTTTCCAGCCCTTAACCTTCAGTGTGTGAGCTTCTTTGTGGGTAAAGTACGTCTCTTGCACACAGCAAGTGGTTGGGTTTTAGTTTTTGATCCACTCTGCCAGTCTGTGTCTTTAGATTGATGATTAAAGCCATCAGAATTGACTTTTTTTTGAGACGAGATCTCACTCTATAGCCCAGGCTGGTACTAAACTCAGTAGGTATCCCAGGCTGGCCTTGAACTCAGGGAACTCCTCCTATCTCCGCCCCCAGAATGCTGAAATTACAGAAGAGTGCCATTTGCCTGGCAAGAGTAATTATTGTAAGATGTTTACTGAATTCTGTCACTTTCTCTTTTTCTAGTGTTGGTTTATTTTTTCCTTCTGTTATTTTCCCTTTTGATGCTCCCTTTCCTCTCTGTCCTTTGTGGTTTCCCTCCTCTCTGTCTCTCCCTACAATTCCTTCAAATATTTTCTTCAATACTAGGTTAGTGGTTGAAAATATTTTCAGGGTTTCTTTGTCTCAAAAATTTTTTATTTCTCCTTCAATTTTCAGGGACAATTTTCCTGGATACAACCACGTAGGTTGACACTTGCTATCTTTCAAAGCTGAAAGATTTTGCTCTGGGCTCTCTTGGCCTTTAAAATTTACACTGAGCAATCCTCAGGAATTCAGGTAAACTTGGCTTGGTAGAGTAATATTTGTTTTTCTCTTACTGCCTTTAATATTCTCTCTTTGAGTTGAATTTCTGAGGTTTTATGGTGTGCTGTGGTTAGGTTCTTTTCTGGTCAAGATTGTGTGGTGTTCTACAGGCTTTTGTACCTGACTGGTAATTTCTTCTCCTAGATTTGGGAAATTTTCTGCCATGATTTCAGGCAATAACTCATTATGCCTCTTGCGCTGTCTTCTGCTCTTTTACTCCCATAATTCTAAGGTTATCTGTCTTTGAGTCATCCGTCAGCTGTTGTATCCACTTACGGTGCTCACTTAGTGCTTACTTTAGTGTCACACCTGATTATGGGATTAATTTCATCAGACTTGTCTTCATGGTCTGAAACTCTGTTCTTGCAATGTTCAAACTGAGTTCCCCTGCTTTCAAAGAAATTTTTCATGTCCTGAACTTCAGCTAGTTTTCTTTTCAGATCTTTCACTTCTTTACCAAAATCTTCCTTCACATCTCACGTTGTCTTTTTTACCTCAGCCAGCTTTTGGCTTCTGTCTTCTACATGCTCAATAAGCTTTGATCATTACTTGCTTTTCTTTAAGACAGGGTCTCGCTCTGTAGACCAGGCTGGTCCTGAACTCCCTGGTGTAGCCCAGGTTGGCCTTGGACTCAGGACACTCTGCCTGCCTCAGCCTCCCAAGTGCTGGGGAGTGCCACCACACCCTATGTGGCGCTGGAGAACTGAACTCAGGGCCTTACACTTGCAAGCCAAGCACTTTAACTGCTGTGCCATTCCTCCAGCCCCATTACTTGCATTTTTAAGGAATGTCTGTTTGACCTGACTGCGTAAACCATCTGGTCTACTTGGTTTCTGGCTTCCTTTCCTATGAGTTCCACTATCTCAGGGCCCATGACACTCGCTTTTGGGAAGTGAGACATTTCTGCATGTGTCCTATTGCCTTGTCTTTCCACGATTCTTTTGGTGAGGGTTCTTCACTCTAATGGCCTAGCTGAGAGGTGTATTGAACATGTATGAGGATGTGTGTAGAGAGCCTAACATCCTCGGAGCTTGGGGTGAGGAGTAAACAAGGGGGACCTGAGAGTCCAGTGGCCTCTGAGGTGTCTTGTTTTCCCCCAGCCCCACAGCAAAGCTGTCCCTTCCGTCCTGGCTTCCCTCCCCTGAGGGCAGGGCTCTCCACCCTCTAAGGCGCTCTCACTACTACCCAAAGTATTCACCTGGTTGGCAGCCTTTCTCCCCTCTCTGCAACTGTCTCTTGTGTTAGTCCCTTCTCAGGCAATGATTAAGAGTGTCCCAAAATTCCTTTGTGTGTGATCACCTGTGGCTTCTTTTACTCTGAAGAGCTCAGACTTGGGCTCTTTTCAGCTCCCGCCCACGTCACTTCCCCGTGTGACTGTTGAGGGCCGCTTCTCCCAAGCGGGTCTCTTAAGCTGTAGGGAGGCCCTTTCACAAGGAAGCTGGCAGTGAACTTGCAGCTTGCACAACCTGCAGGCTCAGTTCTGGAGGCAGGGTCTGCCAGCTACTGTCAGTTCCCACGGCTCCCAGCTCCAGGCTTACCTCATTCGGCAGCTGTCAGCAGCTCACAGCCCTTTCAGGCAGCCTGAGATAGCTTCCTGGGCCGGCATGTTCTTCAACCTGGTGCGTCCACAGTGTCTCCCACCTTCCTGTGGCCTCCTGTCAGTTCCTGGAGTTGAGCTGGCAGTTTTCTTTTCTTTTTTTAAAACTCTATCTCTACTTTTTGAATGAGCCTGTGAGGAGCCATTGAGAAGGGCTGCCACCTTGTCCAGAAGTCCAGTTTCTACATGTATATAATGGGAGACAAATCTGTATCAGAATTATTATGAAATTTTAAAGTTATAAAGTGCTTTGCTTTGAAGAAATAGCACAACAGTTAAAATGTTTTTGTAGCAAGTGCAGAGACCTGAGTTTGCATCCCTAGCACCACATTTGTGGTGTTGCACACCTGTAATCCCAGCCCTTGGAGGCTGAGGCAGGAGGGCTGCTGTTAGATGCCAGACTGGGCTAAAGTCGGTGTTCAGATAAAGGAACAACGTAAGCGAGGAAGTAACATTTCTCAAGAAGCTCCTGCAGGCGAATCCCCCACTAAGCACATCATATGTATTCTGTGTTCTCCTTTAGCCCTCATGATAACCCAGTGGCATGGGCCCCACGATGATCCCCATTTTACAGACTGGAAAACTGAAGTTTAAATTGCTCCAGTAAGTTATCCAACATCAAACTAAAGTTTTGGTAAATGAAAGGGATCCTGGGTAAAGGTGGAAGAGAACCCTCTGTGCTAATTTTGCAACTTTTTCTGGCTCAAGGAATGGCACAGTGGTTAAAGCCCAGAGTTCGATTCCCCTGCACCACATAAAGCTGGGTGTGATGGCACACACCTGTAATCCCAGCACTTGGGAGAATTGTTCTGAGCCCAAGGCCAACCTGGGCTCCACTGTGAGTTCAGGACCAGCCTGGGCTACAGAGCGAGACCCTGTCTTGAAAAAATAAATACATAAATACATAAAATTTTTGCAACCATTCTGTAAGTCTGAAGTGTTCTTTAAATAAATACATGTATCTGTACAACGTGGTGTTTTATTTCATCTCATGTCACAATACATTTTAATCTCAGTTTTGATACATTGTCATTTTTGAGAAAAATTTCCATTTTATATCATTTTTCAGGCTTAACTGGCATAAAATAGCACGATTTTCTTCCTAGCTTTTTAACGTTTATCGGGTCTGTACCCCATTTTACTTCCAATATTGATTTATGTGCTCTTCTTCCTCCTTTTTGGCTTTCATTTTCATTTACTTTATGCAGAATTAACAGAGAATTTATTCCCATGCCATGTGTTTGTGTTCCTCCAGCCTCACAGTTTCAGAGGGTCACAGTCAATTCATTGGCAGCTGGCAACAGTGGAAGCACGGGGTGGAGGTGGAGGGAGCTCCTCAGGGCATTGTGAACAGGAAGCCAAGTCCCGGAAGGAAGGGGGGAACTAGCACACACCCTTCCCAGTCCTGTCCCTGTGACCCATCCCTTCCAGGTCCATCCTCAGTGTTTTGCTGCTTCCTCGTTTAAGTCCCTAATCTACCACATGCCTGTCTTCCACCACACACCTAAAATCCACCAGCACATGGTTCCATAGATAATCCAGAACATCCAACATGTGAGTTTGGGGGGGGGGGTGCATTTCAGATCCAAACCACAGTAGCTGGGAACTGTATTGTATCCATAGATCACTTTGGGAAATGTTACCCTTTTCCACCCAGTACTGGGGATTGAATCCAGGGAGTGCTGAGTTACATCCCGTCTCCTACTCTTGCTACATTGGGGTTTAGATGTCAACAAATGAATTACAGGGGACACAAACGCTCATACCAGAGCAGGGGGAAAACTTGGTCTTTCGTCATTGAGTGTAATGTTAACCATGGTTTCTTACATACTAAAGAAGTTCCCATCCACCACTGGATTGCTGAGTACTTATGTGATGAGAAGGTGTTTAATTATGGCAGGTGTAAATGTCTTTCCTGCATTTACTGAGATGATCAACGCACCTTTGCGTTTTTGTCCATCTTATGATATTTACATCAGTTGATTTTCAGATGTTGTTAAGATACTTTCATGTTCCTGGGATAAACCATGCCTTGTCTTGGTGTTTAAATTTCTTTGTGCCACTGGATCTGCTCTGTTAATATGTTATTGAGGATATTTGTTTCCACATTCATGAAAGACCCTAGTCTGCAGTTTTCTTGTGTTGTCTTTGGCTGGTTACACTGACTTCAAAAAGCAAGTTGGGAAGTATTCCCCTTTCTGTTTTTGCAAAACATTTGAGAAGAATTAATATTTAATCTTTCTTTAAATGTTTGGTAGAGTTCAGTGGTGAAGTCATTTGGGCTTGGATTTTCTTCTTGAAGTTTTTTTTTATTATTAATTGAATTTCATCACTCACAAATCTATTCACATTGTTTACTCTTAAGCCAGTTACAAGAGTTTGTGTCTTCCTAGAATATTTCCATTTCATCCAAGTTGTCTGATTTATTGACAAAGTGTTGTTCATTAAATAGCAATACTCTTTTTGTTTTGTTTTGAATTATTATCTTTTTGTTTGTTCATTTCTATTTTCTCTCGTTTCATAAGATTTAACAGTTTTATCATTTTGATTCTACTGCATCAGAGAATGAGTTTAGATCCTCTTCTGCCTCCTGTTATTTCTCGAAGATGTCAATTGCAGTGTCACTTTAGGCCACACTGGGACCAAAGTGGTGAAGGAAAAGGCCTACTGGACCATCCGGGCTCTCACTTTGGCCGTGCGGCCTCCACTCTGTGGCAGAACTACACTGTGCATGTCACAGGCGTGGGCCTTCAGGAACTGCATGAGTGAATGGCATGTAAAACAAGGACAAGCTGCAGGAGACAGAGCAAGTCAAGGCCCACCACTGAGACTCCGAAGCACCTGTCTCCAGAGGACTGCTAGCCCTGCAGAAACTAGCACCCAAAGAAATCGTGGGAGGATGGAAAACTCTCCGTGGCTGCCTTAGTTACTTTTTTGTCACTGTGACTCAATATCCTCATGCACAAATTAGGGGAGGAAAGATTTATTTTAGTTCATAGTTTCACAAGGTCTCAGTCCATTCACAGGTGGGTGGCTGGGAAATGGTGGAATCACATGGTAGATCTGGAGCCAAGGCCAGGGCCAGAGTTGGAGCTCCAGAGACAGAGATTCTCATAGCATGAAAGAACAGAGACAAGTCTGGGAGGAAGGTTGGAACCACAACATGTCGCTCCGGGTCAAGTCCCAAGCATCCGCCCTTTCCAGCTAGTCCCCACCGCCCAACAGTACATAGTATCCACAGGAACATGAGGCTTTTGAGGGACACTCCAGATCCAAACCACAACATTTTGCCTCTGATCCCCAAAAGACTCATATCTACTCCCTTAAGCAAGAGGTATTTAGTCCTTCTCCAAGAGTTGCCAAAACAGCTTCCGCACTGTTAAAAAGAAAGCCCAAGTCCCAGGTGTCCTCTGAGATGCAAGGCAAACTCTCAGCTGTGAGCTCCTGTTAAAACGAAAGAGTTAAGCACTTCCAATATACAATGGTACAGGGTAAACGATCCCATTCTAAAAGGGAGGAATAGGAGGATAAAAGACAATCAGACCAAAACAATTTCTAAACCCAGCAGGGCAAGGGTTTTAAATCCTACAGTCCTGTGTCCAGCACCTGGGATAAACTGTGGCAAGATATGAACTCCCCAGGGATTGGGGGGCCCCGCCCCTACAGCATGGCTGCTGGCCGTAACCTCCATTTTCTCCCCTTTGGGATGGATCCACTCATGCTCCTGCAGCTTTCCTCATGGATGAGCCATGCTCCTGGCTTCCCCAAATTTTGGGGGTCTCCACTGCACCTTAGGTTTCTTTACAGTTTCACACACTGCCCTCCCAGAGGCACACTGCCTGGTGGTGTCCAAGGCCTTCCTCTGAAATCTGGGTGGAAGCCTCCATGAACCCATAACTCTCGCACTCTGCAAACCTGTAAAGCCAGGACCATGTGAACATTGCCAAGGCCTGCCCCTTGCTAGAACAATAGCCTGGCCCCTTGAACAAATGCTGTAGAAGTCTTGATGTTCTTAGATGTTTGAATTCCTCGCAAACTTTTTTTCCTTTGGACCTGGGACAGGATTCTCAGAGCAAAGTCTTTTGCCTCTCCACCCTTGTGCTGGTGAAGGACGGGGTCTTGTTGACTTCTGAGATGCCCTCAAGGCATCTTTCTTAAAATCCATACTGCAAGTACTTGGCTTCTTTTTAATGCTAATCTCTTTAACTTCCCTGTGCACTTTGGCCTCACCATAGTAGACCATTTTGGTCTGGCACTGCAAATTTTTTATATAATTTTTCTCTGTCATTTTATCCTGGCTTTCACCATACAGCTGGTTAAAAGCTACAAATAGCAGCCATGTAACAGCCTGGACACTGGAATGCCTTGAGATTTACTCCACCAAATTAAGTAGTCCGCCACCCTTAATCTGTCTCAGGCAAAGTCTTTGGATAAGGGCAAAATGCTGACAAACTTTCTGCCAGAGCATAGCATGTGTGGTTTTAGATCACTTGCCAACACATTTCTCCTTCCTATCTGAATCTTCCTGAGCCTGGCTTTTCCAATCCACACTTCTATCAGCATTCTGATCTTCTGAGCTCTGACTAGTATCTCCCATCAAGCTCAGCTCAGAGCACTTCAAGGCTTCTCTAGCTGGCATCCTCAAACCTTTCCAAACTCCTCCTGTAAACTGCTTCAATCCACATGGTCATGTGAAGTCACAGCAATGACCCCATTTCTCTGGTACCAATTTCTGTCTTAGTTACTTTTTTGTTGCCTACAACAGCCGATATCCGTAACTTTAGGGAGGAGACGTTTATTGTAGCTCACAGTTTCAGAAGGTCTTTCATGAGCTAGCAGCTGGAAAATGGTGGAAGCACACGGTAGATCTGGAGCCAGGTCTGGGTCCAGAGCAGAACACAGCCAAGCCGGAGAGGAAGGATGGAACCAGCACAGGCCCCTCCAGGCCCAGCCCCATGCACCCGCCCCTTCCAGCCAGGCCCCACCTCCTAACAGTACATAGTATCCATAGAACATGAGGCCTTTCGGGGACAGTCCAGATGCAAACTGCACCAGTGATGGAAATGTGAAACAGGAGTGCAAAACCTGAGGAAGGAAGCCTTCTGGGTTGACGGCTGAGAGGCCGACACTATGAGTTTGGACACGACTCACGAGCTGTCATATTTTAATTGTCAGCTCTGAATCAGCCTCACCATCTTGTTTCACCAATATTTGTCATGTGAAAGAGAGTAGGACAGAGGTCCCCAAACCACACCCTAGATCAGTTGGCCAAGCACTGTATAATGATTACAGATACATTTTAATTTCCAAAGTAAATTCACTATGGAGAGGTAAACTGGTTACTTTACCAGACCTCCGCCTCTTCAGCCACGGGTTAAGTAACAGCCGCTGTTTCTGAGGCATTGTCCCGAAACCGATATGACAAGTAACATGACCTCTGCTTTCCCACTGCTTGGAGTCTAGATTGAGATGAAGAAAACCCTTACATTTCCAACAATGAAAACAGTCTCATCTCTGAAGTCCAATAGCAGGTTTTTTCCCCCCCCCCCCTGGAGCCTTCTGATTGCTTGTTACTGTGTACAGACCACACTTTCTCGTTTCTTTGCTTGTGACAGGATTTTGGGAGGTTGTAGAACGGACAGTCTTACTAACATAATGCAGTAATTTTGAAAGTCTAATTCCTTCTCCTGGTAATGGTGAGCTTTTCTGTTGTTGGAAAACAACACCCACTGGCAACTTAAGAGATGTTAAACTTGGCTTGTGGTTTTGGGGGATTTAGTCCATGGCAGAAGGCCGTGGTGGAGTAAAGCTACTCATTTCATGACCGTCAGGAAGCACAGCACAGGGAGAAACTGCCAGCTAGAACTGTTCTTATAAAGGTGCACCCCGTGACCCATCTCCTACCAGCACATTCGGCCACAGTGTCTTTAGTTAGGGTCTTGCTTTGTAGTCCAGCCTGGACTTGAACTCACTATGGGGCCCAAGTTGACCTCAGAATAATGGCAATCCTCCTGCCTCAGCCTCACACATGCTGTTGGATTTCCTGGGATTACAGGAAAGTTATATTTAGTGCTTCAAAAGTTTTTAATCCCAAGATTTGCTTAATGGTATTTGGTAATTAAAGGAAATGTATAAATTCTCTAAATGAGGCAAGAATTGAGGACTGAAAAGTTCAGACCATTGACACCACCTGCTGGATGACTTTATAATTTTTTCTTGGCAGCAAATTTTTAATGTAACTTCTTACTCTCCAAAATAAATTTAAGAAAATAGCCAAAATTATTTACATCTGAACTCAGTACCATGCCAGCCCGTGTTACTCAGAATTTGGCTGTAAATCTACTATCCCTTGAGAATTTACCCTGAGTACGTGTCCTTTAACACAAGGAAATCAATTCAGCATGTCTGAATTTCACATGGAGTTTGTCTCAGCTGAGGCTTAATCACACTCGACAATCACTGCCGCAAATGCTGTGCTAACCTTAGCTTCTCTACAGAAGCCGAGCGTCAGGCCTTTCCCTACTTCATTGTAATCGTGTGACAAGCAAACGTGAAATTTGTTCAGTGAGACTCCGCTTCTCCCCAGGACCTAAAGAACCATCCTTCAAGGGTGATTCCCACTTGTGCCAGTCCTATCACCTTGTCCATAAGGTCCCTTTGGTGAGTTATTTAACCTATGTTCACCTTCCCCATTTTTTTCTGTTTTCTTGGAAAACAATACCTGCACCTCACAGGATGGGTACCAAAATCTGGGCTCTGCAAGCTCTCCCAACAGTCCCTAAATTGTCACGTTATTATCATAGTCCTAGTTTTTCCTTGGGGCTCCCATCTTGCCTCCCAAACTCCAGGCTGGAAGGATGTTTGTGAACTTTCCCCATGTTCCACCTACTTGCAACAGAATGGATTTTATTGTTGTATGTTCACCTTAGAAAATTAGGAGAACACAGAAAGGCAGTCCCCTACAGTCGACTGCCCCAGACAACCCAGCAGATACACTGGTTCTCTGCTCTGCATTCACCGGATGAGAGCAGGAGGCAGACACAGGACCACTGACACTTTCCAACCCAACTGGCGGTCTGATAAGCCAAGGGCTAATGCTCAGAAGCAATGTTTGCCACTCCCTAAACCTTTAGGGTGTTTTTTTTTTCCTTTTTTTTTTTTTTTTTTTGCTGGCTGGATGCAGATGGTGGGCCCAAACCTTGGGAACCAGGTGAAGGAGGGAAAAACATCTGGGGAGCTTGTTACATCAATTTCTTTTGGTCTTGACCGTCTGAAAGACTGGGGCCACATTGTGGCTGAACCTCACTGTCTATGTCATCTGGTTGCTCTGTCATCCAATCTTCCTTAATGCCATTTTCACACATTGTGTGCCCTTGCATCTAATTTCTTATATGTTTTCTCCTATTATAATTCTTCATAATTTAATGGCTTCATAGTACCTGGTATGGTTTGGACCTGGAATGTCCCCCAATAAAGCCTCATGTATTTGGATGTTATGGATTATCTATGGAACCCTGTGCTGTTAGGAGCTGGGGCCTGTTAGGAGGGGTGAATTATGGGCATGTGGTGGATTATTCGCGTGTGCTGGCCTATGGGTTACAGGCACGATGGGCTGTGGGCACGTAGTAGGTTGCAGGAATATAGCAATTACTATGCATGTGACCTGGAAAGGGCAGACCATTGGGCCTTACCCTAGAAGAGGCCAAAGACTAAGGCTTGATCCAGGAAGGGTAGCTCACTGGCAGATGACCTGGAAGGATATATACTACCTTCATCCTCCCTACTGGACTTAACTTCCTGCCTGTGATTCCACAAACAGCTCCTCCTCCATGTGCTTCCACCATTGCCAGCTCATGAACAGGCTAAGACCTTCTGAAACCATAAGCTAAACTAAATCTCTCTTCCCTGAAATTGTGGATGGTGGGTATTTTGTCATAGCAATGAAAAAGTAAGATAGAAACTGGCTAACAGAGAAGTGAAGTCATTGTTGTGATTTTACTTGACCACGTGGTTTGGAAGCCTTTGGAACTGGTTTGCAGGAAGAGTTTGCAAAGATGTGAAGAAGTTTGCTACAGAGGTCTTAAGAGTGCTATGAGCTGAGCTCGATGGGAGATTCTGGTTAGAACTTAAAAGACCAGAATGTCAGATGACAGAAGTGTGGATTGTAAAGGCTGGGCTCAAGAAGTTTCAGATGAGGAGGAGGACTGTATTGGCAATTGGCCTAAAACACATGCATTCTTTGCTCTGGCAGAAAGCATGTTAGCATTTTACCTTTGTCCAGAAACTTAGCCTAAAACTGAGATTAAAAGCAAAGGACTAATGTGATACAGGCAAACTTAAGGCAACCCCATGTTCATGCTGTCACTTGGGTAATGCTTGTGGCTTTTAGCCAACTCAATAGCAAAAAATTGGAAAAAAATGACAGAGAAAAGTGATGTAAAAGGTTTTCAGTTTGGGCAGACTAAAATAACCTGCAGAAGTGGGGCAGAAGAGCACAAGGAAGTTACTGAAAACACACCTTGGGGGAGGTATCAGAAATCCACAAGACCCCACCCTTTACCAATCACAGTGGAGGCAAAAGTCTTTGCTTTAAGAGTAGCCCAGGGCAAGCTTTCAGGCCAAAGAGAAAAATGTCTGTCAGAGTTCAGCCGTTTAGGAACTCAGAGGCCTCAGCAGCAACTGTCCACAGGAGCCAGACTATTTTTCCAGGCAGCGGTGGGTCTTGACATCATCTATGTGGAGCTTGTTTCACAGAGGTGCAGTGTGCTGGAGTTGTGGGATCATGGAGGCTTCCACCCAGATCTGAGGAAGGCACTGGAGGACAGGCAGTGTGCCCCTGGGAGGGCAGTGTGTGAAGCTCCAAAGAAACCTCAAGTGTAGTGAAGATACCAGAAATTTGGAGATGCCAGAAATGAGAATTATCAGCTGAGGAAAGCCAGAATGAACGCAAAGAAGTCGGAGGCAAAGCTGTAGGGGCGGGGCCACCCAAGCATTTTGGGGCTCCCATCGCACCACAGTTAACTCCAAGTGCTGGACACAGAACTACAGGGTTCAATGGAGCGGCACGATTTCCCCCTTGCCCTGCTAGGCTTAGGACCCATTTTCGGTCTGAGTATTTTCTATCCTAGCACTCCCATCTGAAAAGGAATGCTTACCCTGTGTTGTTGTACGTTGTAAGTGTTGAACTTTTCTTTGATTTTCATGGGAGCTCATGGTTTGATTCTCAAAGGAGATACTGGTCTTCAACTTTTTTAGCAGTGCTGAAACTGTTAAGATTTTGGCAAGTCTTAAGGACCACACAGATTCTGCATAGGAGGTGGACAAGAGTCTTTTAGGGGATGGGGCGGAATGTTATGGGTTAGTTCTGGGGTATCCCTTCCAAAAAAACCTCATGTATTTGGATGTTATAGGTTATTTATGGAACCATGTACTGTGAGGAGTTGGGGCCTGGACAGGACAAGTGGATTATAAGGTGGTGGATTATGGATTACAGGTATGGTGGACTGGAGGTGTGTAGATTATGGGCATGTAGCACATTACTGGGCATGTGACCTGGAAAGGCCAGATCACTGGGAGATGACCTGGAAGGGGAAACACTAGCTCTGTCCTTCTCTTGGATTGACTGTGTGCCCAGGATGCCGTGAAGAGCCCTTATACCATGTGCTTCCACTGTTGCCAGCTGTCCAATAATAGACTGAGACTTTCTGGAACTGTGAACTAAAATAAAACTTTCCTCCCTTAAACTGTGGATGTTTGGTATTTTGTCACCACACAAAAAAATAACTAAGACAGTATCCCATAAACACTTTGATTAAACCATAGGTTCTGACAGATGTCTCTAATTTTATCATTAATGCTATAATAAACATTTTTGTATAGAAACCTTATTCTATATTTTGAGTCAACTTTTTTTTGAGACAGGCTCTCGCTCTATAGCCCAGGCTGGCCCTGGACTCATGGCAATCCTCCTGCCTCAGTCTCGAGTGCTGGAATTACGGGTGTGTGCCACCATGCCTAGCTTATATGATGCAGGGGAACTGAACTGAGGAACTTAGCATTTGCCTAAGTGCCTGCTAGGCAAGTGCTTTAACTGCTGAGCCATTTCTCCAGCCCACTTTGAGTCATCTTTTAAAACATCACCATAATTGACATTATTCACAGATTATAAATATATTGAACCTCTTTTTACAAAAATGAAATTCAATCTCAATTCTATTATCATTACTCATCAGACTTTGATAGCAAAGGCATTTCACAAACATACAATGCCATAAATGAGGGTTAACCTGATTTCTAAAAATTGTTTTTTCTTTTGTATTTATCATTAACTCATGGCAAATACATTTATTAGCTACACCTCCTCTTTGAGAACTTCATGACTTGCCATCTGCTAGAGTCTAAATTTCCTGTAGATTATCATAATCTGACATTCACAAATGTATCATGAGTCAATCATCCAAAATTTCAGAAAGTACTTTATTAAAACAAATATTAAGGCACAAAATACATCAGTTTTCCAAGCAAAAATCTTCCATTCAAAGAAACTTCTAAATTATAGAATAATTTAATCTTTGTAAATAAAAATACAACTTTTTAAACCTCTAAACTTTTCCCCCAAATAAATGAATGCTTTCCTACTTGTAAAGAAGTTTCTTAATGTAGTATGAGTTCCTATTATGTACATTTCTTTAAAATTCTACCTTTGTCACTTATATACATTGATGTATTCAGAACTTTAACCATATGTTAAATTTCTTTCTTATAAGGATAAAGGATAAGGCATGGTGCTCTTCTGTATTGCTTCTTGCATGCTACTGATCATCAAAGACACAAATACCAGAGCTAGATCCATAAATCTAGCAAGGTTATCTCTCATCTTTACTAGTGTATAGCCAGTCAGACCCAAACCTCATATAAAAGACATAAAAAATCTTACAATACATTTTTAATAGTTTTCAGTCTTGGCACTTCAGTAGTGCAAACATACATAGTGTAATACAGAAGGGAGAGGTGGTACTCTACAGGCTATAAAAGATAAAAAATTCTTTTCTTTACAGGAAAAGTATGGGGACATATATCTGAGGCTTAAAATATTTACCTACTTTTACTTATCTTGGAAATAAACTCAATGACTACTCTTTAAAGGAGACATTTAAATTTAATTCAAATCATGAAAATTCTCTCGTGAGTAAACTTCACACTTCTTATAAATCTAACATGAACTGCATAACCAAGAATTCTTTAGCATTTTACCCAGAAACACCTCAAACCAGACCTGTGTCCTCAGATACCTTCATTTATAAGGAGACCCAGCCTGATGGCTTCCTAAAAGTCAACTGAGCTGAGTACCTCCAAGCCCACACTGCGGGGTCTGGAAGCTCCTTGTGGAGGTTGTAAGAAACCATGTGTATAGCCTGGGGCAGGAGCTCTTGAAGGCCCCCAAATAATACTCAACTCAAGTTACAAAACATCTGCAGAGGACACACAGAAGGCACAACACATGCCCTTGGACACAGAAGCAAGGCATAGCACAGCCCCCTTATCGGAGACTAAATCTGTAAGTCCAGGCTGGTCCTGAAATCACTAGCCCAG
The DNA here is from genome assembly GCA_004027205.1 of Ctenodactylus gundi. NCBI lineage: Eukaryota > Metazoa > Chordata > Mammalia > Rodentia > Ctenodactylidae > Ctenodactylus > Ctenodactylus gundi. Next base: position 191,895 of record PVKB01000821.1, read on the forward strand.
GCTGGCCTCAAACTCACCAACCCTCCTGCCGCCTCAGCCCCCCAAATGCTGGGGATTTCAGGTGTGTGTCACCATGCCCAGTTTATGTGGTACTGGGAGATCAAACTCAGGGCTTTGCACTTGCTAGGCGAGTGCTTTACCCACTGGGCTACACCCCCAGCCCCGCACATGCCCTTCTGAAAAAGACATTTCTGAGGTTAGTAGGAGGGAATCCTGCTTTCTCTGAGGAAAGAGAGAAATGACCTCATTCTGGCTTATCTTTCCTGTAGTAGAAAGAAGTGTCTGTATAAACAATGGAGGGTACGTCATCAGGGATTTCCCCAGTCACTGCTCATGTCACCTCCCGGCCCACTCCATGGACTGCAGCACCTCCAGCTTCTAGATCAGGAGATTAAATTCTAAAATTCAACTACAGCCACATTATGAGCTGGGAGTCAACCCACCTCAAACCCAACAGACACGTCAAAGACACCTATGGTTCTGATCCAAACGGGCTACTGGCCAAAGAGGCCAAACCAGAACGAACCCACACGCTGGGAAAGGGTAAGTGGGAGCCCACAATTGCCAAACCAGGCATTCTTCTCTCGGAAGGCTGGCCCAACACAGCGTGGCTGGAGAGGGCGCCCTCCTCCTGACACCTGCCAGCACATCCACATCCCAAAGTTCACTATGGAGAATACACCGGCAAATCCCTTTCAACACAACTACTAGAATCACATCTTTACTAACCTCTCTAAAACGAGAAAACAAGAAATTAATTTTTAAAATAACTCAGAAAATAGGCTTTTGAAAGAAAAAGGTTTTGTTTTTTGGCTTCACAGTGGAAAAAATGACAGGTTATATTTAAGTGTTTGTACTATGGTTTTCACGCTTTCTCAAGAAAAATTCTCTGAGGTGGTTCTCAATTCATGAGACCAGAATACGGTCAGAGGAAAGCCACACAGGCCTACCTCTTGCCATCCTCAGTGTCGCTCGCTTGGTGTCTTTGGTCATGGAAGCAGCAAAATGTTCACATTTTCAGCATACTACATTCAACTGCCTTTCAAGTTAGGAATATTCTATATTCAAAAAAAGGGCAATAAAACAAAATTTGAATCACACATTACAAGATAACATTAACATAATAGGATGTAAACCATGCTTGAAGGTTAATAAATTAACTGTGATGTACTGTGCAGGTTAAGCGTATTTTTTTTTATTATGCAACGGAAAATACCAATATTACGATACAGTACTAGTGCCCACAGGCTCCCAGGAATGGGTGTCCCAGCCTCGCAGGTAGGCAGGTGCCCCAGGGAGCTACGGGGTCGTGCGTCAACGACCTGCCCCGCAGGTTCAGCAGCAGCACATGTACCCACCGCCTGAGGGAGGGGACAGTGGCAAATCTTTGGAAGTAACCCTCGAGACTTCTCTCCTTGCACACGTGTTCCCCTGAGCTTAGAGAAGACCCAACTCCATGATCTGAAGTGCAGTGATGCACAACCGAGGGTGTCAGGCAGAACAAACCATATAAACGTGACTATGCTCCAAAGTTAAATTACTTCTGTATGAAAGTAAAAGGAAGTTATCACTGCATACAGAATCCAAATCCTAAAGAGGGAGACACTGGGAAACTCAGAAGATCACATTACCTACCACAAAGGTAAAGAGAAAGAATAGGCGTGTTTAGGTAATACTTTTTAACCTGGAACTGTCCTATAGTCAAGACAAGAGACGCCAAACCCACACACTGGGTACCATCATCTAACAGGAGTCTGCACGTGTATCTCTATCGTGACACTTTCTCAAGTTATTTCCAAATCCAGGTAATGTAATGAATAGTAAACTGACATAAGAAAGTCAGCTTATGGAGGGTGCAGAAGCCTCCATCCATCTGAATACTTCATTTGATTTTTTTTTTTTTTTTTGGCAGTAGTAGAGATTGAACCAGGGCCTCTGCACTGAGTTACATCCCTAGTCCTTTTTTTATTTTTTAATTTTAATTTATTTTTTTGAGACAGGGTCTCACAAAGTTGCTAAGCCATCCAGGTTAGGCTTGAACTTGTGATCTTCCTGCCTCAGCCTCCCAGAATGCCAGAATGCTGGGATTCCAGAAGTGTGCAACTGCGCCCAGCTTGAGTTCTTCATTTTCTTACATAGATTTCCAATATAATACAATAAAATATTACATTGCATCAAAACAAAGCTCTCTCAGGCTGAGAAGAGTCCTTTACCGTTCACTTGATTTCAATCACACAAGGTCCAGTCACATTATTTTTTCTGAAGAGAACATTTTTTCAGCCATCTCAGATCTGGTCATAATTTCCTTAAAAAAAAGAAAGAAAGAGAACAAAGTGTCAAAATGCTGACACTGCTTGCAGAATCTTAAGACTCCCCAGGGAGAGGCAGAAGAGAGCCAGCCAGAATGGTGTTGCACACTTTCTCTTTTTTTTTTTTTTTTTTTTTTTTTGGGGGGGGTGCAGTTCTGGGGAAACTAGGCCTTTACTTGTCCTTTTATTTTTTATTTTGAGACAGGTCTTGCTAAGCTGCCCAGGCTAGGTTCAGATGTGCAACCTTCCTGCCTCGGCCTCCCAGAGTGCTGTGACTATGGAAATGTCCCACACCTGGGCTCAGAAACATCCTTGTAAGTGAACCTCATCTCAAAATACATCTTATTTACCGAACCAATACATTATTGAAATTATAAGTCAGTTATTTATTAAGTGAACATTTTACATGCCCTGCTAAAAATCTTTCTGCGGCACAGCTTTCCCCTTCTGCAGCCCAGTCTGATCCTGAATTCACTATGTAGTCTGTAGCCCCGGCTGGCCTTGGACTCACTGCAATCCTCCTGTCTCGGCCTCCCATGTGCTGGGGTTGCAGGCCTGCGCCACCATGTCTGCCTTACGTGCTGGGGAATCGAAGCCAGAGTCTCTACTGCTGTGTTACTCTTCCAGCCCCTGGATCCTGAAACTTTAAGGTAGGTTCCTCAGCAGCACATAAAGCTGGGCGTGCTTGTGCACGCCTGTAATTCCAGAGATTCACAGGCTGAGACAGAAGGACTGCCAAGTCCAAGGCCAGCCTGGGCTACTACACAGTGAGTTCAGGACCAGCCTGGGCTACAGAGTGAGACTGTGACTCAAAAGAAAAGCAAAGGAAAGGAAAGCTAAGAAGAGAAAAGAAAAGAAAAACAATGTTTTATGACAAGGGCTTCTGACCCTTCCCAGCAGGCCATGGTCAAGCCAACATCCTGATGCCAAATCTCTTCCTTTTCTACGAACAGCGCTCCAGCTCTCCTCACGCTCTGCAGCCGGCTCCTGAGTCCGCACCAGTGGCCACCAGCCTCTCTCTGCTCTCCCTTTGTCCAAGCGGATGCTCCCCACCTCCTTGGGCCTTTCTTCTTTTGGTGGTACTGAGGATGGTGCCCAGAACTTCAGTGAGCTCTGGTTCTAGCTCTTTTCTCAGCTCTGATTCTGAGACGAGGTCTCCCTAAGTTGCTCCACTGCCCACTCTGGGCTCAAACTTCCCACCCCGCAGCCTTTGCCTCCCAGACCGTGGAACTGCAGGTCTGTGCCTAGCTTTGATCTTTTAATTCTTTTTAAAAAATCTAGTGTTTTCAAATTTTCTCCACTTTATTAGTATATATATGTGATACAGAATATTTACACTGTACTTGAGCATTTTGTGTACATACCACTTCAAAATTACAATCCCTTCCCCACCCCTTTTCAGCCTCCCACAACTTCCACTATCACCCCCTTTGGTTCTTTTTTTTACATATCACCCCCTTTCTCCCTCCCACCCTCTCATTCCCCTTTTCCCTCTCTACAAAGTCCCTCTTCTTATTTTCTTCCATTTTTTATGGTTTGGTTTTAATTCTTTTTTTCTTTATTTTTGATCTTTTAATTCTTATACTTCAGGCTTCTACCTTCCTTTTCTCTTAAAATAATTATCCATTGAAAAAAGGTTCTATGGGTAAAGACCTCATTTCAAACAGAAACAAGATAAACACTTGTAGACATGAAAGAATGATTATTCTATGATATTTTTATTGATTTCTGAGCTCCTGTATATAGGTAAAGCTCAGAAGATTTTAAGATTGCAGTTTAAGCTAATATCTGATTCCTTCGTTGTCCAGTTGGCACATAATTAACTACTTTATTTTTAAATTTTTATTTAAGACAGGGTCTTGATCTGTAGCCCAGGCTGGCCTCGAACACATGAGAATCTTCCTGCCTCAGCTCCTGAGTGCTGAAATTACCAGGATTAGATACTGCTGACCTATGCATCCAGCCTTAAACATTAATTTAAAAAAATACTTTCCTAAGTCCACCCACATTTTCTATTCGAATTTCCTGCTTAGAGGGTTGGAGGAATGGCACAGCAGTTAAAGCATTTATCTAGCAAGTGTAAGGCCCTGAGTTTGATTCCCCAGCACCAAATAAAGCCAGGTATGGTGGCATATGCCTGTAATTCCAGCATTTAGGAGGCTGAGACAGGGGGACTGCCGTAAGTCAAAGACTAGCCTGGGCTACACAGTGAGTTCAGCACCAGCATAGTCTATAGAGTGAGACCCTGCTTCAAAACAAAAACAAAAACAAAAAAAACAACAACATAAAATTTCCTGCTTAGTCAATGAATACGAGAAACTTAAACATCCCAGCAAAATATTTGCAAGGATCAGATATTAGCTAAAACTGCAATCTTAAAATCTTCTAAACTTTACATATATACAGGAGCTCGAAAAACTGTTAAAAAATCTCAAAAAATAATTGTTCTTTCATATCTACAAGCATTTATCTTGTTTCTGTTTGAAATGGTCTTTACCCATAAATCCTGTTTTATTACTGTGCTTCCACCTGTTCAACTGATAGTCATTTTTAGAGAAAATTTTCAGAATTCCTTTCTGAAATACATCTGTACTCTGTGAAAATAATGGCTCTAACAAAATAAGCCAAAAACATTTTACCTCATCTGAATCCACTAACACTGGAAGAGCTCTGAAAAAGAAAAAAAAAAAAAGAGAGAGAGACAATGTTATTAAAAGGAAGGCCAGTGAACCTAAGAAAGCTGAATACAGTACTTCCTCATGGCCGACCAGTCCGTATTCCTGACTACAAGTAACAGAGAGAAGGGAAGGCCTAGGCCTACAACAGACATAGAGAGGACGTTTCATGCCATCACTATTTTCAACAGCCCTAAACTGAAAATTACCCAACTGGACAGAGTGTTACTTCACACAATGAAATATTACACAATCAAGAAAACGGTGCACACTCTCTCCATATATGTACATTTTGTTTTGAGACAGCGTCTTCCTTTGGGAAAGCGGGCTGCCTATCTGGGAGGGAAACAAGACATTTTTACAAAGCATTAGTAATGTTCTCCTTTTTGGGTACTGATTACATAAATTTAATCATTTTAAAAATTTATTGAGGGACTTTTGTTCAAGATGGCGGCTGAGTAACAGAATTGCATAATGTCTCCTCATGGACTCACTTAAAAAGTTGAGAATATAGTCAAAAACCACCTGTTCAATGTAGCTAGGACAGGGAGGAGTGCCCCAACAACTAAAAGGAGGCTGCTGGAAGGTCAGAAATCCCAAAGAGACATCAGAAGCAGGGGGAAAAACAGCAGCCCAGGAAGCCACCCCAGGCCCACTGCAAATGGCTGGTAGCTGGTGGCATCTGCCAGACGGACCCTAGAACCTCTGACCAAGCTAGGAGAGGAAGGAGTGCCCCGGCAACTGAATGGAGGCCAAGGGAAGGTCAGAAATCCCAAAGACATACTGGAAGTGGAGGAAAACAGCAGCCAACTGAGTATGGCCCTGAGCTGCTGGCGTCCACAGACAGAGGAAAGCCCAGAGACTGGAACCTCAGACCAAGGTAAGCACTGATCAGGAGAAACAGGAATTGACAGCAGCTGGTAGCCCTAGCCTCTAGAAATGAGCCTATGAATAGTGTATACTACACATACAATGTGAGCTCCCCCTAGAAAATGCCTCCTGAAGACCAGATCAGAAGCAGAGCTCAGCAGCCATTACAGGCAGTGATATGAGCAGGAGCCATTTTTAAAAAAAGAGGCCAGGACTGAACTACTTAGAGTAAAATAAAGCTCAGAAGAGCACATCAGGGGTTTTGGGGTTACTCTTAAACAGTGCCTAGGAAGAAACTGACACAACATGCAGTGTGGAGAGGAAAGAAAGGCCACTGACTCCTAGAATGGCTTCGGTGTAGTGGGAGCACCTATGAGTTGGAAAGCCACCCCACTGGGGGAGGGAAGCCAGGATAGGCGGAAGAGCTTTGCTGAGGGGGCTGAGTGTGATCACGACACCTCAGAGGCCATCAGGCTTTAAGTCTCCCCTCACTGCCTAATCTAAGCACAGAACTTGGAGGAATTTTGGCTTCCCTGACACACCATCAAACTCATTTAAAGAAATCACTTAGCTAGGCCTTTACAGTGAAATCCCTCAACAACAGAAACATGGGAAGATGACAAGGAAACAGGACACGCACAGATATACCTCAGACCCTAGAAACTAATGTCATGAGCCCTGAAATAGTGGAACTCATGGGTAAGGAAGTCAAAAAGCAAATAAATGAGCTCAAACAAGACATTCTCAAAGAAATGCAAGCATTGATCCATGAGCTTAAAGAGGAACTTACTAATCAAATAGTGGTCCTAATGGAGACAAAGCTCACTGAGCACATGGAAGCCACAAATAAAAAGTTGGCTGAGCTAAATAAGGAAATGCAAGATATGAAGGAACATTTTAATAGAGAAGTGGAAATTCTGAAAAGAAATCTAGCTGAAATTCAGGATACGAAAAATACATTTGAAAGCAAGGGAAGTCACCTCAAACATTGTTAGGACAGAGTTTCAGACCCTGCAGACAAAGCTGAGGAAACAAATGATATAATTAGGCCCTACTCCAAAATTAAAAATGAGCAAAGTAGCTGCATACAAGAGCTGATGAATGATTCAAAGAGAACCAATGTCAGAATTCTGGGTGTGAGAGAGAGCAGAACACAGCACCAAAGGTATAAAGAATTTATTCACAAAACTCATGCAAGAAAATTTCCCAAATCTAGAAAAAAAAGTAATTTTCAGGTAGAAGCTTACAGAACACCAAATTGCCTCAACCAACAATAAGACTCACCACAACATATAATCAAAACCTCAGAAATACAACACAAAGAGAGAATGTTAAAAGCAGCAAGAGAAAAACAGACATTATTCTACCAAGGCAAACCTATCCGAATCACCACAGATTTCTTAATGCAAACTTTAAAAGCCATGAGAGCCTGGAGCAAAATCTTTCAAGCTTTAGAAAATAGCCGGTGTCATCCCAGGTTGTTGTACCTAGCAAAATTAGCCCTGAAAATTGCAGAAGTAAAAAAATTTTCATGAGTAGGAATCCCTAAAGAAATTTTCAGTTGAAGGAATCTTTTTTTTTTTCTAGACAGGGTCTTGCTCTATAGTCCAGGCTGGTCCTGAACTCACTATGGAGCCCAGGCTGGCCTTGGACTCAGGGTAATCCTCCTGCCTCAGCGTCCCGAGTGCTGGGATTACAGGCGTGCGCCACCACGCCCAGATTATGTGGTGCTAGGGAATCGAACTCAGGTTCTTGGCACTTGACTTAGTGCTTGCTAAGCAAGTGCTTTAACCGCTGAGCCATTCCTCCAGCCCCCATAGTTGAAGGGATCTTTGAGAGAGACAAGCAGCACCAAAAAACATGAAGAAAACATCTAAAGAGAAAGAAATAGACTGGTATTCCAATCTTTTGACTATTTCCTTCTAAAACAGTATCAACTGTCTCATAGAATCTGTGAAACTTCCCCCATAATTACTATTTTTAACAGTACATTAGTTTGCAAAACATAATGATTATATCCAACCTGGGGAATTGGTTTAAATTTTTAAAAATATGTATGCATGAATTTATAGATGGATAGATAAAATGATAAACCAAATCTGGCAAAATGTTACTAATTAGTGAAGTGTGAGTAAATAATCTATGAAAGCTTAAAAAATCCTGAAATAAGTATACCATGATATCTACTGCTTTACATATAACATACTTATGTGACAGAGATTTTTAAGTTTATTTAATGTAGCAATTCACTTAATTGGTCTTTGATGTAAGTTTATCCTAAGAAATTGAATTGATGTATTGAAAACCTGAATGTCTTTTGAATGAACATTTTAGTTTTCAGCAAAGAATCTGAAATTTAACTTCTCTTTTACTTTCCTCATTTTTTAGCCTTATGAATTTCAGTAGACCAGTGGGTGAAACCACATTAAAGAAACTCAACAAAGATATAGTAAGGTACAGAAAAAAGAACTTTTAACAAATTGTTCTAATAAAGGGCTCTGCTGAACCCAGAGAAGAGGCCTCAAGATATGGCCACTGCAGCCCATTCTAGGGGTGGGAAGCTGAGCTAGAGAGGTGTCTTGAGTGGTGAAGTGAGTCAGATGCATAAGATTAAACATGTTAAATATCGCATGGTTTCTGATTTGGAAAAGCCAGAATGTAGGCATTCTGTAGAACCAAATGAGTGTGATAGTGGGAGTTACAGGGGGATAATGAGGATGTGGCAGGGCCAAAAATTAGAAGAGACTGAACTGTTGGTGTGATATGTATATGCACAAAATATCCAAGTTCACTGCAGATGTTACATATCGCATCTATGTATGTGGTGGGAAAAATTTATTGAGCTACATATCCTTACATGGGATGTGTGAACCTTGCAGAATGTGTATTCCTTTAAAAGATGTTCACCCAAGGCTGGAGGAACGGCTCAGCGGTTAAAGCACTTGTCTAGTAAGTGCTAAGTCAAGCATTAAGTACCTGAGTTCAATTCCCCAGCACCACATAAACTGGGGATGAATGATGGTGCATGCCTGTAATTTCAGCACTGAGAGGCTGAGGCACGAGGACTGCCTTGAGTTCAAGGCCAGCCTGGGATCCATAGTGAGTTCAGGACCAGCATGGGCTATACAGCAAGACCCTGTCTCAAAAAAAAAAAAAAAAAAAAAAAAAGGTTCACCCATGACCTGGGGAAGAGGCCTGTAATCCTACCACTCTGGGAGGCTGAGGCAGGAAGATCTAAGTCTGACCCCAGCTCAGGCAATTTACAACGTAGCTAGCCTGTATTTCAAAATCAAAACCAAGAATGGGATGGGATGTAGCTCAATGTGAAGGCCCTGGGTTCAACCCCCAGCATAAAAAAAGTAAAAACAAAGTTGATGATTAACTGTCTAATTTTTTGGAGGAATATCAATGATCAAAAACACAACTGTTCTAAATACAGCTGACCTCCAACTACGTATGATTTTTTAATCCCTTGCTACTTTTCACTTTGAGTAGTTGGGTAAGTATCTGAGTGGTAACCCGCCATTTAATTAGAAAATCACACTACCTGCCTCTGTGAGAGCTCGGGAGGGAGAACAAGTAACCACGTTATTAGAGGTGACAGTTACAGAGGGAAGTATCTGCTTAACCTGGCGTCACTGTGCCTGTGGCCTGGTGAGGGAGAAGAGTTATAAATGAATAATCTTTGCTCAGGCTTGTCTGAGTTGCATGGAGGGTGCAGGACCGGCCCAGATGCCAAACAAAACAAAACACAACACCCTCCTTGTGTAATAAGTGTGGCAGGGGGTGTGTGTTTAAAATTTTATGCATGTTTAAACTGTCCATAACAGAAAATTAAAACAAAACAAAAAAATCCTGGTAATGACAGATCAGAAAAGGCGGAAGTGTGTTGGAGGCCACTAGTACTAACATAGTCGTTGTACAGAGAGTGGCAGGGCCGAGCTGTGTCTGCGCTCACTGTGGCTTGTGGGAGCACATCAACTGCTCACAGCTCAGAGCAGCCTACACTCGCACAGCGGCGCGAGGCCGGTAATGCTGGCCACGGTGAGAACCACCCCTGGAAACCACAGCCTGACACTTAGACTTTAACAGAGGATATTTACACGTCTGTGAATGAAGAGGGAATATTTTCTTCCACCCACTTCAAATCTTCATCCTGTAGAAATAAATGTTTATACTTAGCATTTGCCTTATGTCACCTGAAAATAGAATTCTTTAGTAGAATGTATATAAAATTTACGTATTTAAATTGAAATGCATAACATTCTTTCTACCGCTATCCTAGGAAGTCGGCTCAGAAGCCGCACAGAAATCGTGCCAGTGTTCTCACAAGGGGCAAACTAAAACACTGATCTCAGATCTTTGTACCTCTCTTTGTTTTAGTTACAAACAATTTATTTTTGTCCTGAGAAACTATAGTTATGACAGGGTTGATGCACAGGTGTTATTTTCTTGTCCTGAGAAGTGAGAGCGAAAACACTGAGTTATTTAGAGTAAGTTAGAAAACAGCAACAACATTGGTTTGATTTGCTTTTGCACAATTGCTAATGCCTCCTAATTTGTTCTTATACAGCAAGCTTATAATTTTTCAACAGAATAAGATTAAGGGACAAATGTTAAAACTATAGCAAGGCCTATTTATTTATTTTTAAGGCCTATTTATTTTTATCACTTATATTTATGCTAATAATCCATCAGACAAGGAAAGAAAACATAAAAGATATGCTGAATATTTTGGTTTGAAATATAAATCAAAAATTTTCTTTGTCTACCTAACTGCATAGTATATTTTAGTACTTTTATTAATTATATTTTGCTTACTTATATGAGGCAACAGAGAAAAAAGGAATAACCCATTAATAACTGATGAATAGGAATAATACCCAAACAGTGAGTCTGTGGTAGAAATCGGTCAATGAGCAATCAGGCCCTTAATTTTTGACCAATTAGGTGCTAACTGTATTTAAATTTAGACAAATTAAAATTTATTAACCCTGACATGCATGTTTATGAATACTGAGCTTAAAATTTAAAAACGTAATACAGGTTACATGTCCCTTATTCAAAATGTTTGGGGCCACAAATGTTTGATTTCAATTTTTTTCAGATTTTGGAATATTTGCATATACATGAGAAGACAGGGATAGGACTTTTATAGAAAATTCACTTCCAATTCATATACACTGCATACACACTGCCTGAAGGTCATTTTATAAAGTATAAGATTTTGTGCATGAAACAAAGTCTCATGGAATGGAATTTTCTACTTATGTTGTCATAAATTTTGAGGTGCTCAAAATTTTCCAGTTTTGGGAGTATTTAGAATTTCAAGTTTTTGGATTAGGAATGTTCAATCTATAACTCTAACACTAGAGAATTAAAATAATTGTGATTTTAAAAAAAAGCTAACTTAAATTACCACGAAACCACTCAAAGAATACATTTTAAAGGATTACCAAAAATAAAAATTGGAGAATTTATTAAATCCAATGAGAACAATGTTTTCCAATGTTTTCCTGTATCATTAGTTTTGCCTTAAGTTATCTGCATGCATACATTTTATATAGTCTCATAAGCAGTCTGGATAATTAAGACAACAGAGTATAGAACTGTATGACAGACATTTCCATTCTGCTTTACCTTCATAATTATTTTTACACATAAACAGTATTCATAAAACATTTGAAAACTCATCCCTGCCCTCTATTGTCTTCAAGCTCCCACTGTTCAAAACTGTCCCTGACTTTGGTAATTGTATAGTTGGTAGATCAAGTCCTTTCTCCAACACACAATCAATGGTATTTAAAATGGCTTCAAAACTCACTTCAATATGCTAACAAGTTAACCCAAGCGCTCTTTCCCTCTAGCTTGGCTCCTCCATCTGTGAAGTGCCCCTGAACATTCTAGGATCTCTGTGCACAAGCAGGTCTGGCCGCAGTGGGTGCAGCAGCCCTGATCAAACAAGATCCCAAGGGCGCTGTGTGGCTGGGCCCACAACAGCACCTGAGAAGTGGGGATCTACTGTACACCAGAGATGCTATAGTTATGGAACTGGTGACAGGCATTTTTATGCTAAAAATCCTTAGTAACCTTTGGATTCTATCAAATACACATGATACTCACAAAATTATCAGATGTAGCAGGTTTAGCTGTCCCATTGGAAACTGTTTTTGAGGCTCTTAATTTTATTCCTTCAGCTACAATGAGAAACATTAGAGATAGGTTAGATTTCAAAACGTTTTCCTTTATAATTTCACATTTAATAAGCCACTGAGGAAAACAATTCTTTTTTCTGAAGGAAAGTTGATAGTGAAAACTTTGGGCAAGATAGAACCATTTTGTAATGTATGAGAGAAGTATTAAAAAAGTTAATAGATTTTAAAATTGATACATAGTACCTATATATTTATGGAATATAATGTGATATTTCAATAATGTATATCAATGTTATTCCTAAATCAGGGTGATTAGGTAGCCATCACACTTCAAGCATTTTCCATTTGTGTGTGCTGGGCAAGGGCAACTTGTGAGACTCTGATTCAAATTTTTCAGAGGTCTGGGGTCACAGCATAGGGGCTGAACACTTGTCAAGTATGGAAGACACCCGGGGTTTAAAATCTGATACTCCTCCCTGCCAAAAGAAAAGAAAAGAAAAGAAATAAAGCTACTATGAAGATCAGTATCTTTCTGTGGAGAGTAAACATCTGGTTCATTTCTTCTGGGTGAAAATTTTGCAGCAGGATGGTCGCATTGTGTGTGAAATCCTTTGTCATCTACTTACCACACACATGGACAGTCTTCATTTTCTTAAGCTTCTCTTGATGAGCATACTTTTTTTATTCTGATATAGGGCACTTTCAACAATTTTTAAATCTTTATGATTACTGTATACTAAGAAATATCTCACCCAAGGTCATAAAGTAAATTTCCCTGTTTTCTTCTAAAAGAGGTATAAAATGTCTGTGATCCAGATGCTACTTTTTCTCTACAGACTTTCCTATTCCCTACCAATACTATAAAGGGACTCACACAGTCTGTGGCCCTTTTTCACTAGCACAGTGTTTTCAAGGTTCTGCTATGTCACAATGTCTTGGTTACTTTTTCATTGCTGTGACTCAATACCCCGTATCTACAAATTTAGGGGAGGAAAGTTTTTTTAGCTTACAGTACACTCAGTGGCGGCCAGTAGCAACAGAAGTACACGGCAGAGGCAGAGGAAGAGGCAGCTCTTCACCACATCATAAACAAGAAGCCAAATCCCATCAAGTCCAGTCTCTCCCAGATGGAAAAGCTGTAATAATCTTTGTTCCTCCTTCCTTTTATACAGTTTGCGTTCCCAGCTGGGCTTCCCACATCTGGGTGAGTGTTCTTCCCTCATTTGCTCACCCACACATCACTCACACTCTAATCCAGGCTGTTTCTCAACTGCCTACTCTAGGCTTGTTCCTAAACCCTAATCCAGGTGTGATTCCTAATTGCATCAAGTTGACATAATCTCTCCAAGAGTCACACATATCTAGAGAATATTTAGGGGCTGGAGGAAGGGCGCAGCGTTTGCACTTGCCTAGCAAGCTCAAGGCCCTAGGTTCAATTCTCTGGCACCACAGAAACTAGGCCTGGTGGCGCACACCTGTAACCCCAGCACTTGGAGACTGAGGCAGGAGGATTGCTGTGAGTCTGAGGTCAGCAGCCTGAGCTACAGGGAGTTCAGAACCAACCTGGAGCAAGGTTGTTTAAAAAAAAAAAATGTTACACACTTTCAGGTCTTTCATTTTTCCATACACGTTTTAGAATGAGCTGGCGCATTTGTATGGATCTGTCTAAGAACCTGGCAGTTTAACACTGGGCATTCCAACTCACAGACCTGTGATTTCTTTCTGCATTAGTCTTCCTTGTAGAGATTTCTGTACATTTTCTCATTTATTCTTAAATTCTTCTCTTAGAAGGCTTTATAAATAATACTTTAAATTTCATTTTCTTTTGTTTTCAGTTAGATATACTACATAAGAAAAACAACTAACACCTGCATATTGAAGATGTGTCCTGTGGTGGTGTTATAGTTACCAGTTTTATGCTTTTCATTTTTTGCACATGCCTTAGGATTTTCTACACACATCACTTTGGTGCCTACAAATAAAAAGTCTCACGTGTCCCCTTCTGTAGTGCAGGCCGCTTATCTCCCTCGGGGTTTGTCTCTTGGCACAGGCAGGGAACTCCCGCACAACACTAAGCAGAGTGGCAAGTTCTTGTCCTTATACTTTGTTCCCTGTCTTGACAGTATGCACTATTTTACCACTAAGTATGATTTTACTGTGATTTTTACACCATTCCATAATTTGTTTACTGATTTAAAAAAATTTGTGCTCATATAATTTCTTTTTTATTCCTTTCATATGATGAATTAGGGAGAGATTTTCAAAATGTTACAGTGGGCTTGCAACCCTGGGAAAAATTCCTCTTGAGAATAATTACCTTTCCATTGTGTTAAGACTTTACTACTATTTTTAAAGGATTTGTATGTCTCTATTGAGTGATACCTTTTTTGTTATAATGCCCCGTACCCTAAGTTACACCAGCCTTGTAAATAAGCTGGGAAGTATCCCCTCCTCTTCATTCCAGAGTTTGCACAGGGTTAAGAGTATTTCTTCTTGACTTTTGTCTTTGGTTTTCAGCAGTTGGACCACGATGCCTAACTGTGCCATTCTTTATTTCTTTTGTTTGGGGTTCACTGAGCTTTCCTGATCTACAGGTTGGGGGATACTGATTAATTTTGGAAATTATCTGGCCAATACTTTTGTAAATATTTTTATTCCCTATTTCTCTCTCCTTCTGGACCTCAGTTATGTGTATATTAGAATGCATGATACTGCCCATGGGGCTAGTGGCAGAGCTCAGATTCCCCAGCACCACATAAGCTGGGCATGATGGTGCACGCCTGGAACTCCAGCACTCAGGAGGCTGAGGCAGTAGGACTGCCATAAATTCATGGCCAGTGTGGGCTTCTTAGTTTATGATCAGCCTGCACTACAGAACGAGACCCTGGATCAAACACACATACAAACCAAAACTGCCCACAAGTCACTATCTTTCGTCTCTAATTTGTAGTTCATTCAATTTCTGTTGATTTGCCTCCAAGTCTTCAGTCTTTCACTCTGTGTCTGCAACCTACTCAGCTACTGTTAATTCCAGTCAATGAATTTATTTCACATATTTTATCTTTTAGTTCTAGTATTTTTATTGTGCTTCCTTCTCTCTTTTCTTTCAGTTTCCTTATTTGTCCTAAAATATCTTGTCTTCTCTAAACTTTTACTATAGACTCTTTTGCATATTACAGTAAAGGTATTTTAAAATCCTTCCTGCTAATTATAACATGAGTCAGTTCTAAATCTGTCTCAGGGGCTGGAGGAATAACTCAGCAGGTGGGGCGCTTGCCTAGCAGGGGCAGGGCCTTGAGTCAACTGCCCAGCGTGTGCTAGGAGAGGCAGTACATGCCTGTCATCCCAGTGCTCAGGAGGTTGAGGCAGGAGGATTACTGTGAGTTTGAGGCCAGCCTGGGCTACATAGTGAGCCCAGGACCAGCCTGGGATACAGGGAGAGATCCTATCTCTAAATAAATAAATAAATAAAAATAAGTCCTTCTGGTTGATCTATTTCCCCATCACCTATAGATCAGTTTCTTCCCATGTCTAGTAATTTATTATTGCATAATGGACACTTTGGATGGTATCATACAGACTCTGGATTCGCTTAGATTCCTCTACAGAGTGCTGTATTTTGTTATTAACATAGGCTTATTCCTAGGCTCAGCTTTAGGTCTAGGGTGAATCCCTGCAGTCCTTAAAGATGATATTCCCTTCTAAGGAGCAGCCCTCAGGGGTTTTAACAGGAAGCCTGAGGCATTCACATCAGCCCTTTCAACTTACTGAAAACTGACTTCAAACATGACAGTGAGGAGCTACTAAAATCGCTGTTGTGCTCTTCGGGCTAATGGTTTTCCTTTCTTTTTTACCTACTGGCATCTTGGAGTCTTACTTTGCACATATCCAGTTCAGGCATCAGCTAGGATTCGAATGACTACTCATTTTGGAGTTTCCCCTCGGTGGCTCTCTCCTTTCTTGACTTCTGCCCTGAACTTCCAGTCATTCTCAGCATGCAAACTCCACCCTCTTAACTCCTAGCAGTAAGCCTGTACACGCTCCCTTGAACTCCAGCACAGCACCATGACATTGACGACTGCATCAGGAAAAGTTCTGTACGTGTGGGAGCTCAGAGAGAGTGTACCAGCTTCTTTCTGCCAGCAGGCGAACATCCTCCAGCTGTTGCCTATGGCTTTGTTGCTTTCCAAGACACTGAGTTACTCCTTCTGGTATTTTGTCTATACAGTTTATACAAGGGACCAACAAGCAGGTCTGTCTGATACAAATCACCCCATCAGTACGGGAAGTCAGAATCCTAATGTGCTCAATTTTAATACACAAACTATGAATAAGCATTTCCAATTTCCTTTCACAACAGAAGGGTCAGAAAACATGAAAGAATCAGCTGTAGGTGACAGTAAGATGACAAAAAATTCAGGAAGTGGGGATGGCAAACATCTGGACTCTGTCAGACTTTCTGCTACCTAGGCAGAGAGGACATTTCTGTTATTTTAAATGAGAGAACCCAAACAAATTATGACAAGGAATGTTGGTAATAAGAGAAACCAAAGTAAGACAAAACAAAACAGAATAAATGAAATGCCCTCGACCTTGGGCTTCGTACTGTGCTGCCTTAACACAAGCTTCACTGGAGTATTGTGATAAAATTAACAAAACTGCCTAATGTGACATAGAAATTTTTAAAAAGCACTAAAACTACAATCAGAAATGCTTTGAGCATGATCAGGAAATTACAGATGTACGTATTTTTTAAAAAGCAAGAGACAACTCACAGAAGTGTAGCACTGTTACGAAGACCACAGTGATTCACGCACTGTGTGCAATACCCCCCAAACCATTATTGTGAAAAACAAGCACCTGTGTTACTACTTTAAGAATAAATGATGAACAAAAGTTCACACAATATAAACAATCCAAAACTGTAATCATTGTCTTCTCTTTTTCTTAGCATTTATTATCATAATAAATAATAATAAAGTAGATAATACGTAAACTATAGATAAAGTCTTCAAGTATTTTACAGAAAAAAATGAAAAAAATGTAAATAGGGTAGAGACATAGCTCAGTGGTTAAAGTGCTTGTCGAGCATGTACAAGGCCCTGGTTCAATTTCCCAGCATTACATGAGCTGGGCATAGTGGTGCACACCTGTAATCCTAGCACTCAGGAGGCTGAGGCAGGAGGATTGCTGTGAGCTTGAGGCCAGCCTGGACTACATAGTGAGTTCAGGACCAGCCTGGAGTACAGAGCAAGACCTTGCCTCAAGGAAAAAAAGAAAAGAAAAGAAAAGAAAAGAAAAGAAAAGAAAAGAAAAGACAAAAAGAAAAAAGAAAAGAGGAAAAAGGTGAATGACGTTATGTGGTCATGTAACACAGGTGAAAGTATACTACTATTTCTTTGTATAAAATGTTCATTTAGAACAAAAACATATCACTCACTTAAATTTTCAGATGTGACCATGAATTCTTCAACTTCATCATCGGAATCATCTATTAAGGGCATGAAGGCATATCTATATGAAAAACAAGGAGGACTTTGACTGGTGTGTTTAAACCTGCCCAATTTTCAGTTTTTATCTAAAATATATTTTAAAAGTTTCTTACAAATGAAAATAACCATTTATAACCATTTTACTCTCAAATTAATTCTAATTACTGTGAAACCATCAAACAGGAGCTCTCAAATCCTGCTGGTAAAATGAAACAGGGATCTTTCTGGAAAGCAATCCTACAATGTATAACCTTCAGGGAAGGGGACATTCTGCAGCACTGCTTTCTCAGGCCAGGTTGACCTCCCTGCCTACCATATTTGCATTTAGCCCCTAGAGAAGGAGCTAATCTGATGAGTGAAAATAACGCCTGCAGATGGAAATACCAGGTGAAAGATCACAGGCCTCCAGAAGGACCACCGATGGGGTGTTAATCGATATGACCTTTCTTAGAAGCTCTTTTGGCAATATCTAGCAAAGGAAAGGTACATCTGCCTTGTATTACACTAACAAGAGTTTGCCAAGATATGTGTCCAATAGCACTCAGAAAACACTGCTGATGACAGCAAAATCCTAGAAACAAAATGTCTGACAATTAGTGATTGCTTATATGAAGTGCTACATTCATATGATGTAATATCATAGCACTTTTAAAATAATGTGGTAGATCTACACACGATAATATGGAAAGATAAACTTTAAATACAAAGACACAGTACAAACACATATACTGCTACTGGTACACACGTTTTCATTTTTCCTAGAAGAAACTTAACAATTCTTTCCTTAGGGAACAGTGTGAGACAAGGGAACGTGAGGCTTCCCTATTACGGTGGCTAAAGGACAACACAGGCTGGGACACACCTTTCTGAACGTGACATTCAAACCCTGGACTATGCTGGCCTTACCTTCCTTTCTAGCTTCACTTCCCTCTAATGGAAGTACGGGTTGAGCATCCCTAACTCAAAAATATAAAACTGTCTGAGTATCATGTTCGTGCTCAAACAATTTCAGCCCCTGCAGCATTTTGGATTTCAGAATTTCAGACCAGGGATGCTCAACTAGTAAAGTTTATGCAAATATTCCAAAAATCTGAGGCCTTCTGCCTAGAGTGCTTTGGATAATGGATGCTTAATCTGCATCAGTAACCAAGCCGCAGGCCTCTCTGCCACCAAGCTGCCAGCCCACGCCTTCCCACTGCCCCAGAGAAGACCCATGCCGTTCCAGCTCCACCTTTCATTGTCACGCCTCTCTCAAAAACAGCACACGTGCTGCCTCTTCAGGGAGCACTCCTCACGCCTTTTCCACCCTTCCCCTGGACTGGCTCATCTGTCTCTTCGTTCATTGCTTTGTGTTTGCAATGTTTGTCTGCTTACTTGACTAAATACGTCTTAAAAGGAAAGGCTCTCTCATCACAGTGTCTATAAATGTGTTTTTGTCACTGCAGGTGGTGGTCAACAAATACTTGCCAACTTAAATTTTCCTACATTAGGTACCTTTGATTATTTGCAGATGGTCTCCATAAAAACATTATCACAATAAGGATAAGTGAAAAAAGGAAGCTCCAAAACGCATCATCAACCCAAAGTTCCATCCAATCCTAGGATAAGGACAACATGAGAAGTTAACTTTCTGATAAACATTCAACGCTAATGACATTTCTGTCACCCAGGAGTTCCAATGAAACAGCTACCTATTTTTGTTTAGGAAACCTATACTGTTTGAAATATTTCTAAAGGGCTTTTTTAATGTTATAAACAATCCATCCTATAAAAGGCAAGGGTTAACACATTTCGCAAACAAGAATCCAAAATATACTCTTACTACTATAAGCAGGAAATGCCAAGATGAGGAGAGAAAAAAGCTCCAGAAGGTCCAACCTCCTCTTTCACTGAGCTGTCCCTAAGGAGGCAGTGGCTCAGGACTGGGGGCACTCCATGTCTACTCATGTAAAACTCAGCACCTTTCATATTCTGAGCCTGAGAAAGACATTTCCTTCCAACCACAGAGGCCCCGAGTCTTCTTTCTGAGTCCATGCTGAGCACACCACTACAGAAACATGCCAGACTCAAGGTCCCACTTAGATACAAAACTGGGCTGAGTTACAGCTCAGTGGTACAGCATGTGACCAGCAGAGATAAGGCACTGGCTTTAGTACCCAGCGTCAAAAGGAAAACAAGAAAAAAGAAAAAACAAGAACACAAAACCACTCAATTTCACAGTGTTCAGGAAGAAATCTTTGTATTACTTCACAAATGTATTTCTTTATGGTGGCACTGAGGATGGAACCTAGACCCTCACATATGGCAGACAAGGGCTCTGCCAGGGAGCTGTATCCCTGGGCCTTTCCTGGTACTTTGAGGTACACAGGAAGAGAATTCTGTTTCAAACTACATAAAAAGCTGAGAAAAAGGCATGACGGAAAAAGGCTGAGATTCAGGAGAAAGTTTTTCAGATTCATTCAAAAGAGAAAAAAGTTTTAGTGAAATAGAATTCTTCATAAAATAGTTCAAAGTAAAAAGGAAATTGCCATCAAAATTATTTTTACAAACTAAATTCTTCAAAATTTTACAAAACAAAATGACAAACATTTAAACAGAAGATTTTACTTACTGATTGGCATTTTGCAATTCTAAATGTTTTAGTTGTCCATACCATAAACACTATAGAAGCTGAAACACACACAAAAAGGCACTTTTGAAGTCCTTTGCAATACTGAAATGATTTCTTATAAGAAGAAAAAGTGAGTCGCTTACCCAGCACAGCAAAGATGAGAGTATTTGTAAAGTGTCTGTACAACGAAAGCTTCACTGCATTCTTTCTTAGCCTTAGAGTCTTCATTGTTTGTGCCAAACTTATAAAAATGTGAAGAGAGTTAAGGAAAAACATTTTAAATAGCAATGAATGATTTTTTTAAAAAAAAATAGAATTTTCTACTATATTTTAATGTAGTACTATTAAATATAATTCCTAAAATCTGAAGAGAGTAACATAGGAAACATCATCTTAGCCAATACTGGATAATCACAATATTCACACTAGACAGATTCTGATTTACAATTCACCACTGTCTGAGTGAAGGATGAGAACGTAATTGAGCGAGGCCTGCGGTGCATCCTCACAGCCCCGCTCCCAGCCACAGAGTGGAGAAGCCCACTCTCAGAGCCAATCCCGACAGGTCACAGACCCTGATCACATGAGGACACATCATTTGACTTAATCTTTTCTGCTTACTTTTTTTCCTAGTCTACTCCCTGATAGACCATAATTAGGAAATAAGGTCATTTATCAATTCCATTTTATATATTACAAAGCTGAAATACGTCAGGCAAGCCAACGCAGGGAAACTTTGCTGGACAGGAGGAATACCAGCACTCTAATATCTTCAAGAGCCTCATGGGCCGCAGCAGAGAGCTTCTCTTCAGGGAGGCCAGAAAAGAGCAGGAATGGGGAAACAGGGAGTGGGTGGCATGATGGGACACACTCACAGGTCTCTTCCTGAGGTCTGTGGTTCCTAGGAGCCGGCTCAGGCAGGCTGATGCAGGTCCAAGTTCAAGGACTGGAGAAGGAGAAGGCCTGAAGCCTGCACCAGGTAGTATTCTGTTCAGACTGGCTGGTGGACACAAAGAGCTCAGCTAATCACTCAGGAGACACAGGGCCTGGGCCAGCCCCAAGGATGACCTGAGGCCTGGGGAAAGGCGCTTTTTTGCAGCAGCCTTCCCTTACAGTAGAAATGGTGGGGTTCTTAAAAACTTCAGCTGTTTTTCAGGAACACAGGCCTCAGGTAAAGGTGACCAGTGCCAGAATGAAGCAGCACAAAGAGACTTTTTCACTGACTCCTTGGCAGTGAGGTGAAGGGGTTCAAATGCCAGATGTCTGCTTTTTTTTTTTTTTTTTTTTGGTAGTACTATAGATTAAACCCAGGGGCTTCACAATGAGTTATATCTTCAGTCTCTCCCTACCTTCTTTTTCATTTTAAGATAAGGTCTTATCAACTTGCCCAGATTAGACTCAAATTTGTAATGTTCCTGCTTCAGCCTCCCACAAATGCTGGGATTACAGTAAGAGCTGCCATGCCTCGTGCAGACTGATGTGGGAAGGGCCATTCCCCTGCCCTACAGTGGACAACAGTCTTTGTTTAGGAGCCAAATCCTGACAGAAATAGAGCTGAACTAAAGAACAGAAGTAGCAACTTTTGTATTTATTATGCCTACAATAAAGTTCTAAATACTTCATTAAACAAAAACTTCCTATTTTGAAAACTGCTTTTCTATCTTTTAAAAGACCAATAAGTTACAAAGCAGATCAATTTCTAAGGTAATATAACACAACCACAAAGGGCTGTTAGAACCTGCAAAACTGCAAATGTGCTTTATTCCTTAAACATAAGATTTACAAAACCTAATCATTTTCAATCATTCAAAATTGTTTTTTTTTAAGCCAAGGAATAAGAATATCAAAAGCAAATTCAACACTGCCATACCTTCACTTACCAAGACACTAGTAAATCTAGGCAAAGTTTCAATCATCCCTCCCGCCAGAGAAAGCGGTGGCAAAAGCATACAGGCTCATGGTCCCACACGCATAAGAACTAGCATGCAGCTGCCACGCAGGAAAAGGATATCCACCAGCACAAGCCAGAGTCAAGGAGAGAGAGGGGGAGGCTGGCCAGAAGGGCAAGGTCAGAGTCATTCGCCTGCAGCAAAACAGCAAAAATAACAAGCAGAAAAGGGAAAATGGCACGTTGAGGAAGCTACGGTTTTGGAATTTTCCAGGCTATATTTTTCTATTTCTTTAGAGTTAGATTCTTACAGAATTAGCTATGTTAAGTCCATCAGAATCAAAGGAAGCAGGGTAATTATCCGAAGCACTCGAGTCCACGTGTATCTAGTCTTATTTCTTTTCATGTCGTTTGTGATCTTTTAGTAAACTATTCATTTTTGTGCATGTACACAAAGATGATATTTCATTTTTAGTACTGAAAATTACAGATGGCAATCTCAAGGCAAGAACCCCAATTCAGGTTCAAGTAGAAATGGACACTAGATTTTCTTTTACCATAAAACACTAACCAAGATAAATTTTGATTTCTGAATTTCTTTATAATTAGTAAGGAAACAATCTTTCACCTTGTCTTCCTTGGTCGCCTACTGAGAATTGGCTCATTGTGTGCTGGTATGTACAAGTCAAGATCATCCAGAGGGGCCTGGAGGAACGGCTCAGTGGTTAAAGTGCTTGCTTTGCAAGCACTAAGGCAAACGCTAACCACCTGAGTTTGATTCCCCACCATCACCTAAACTGGATACTGTGGCGCATGCCTGTGATCCCAGCACCTGGAAGACTGAGGCAAGAGGATGGCCTTGAGTCTAAGGCCAGCCTGGGCTCCAAAGTGAGTTCAGCACCAGCCTGGGCTACAGAGTGAGACCCTGTCTCAAAAAAAAAAAAAAAGATAGTCCAGAGGGTGATGAACTGCCCTTATCCAGATGCAGACACAACTGGAGACCCTGTAGCTGCTCTCCTGTGCAATTTTGTGCCACCACATTAATGGGTATTTTTCCCATGTGCTACTTTGTAAATGGTTTAGAACAAGAAATCTCCAAAATATACCATAAATTACTAGGCAAAAAGATTGCACAAATTCTTCTTAAAATGTACAGTTTACAGCTCAATAATGGATTTAATGACAAACTCCCGGACTTGTCACAAGCGCCAAAGTGTACACGACTTTAGAAAGGAGACATTCCAAATCCAGCAACAGCTTAGGTTCACTTTCTAGATACACAGACAGAGGTAAGGCATTAAGAGCTCAAGATGGCAGTGCCCAGGACCAAAAGCTACGGTCATCTCCATGGCGACTCTGCCACCTGACTTCAGAAGTGCCTGTACTCTCTGTCCATTCTCCTCAACACAGGTGAGCATCCCTGATGGAGATGCTCTGGCTGTGTGGAATCCACGGCCTCGGGGACAGGCACCACGCATGAGCAGAACTGAGGGGTACATTCAGCAACGAAGCATCCTTAAGTGTCTTCTAACACAAGACACATGAAAATCAGTCAGAGAGGAAGGTACCAGTCTCTGAGAATGACTACAGTTTAGCTAGTAAATCTGGATTCTAAACACAGCTGGGAATAGAAGCAGAAGATTTTTAAGCAAGTTCAGTCAAAACCAACGTTTAAATCAAGTATCATGTCTTAACTAGGCTCTGACATTTAAATCAAGTATCATGTCTCAACTAGGCTCTGACTCTGAGGAAGGATTGGAAGACATAACTCAGGAGGTCTTTAGTGGCCTCTTACATGCAAAATTCCTTATGTGGGGTGTGTCCTGTAACAGGGGGTTCCACAGAGGTCATTAGACTTGAAAAGTTCTTTCTGACCCCAGTGCTCATATAAGGTTAAGAACCACTATTTTGAAGAGCAGGGACAATAAATTAAAAGTTTGGGTTTTTTTGTTTGTTTTGTTTTTTACTTGAAATATACTGAGGAATCACAAAGAGCGAATTTAAAGAATGGATAGTCTGGGATTCGAAAACAATCCACAGAGGATGCAGAAACTCCTGAGCCAGACTGCACTTATACATCTGCACCCTGCAGCACAGAAAACCTTCCTGGGAAGAAGACGTACAGACACTTCAAGCTCTCTGGCCTTTCCTGTGAGAAACACAGATGAGAAAAGGGAAAGAAATACAAGGAAAACAACAAAAGAAAATTCAATGTCAAAAGACACAAGTATCAAAGACAATGGGAACAAAAAGAACACTATAAAATATAAAATTTAACAGGAAAGGGTTTTGATGAGAACAAAGAAAAATAATGCATTGGGACACACAAAGCCTGCATTCTGCTCTGACTGGGTAAAGTTTTCCCCAGAATTCCTACCACTTCCACCACGAAAGAAAAGACAATAGGAATCCACCACTCTCTGCCTCTCACTGCATCAGAGAGGAGAACCTGTTAGCATGGCCTGTCACAGAGGGGGCCCCTGAAGAACCAGCTAGCATGCCTCTAACACCAGTCCTGCCGCAGCACCTCTGGCTCCCACCTTCCTGAGCCTGCCACTCTCCTGCCTGCTGACCCACAAACAAAGCTGGGTATGTGCACAAGGCTCTTTCTGCGGCACTGGCCACTGCTGACACTACCCCCACCTCATCTTCCTGTGTCCTCCATGGCGGTTTGCCGGCTCTCTGATCTCCCTTCAGGCAGCTCCTTCCAGGCACACCTTCCCCCCTGTGAGGCACCATCCCAGCTTGTCTCCTCACTGGCCCCCATGTTCCCATTGGGCCATTCCACAGCTGCAAGCTTCCCCCATATACAAGTGACCCCTGACCTTATTTTCTAGCTCTGACCTTTCACAAACTCATGCTTGATTTCCAACTCCCTTTTTACACTAATCCCTGGCATCCCAAACCCTACCCATTATGGCTCCTCTTCCAAGTTCACCACTGACAATGGCAACCTGCCTCCAGCCATTCCAACAAGGCAGGTGAGAGCCATGTGGAACCATCTGTTTCTAGCCCTGTGGACTCTGTGTCCCACTCCCCCCTTTATTTATGACCCCTGTCATCTCCTTAGACCACTGCATCTGAGGAACTCCTCATCGTCTTCCTGCCTTTAGTCTCTTGTCCTCTCATGTCACCTTCAGTTTTGGCCCCCAGCCTTCACATCACCCCTGCACAGCTTCGTTTCCCCCTCTACTTTCTGCCTTCAGAAGGAACCTGAAATCCTGTGGGCATCACCCGATCTTTCCCTACCCTGGCTCTACCTGCCATGATTCTCCCACAAACTCACCTACAGAAAAGCTATCCTGGACACATGGTCACTGTTCCCTGCATGTTCATGCTTCCAGCTCCCTGTTCTCCTGGGGTCTTCCCATAATACCTATCCCCAGTCTTCTTCTTAGGATACCACTTATCCTCCTGGTCAGTATTTCATAGTCTAGTTCTGTAGTCCAGGCTGGTTTTGAACTCACTATGGAACCCAAGCTGGCCTAGAAATTATGACAATCCCCTGCCACAGCCTCCCGAGTGCTGAAATTACAGGTGTATACCACCACAACCAACTAGTATGTGGTGTTGGGGGGGGGGGAGGCGCACTTTGAAACCAGGGTCTCATACTTCCTAGGCAAGCGCTCTTATCATTGAGCTACATCCCAAGTCCTGGTTTGAATTTAAATGTTACTATCTCTGTGAAGTCTTTTCTGATTTTTATGCCAGAATTAATTTCTCTCTTCCCTCTATTTATATAACAACACTCTAAAATGGCAATTACTACCACTACATTGCTGCTACTTACGTATCTGCCTCCTCTACGAGGTTGTGAGCTATTAAAACAATTCCTCACCGACTTCTTGCCTTTGATCTCTCGTCACTGTCTTATGTCACCTTCAGTTTTTGCCCCCAGCCTTCACTATGTCACCCCTGCACAGCTACATCTCCCCTCTACTTTCTGCCTTCAGAAGGAACTTGAAACCCTGCGAACAGGGTCATTTTCATCTATGCCTCAGCAGCATGAGGCACACACTGAGCACTTCAATGTTTGCTGAACTATGCATAAAAAAATATAATTAAGGGTATTCCTTATGTGAGGAGTCAATACTTTTCCACCTTCAAGTAGTGGGTAATACTAATGTGTAACTGTACTACATTTATCATTATTACAAGCTAAAAGTACTTTGAGTTTAATAACACAACATACTATTTGGAAGGACATAATAAAGGATATGAACCACACAAAAATGGAGTCAATAACTGCTAAGATAATGTCACCCAAAACAACAGATAAATGTTTAGGACCCTGAAAAAGAAAAATAGGGAAGTGAAAAACCTAATTGTAAAAGTTTCATTATAGTATAGCAATTACCATCTGATGAAGGAAAAATAATTTAGCTTATCATTCTACAATGCCATATAAAAGATTTTATTTCATAAGAGATTTATGTTTAGTACATAGAAATTATCTGTTCTAGTTGTAATAAATGCTAATTTGTCATCAACTTATTTGATAATAGTAATGTAAAATTATTTGGGCTGGCAAGTATAGCATCCTGTGCCCAGGCATACTTAGGCCAATCACTTGAATCTCTTCTCTTCACATCAAACCTACAACTCAGACTACTAAGGAAAGAGACTCCTTAATCCTCTTCCTTGATCTTGTTGGGAAGGAGCAAAAAAAGTGAAATAAGGGAGGAAATTGTCGATTAGACATGCACTCTGTCTAATCATATTTAAAAGTCACTATTTAAGATACTAGCTATGTAAAAAATTTTAAAAGATTTTATATATATATATATATATATATATATATATATATATATAATACTTGTGAGACCCTTTTCTATTTTCTTCCTAGTAAAAATTAATTTCCTATGATATACACATACACACATACTATGAATGCAGAGTTTTTTATGATTATGTAAAAGTAAAAACAGGCATATGTGAAGAATGAAAAGCAGGCATATGGAACATAAAATGCAGACGCATCGAAGACAACAGAAAGAGGAATGAGGCTTTAACGTCACTAAACAAATGTCCTATTTAAGGGTCAGATCAAATTGTGTGAAGTAAACTAAATGCAGTAACCATCCTGTGCTCAATGACCTGATGTACACACCTAGTCCAAAGACATTTTTGGGAAAACGACAAGGTTCTTAATCACTCAGTCCTCAACCACTTAATAAGAAAAGCCAAACCTAACCACATAGGGGTCTTTCCAGACATCAATATAACACTTCCCTAAAGAGGAAAGAGCTGCAGTCCACAGCACCAGCAGCTTCCTCCCCCAAGCCCTCATAGGCCTTCCATCGTGAGGGCTACTGAATCCCCCAAACTGTGAGTCTACAAGGTCATGGCTAATCGATAACCTAATGAGCACTAAAAGAGTGACAAAGTGCAAGGCTTACGGGCCTGAAGGCATTTGATTATCAAGGGTAATTAACTTCTTGTTCATTTAATCCATTTTTTTTAATCCAGGCTTACAAAAGACATGAGTATATGTAGATTGTATAACAACCGGAACAAGCATCTGTTATACAGGCTAACTGAACATTTCTGGGGTGGGGCTAATTTCCAGAGTGGAACCTTCACAATCAATCACATGATTTGAAGAAGTACTCTATCTAACCCTTTTCTTCAGGAAATATTAAAAAGGGAAATACCTCATGGGGGAGAAAAAAAGAAACCTTCAGATTGGGCCTTTTTCATAAATTTCTATCTTAAAAAAACATCTTGGGGCAAAAAGGAAAATCACATTTCATTGCAGCAACCCAAAGGGTGGCAGTGGAAGTAGTGTAGTCTTTACCCCAATGACTCTCATCACGCCTTCGATAGCTGCAAAGATGAAGTAAAGCAGTCCCAGTCCAATCACCCGGTGCATGACTGTCCCTAGACGAGGCCTGGATGGGGAAGGAAACAGAGGAAAAGAAGAAAAAGACATGTCAGTATGACGCACTTGAACACAGAACCCAGCACTGTTCCCAATGCCAGAGAAGTCACCATTTGATCCAACCAGCCTGCTAATGCCTCTGGGGTACTCTGTCACAGGAAAGTGGATTTACTGTGAACAAACCAAAAACAGGCCCTGGAACAAGTGTCTTCCTCGAGGACCTGGAGCTGTGTGGATGCTTGTGAAGCAACAATGTGAGGCCACGCAGAGGCCAGAGACTTTTGCTACTCAAGTTCAAGCACTACACCAGCCAACCAGGGGCCATCTGTACACGGTGGGAGAGCAGGTTGGTGAATACTAGGAGGGTAGGCGTCTCTTCACAGTGCCACCGGCAGAGACAGGACCCTAATTCTCCCAGGCATGGAAAGAGCTCCTTTAGATGTGTGCTGAAGTCGGGGCCATGGAATTCAATGAGAGGGTCCCTAGTTGAGGCCTGAAGCAGGGCACTCCATGCCCAGCTATCTTACTTACCTTGTTATGGTAACAAAATACCAACATCCACAATTTAAGGGAGCAAAGACTTATTTAGCTCAGTCTCAGAAGGTCTCTCTCACACACAGTCCGTTCATGGGGCAGCCAGCAATGGTGAAGGCACATGGCGGAGGCCGGAGAGCTGCTGACCCCATTGCAAAAAGACGCCAAGGGAAGCGGGAGCGAGCCAAGGAGCCTTCCCAGGAAGAAGCGGCAACAACATTTCGTTTTCCTTCCTTTAAGTACTTTAAGCTGCAGGTTGGCCCTCCCTCACCCCCTGGTCCACAAGTCAATGACAAACACCTGAAATCTCTGCCCGAGGCAATCCCCAATTTCAACAAATTTAACCAATCTTTCCAGGTCAAATTTTAAACACCTGACCCTTCCAGGCAGATCCTACCTCCCAATAACACACAGTTCCAAATACACGAGCCTTTTGGGGGACACTCAAGATCTGAACTACAGTACCAGGGTTCAGAACACAAGAGGGTCTATCAAGGAGACAGAAGGAGCATCCAGTGATGTGAGAAACAGGAGATAAATGCCCAGGAATCAAGCAAAGCCAGGTCCCCTACTGAAGCCGCTGGCAAGGCACCTGGCCTGGGGCTGGCCAGGCCCCACGATTAGGCCACGGAGGTCACAGTCTACGAACATGACCCAGGGCAGGCTCCACAAAGCAAGAGAGCAAAACTTCACTGGGGTTTGTTTGAAAGAGAAGGAGACAGGAGGTGGTAGCAAGTGAAGACGGCTCAGCGCGAAGACAAACGAAAGGAAAGCAAAGGGCAGGGGCGGTTGGGAGGGGTGGGGGAGTGGGGGGGTGGGGAGGGCTGTGCTTTCAAAGATGGCAGCAACAATGGTAAGCTGACAGTGATTCACCGGAGAGGGGAACTAACTACAGTGACTAATGGGGCAGTTTCTGGGACAGACAAGAAGCACTAGTGCAGCGATGGTGCAGGCCTATCGAGAGGAGGGAAGCACCCCATGGGGTCCAGAGTGGAGAATGACAGGATCCCTGCCTAACTCCCTGCCAGTGGCTTCCTCGGAGAAAAGGAAACTAAGATCGGAGAAGGAAAGGATCACGGGAGCCTGAGGAGGAAGACAATGGTCTTCTGCAGAGAGGGAGGGTGTCAGCACCTCGCTGGGCCAAGGAATCTATGCTAAAGGAAGAAGGTGAGGACGGGAGATGGGAAGGGACTGTAAAAGGTGCTAGGGCTACAAACCACAGGTCACACTAAGGTCAGAAACGAGCTGAAGCTGACCTATAAAAAAAAGACAACAGGTAAAAAAAAAAAAAGTATTGCTCAAAACTGAGGTCATGAATAAGGTGCAACTCCATGTATTAGTATGGTCCAAAAAACCCACAGGAAGCAGGAGCTGAGATGACAGGAAGGGTGAGGGTGGGAGACGGGAGGAAGTAAGATGAGGACTGTCCACGAGGACAGCACGGAAGTAGAGAGGAGAAAGGCCACGGAGGAGCCAGCGCTCACAGAGCCAAGGCCACAGGCGAAGGCAGGAAGAAGCCACAGCAGGGGATCGGTCTGAAGGCTTGAGCATCTGCCAATCACCAGGTCTCAGGAAGAAGGAAGAGAAAAAGGTCCGGTTTGGTGGGGTTTTTTTTATTTTTTATTTATTTATTTATTTATTTATTTTGAAGACAAGGTCTCACTTTGTAGCCCCAGCTGGTCCTGAACTCACTATGTAGCCCAGGCAGGCCTAGTACTCACTGCAACCCTCCTGCCTCAGCCTTCTGAGTGCTGGGATTATAAGCACGGTCGGGTTTACAGAACAATGGTCTGAAAAGAAGAAAAGCTCTGCTCTCCCATACTCATGACCAACTAGTCACAGGCAGGAGAGAAAAGACCTTCATAAGAGGGTCACAAAGGAGGTACCTCAGGACACACAGGCTTCAGGTAGAAACCCTGCTGATGTGCCGTTTAATCCACTCTCTACAACACTCAAACACAACTACAGAAGCCTAAGTGCACTGCCCAAAAACAGGAAATTCAGGCTGGAGGAATGGCACAGTGGTTAAAGGAAAGTGCAAGGCCACGGGTTTGATTCCCCAGCAAGACATAAGCTGGGCATGGTGATGCACACCTGTAATCCCAGCATTCGGGAGGCTGAGGCAGGACTGCCATGAGTCCAAGGCCATTCTAGGATCCACAGTGAGTTCAGGACCAGAGTGGGCTACAGAGTGAGACCCTGTCTCAAAAAAAAGTTACTAGAATTTAAATTCAGGATTTTTACTTGGAGATAAAATAGCCAATACATGGATATATTTTAAAACTATATTCTTGTACTTTTTTCCTCAGGAATTTGTCCTGTGATGCTAAGAGGTTTCTTCCTCACAAAGGTCATCATGGAAATGGGTCTCAGCAACTTTGCAACACAGCAGTACTTACTTCACAATGCCATAACCCAAGCTCACAATGATCACAAGGAGGCGGGCCAATGTCCTCTTAACCGCGGAGATCAACTCTGCAAACACCAACAGACCCTGCGCTGAGGGAAGAAAGAGAATAATTCACTGTCAGCTGGGTGTGGTGGCACTTGACTGTGCTCCTGGCACTAGGGAAGCTGAGGCAGGATTGCCATGTGTTCTCAGCCAGCCTGGGTTACACTGCGAATCTGAGACCAGCCTAGACCATAGAGTGAGACCCTGTCTCAAACAAACAAACAAACAAACGCACTTCTCTCTAAATCCAACCAATTACACTGGGCATAATTTCTTGTATTAATCTCAAACCTCCCTGAGCTGCTTCTCTTCCTCTTCTTCCCTTTAAGGCCACATGGAACTACTCCCCTCTTCTTGTCCTGTAAATAACTAACAGACATAATGTTCTCTGAAGTTTTTTCTCCAGAATACCTTTAGCACTTACTCATTTAAAGTGTATTTATGAATGGCACAGAGGGCTCACCTAGCATGTTTGAAGACCTGGATCCTACACCCCAGAACTAAAAAAAAAAAAAAAAAAAAAAAAAAAAAAAAAAAAAAAAAAAAAAAAAAAAAAAAAAAAAAAAAAAAAAAAAAAAAAAAAAAAAAAAAAAAAAAAAAAACAAACCCAACCAAACAAAAATATTCATTATACTCTACTAGTAAAAGGTCTGATCCTGCTCCATCTAGAGCTTGAACCTTGAACTCTGGTCAGGCTGGTAATGAGGCAGAACTCAGTGCGTACGTGCTAGATACAACACCAGGACTGGGGTAAGGCATGAGCAGGTCCCAAACAGCAACAAAACGTGCCATCTAAACAAGGACTTGAGGGCTAAACACGATGGGGCACGTCTGTAATCCCAGGACTTGAAAGGCTGAGGCAGGAGGGTCGCAAGTTTGAAGCCAGCCTGGGCAACTTAGTGAGACCATCTCAAAATAAAAAGACAGGTTGTAGCTCAGTAACAGAGCTCCCCTGGGTTCAATCCCCAGTATTGGGAGGAGTTAAAATTTACAGTGTGCTAACACCTCTACTGCACATCCCTGGATGTTTGCTCTTTGTGGGATTTCCTGCATGTTTCATTTTAATCTTTTTATTTTAGGAAATTTCAAACACTCCCCAGAAGAAAGAAATGAGTATAATGAGCCATCGCTCAGCTTCAATAATTATCAATATTATTACAAATTTGTCTATACTTCAACTTATTTTTTTTCCCCTAGAGTATGTAAAAATAAATAGCAGAGGCCTGGAGAAATAGCATAGCAGTTAGAGCACTTTTCTAGCAACACACAGCTCCGAGTTCGATTCCCCAGTACCACATATGCCAGGCATAGTGGCACATGCCTGTAATCCCAGTACTCAGGTGGCTGAGGCAGGAGGACTGCTGTGAGTTCAAGGCCAAGGTGGGCTACATAATGAGTTTAGGACCAGCTAGGACTCAGAGCAAGACTCTGTCTCAAAACATTAAAAAAAAAGTGGATAATACCTGTTGAAAATGTGTACTGGGCTCATCTGTAACTTACCACTATACACTGTGGAGCACGTTCAACCCTTCTGAGCTGTCTCCATTCTCAAAGTTTCAGTGGTGGAACTGAACCTCCACTTTCCTTTTTTGAAACGTTTAGGGTACACATCTCAGGATGCTTAACTACCTGCTGACTTTGTACAACACATTCTGCTGTGGAAACGATGAAGGCACCTCCGCTGGTCACGTGAAGCTCAAACAAGAGCGAGGGGGAAGCAGGGCATTGTTGCACACGCCTTTAATCTTGGAACTTGGGAGGCTGAGGCATGAGCTTCAGGCCAGCCTGGGCTGCATAATGAGCTCAGGACCAGCTTGGCATATAGAATGAGACCATGTCTCAAAGAAAAAAAAAAAAGGACCAGTACACAAGAAAGCTATGAAACCATTCACCACGGTGCCACTAATTTTATGCATGTGGCCAAATTTCCTTTTTCTTTTTCAGAGAAGAAAAAAAGACTAGAGGAGAAAAAGGAGAACTGTTAAAAGCATTGGTTATACCTGAAGAGCTCCTTCCAGAATTCTGTGCTGGTTTAACTGCAGCTGTACCTCAGAAAACAGAAATTCTCTCTTTCCCATGAGGAAAGATTAGGGGAAAGTTAACCAAGAAAGAAAATATAAAATGAAAAAATAAATACATATGCCCACCTGCATCAGGATCCCACTATGACATGCGTGGCTTCACTTGCCTTCATCCATGAGTGTAAGACAGCAATTCCCCAACCCTCATTGCTCTGCTCACTAATAACTGAGACTCCAACATCATTCTGTATTTACAGACAGTCAAAAGTTATATGATGGAGGCTCAAAGGTTAAAACACTTGATTAGCAAGCTCTAAATCAAGCACTAAGTACCAGAGTTCGACTCCCCAACACCAAATAAGCTGGCATGGTGGTGCACGCCTATAATCCCAGCACTTGAGAGGCTGAGGTGCCATGAGTCCAAGGCCAGCCTGGGCTCCATAGTGAGTTCAGGACCACCCTGGGCTACAGAGCAAGACAGTGTCTCAAAAAAACCCGCAACAAAACAAAAACTTACTTGATAGTCCAGTGCTGTTGATGTTTTGGTATTCGGTATAAAAAACTGCTTTTTCAAGCATTCCTAGGAAAATAACAGCTGCAATCCAGAATTGTATTCTTAATATATCCTTCCAGTAACAGGCAGACCACATGAGCCAGAGCACACCATATAATATATAAACAATACACATCACCATGTAGAACTGTAGGAAAAGAAGTCATTTTATTCCATCAAACTTTCTGATCATTTGGAAGCTGGCATTAGCTCATCCAAGAGCCTCATCCACTCTTCCCAGGCACTCTGGAGCCATGGTCAATACTAGCTATGAGGGATTACTACCACAATTACTATTAAAGTTTCAAGTTACCAACTAGAACAGAAAGTTCATTTTTTAAAAAAAGTTAAAAGGGGGGATGGAGCACAGCTCAGCAGCTAGAGCGCTTGCCCATCAAGTGCAAGGCCCTGGGTTCAATTCCCCAACACCAGATAAACTGGGTCTAGTGGTGCATGCCTGTAATCCCAGCACTCAGGAGGCTGAGGCAGGAGGACTGCTGTGTGTTGGAGGCCAGCCTGGGCTACACAGTGAGCTCAAGACCCTGAACTACAGAATGAGACTCTACCTCAAAAAAAAAAAAAAAAAGTTAAAAATGGTGGGAGATGTAGCTCAGCAGTACAGCAACTAGTCAGGCATGCTCCATCCCTTGTGCCACAAGAAAAGAGCCTGAGCGAGCAAGAGAAAGGATGAGAATACTTACAATCATGAGAGGCCAATCTGACGCAGAGATGTATCCATGAGGCCCCACCATAGACAGCGACACTGCATAGAAGTGGTAGAACAGAGAAGACGAGAGAGGTCACTCTTAACTGCACATATGAAGTCCTGGGTAACTACAGAATGTTATCAAGACACATTTCCTTGTACACATGCTGCTGTAAAAACTTGTGCCAATTCTGATCTTACACAGAAAGCAAACCAGTACTAGTTACCCAAGCAGACCTCAGACCGGAGCCTTGCTAACTCACTACTTCCCCCGCCCGAGACTGTACCCTCCTTAATGCAAGATGAGAGAAATCACTGCCTCCGAGCACTTGGCTTGGGTTTTGCATGAGGGGCAACAATACAGTGTCACGCCTGGAGCAAAACAGAAGAGGCAGTAAGTAGCCACAGCAACTAACAAGGAGAAACTTAAAACTGCCTGCTGGTGTGTGTGTGTGTGTGGGGGGGGGGGACGGGGGGGGAGGCCAAATACCTGGGAAGGAAAGGGCATAAACTAGCCTAACTGTGCCCAAGTGCTTGTGCTGAAACTCACCTCCACTGTGGTGGCACTAAAAAGCGGGGCTTTGGTGGGGGCTGACAGGATGGCTCAGCGGTTAAAGCACTTGCCTAGCAAGTGCTAAGTAAAGCACTAAATAAGTACCCAAGTTCAATTCTCCAAAACCACATAAGCCGGGCGTGGTGGCACATGCCTGTAATCCCAGCACTTGGGAGGCTGAGGCAGGAGGATTGCCTTGAGTCCAAAGCCAGCCTGGACTCCATAGTGAGTTCAGAACCAGCCTAGGCTACAGAGTGAGACCCTGTCTCAAAACAACAACAACAAAAATAAAAAAATGTGGGGGTTTGGACTGAGGATGTAGTTCAGTGGAAAGGTGAAGCCCTGGTGGTCAGTCCTCAGCACAGCAAACAAAACAAAACAAGCTTTTCAGAAGTCCCTCAAGAATGGAATATGCCTTCTAAAAGGGTTCGAGGGAAGCAGATCAGGCTCCTTTTAGCCTCTCCCCTCCGTTATGAAAGGACATCCCCTTTTGCTCTTCCATCCTTGCTGCCATGTGAGGACACAGAGTCCAAGATGCCATCCTGGAAGCAAACCTGAAAAAGCCTCACCAGGCGGCAGGTACCAAACCTACCAGCACCTTGATTTTGGACTTCCTTGCCCCTAAAACTGAGGACATAAGACTCTGCCCTTTATGAATCACCCGGTGTCAGGCATTTTGTTACAGGGAGGGGGTGGGATGGTGTCAGGGTTCCTGTTCCCTGCATTTGGGAAGGTCTGGCCTGTGAAACTGCCTCTAGACGGAAGCCCTACTTCATCCTTCCAGCGCGGCCATCGCCCCCAGCTTCTCTCCCTCCAGGACCCTGGGCATCTGCCCCAGTGCCTCCTGTTTTGCTTCCTTGGTTCTTATGCCCCCATGGGCTACACACTTCTCAAAGGCAGAGCCCAGCTTCACATCAGCATTCCTAGTGAGGGAACCAGAGAAACATGCAAATGATCAGGCTGTCACAGACTACCTGGCTATCGCTGGTTCAACAGATATAGCTCTGGACACTATCAGCTAAAATGATTCTGAAATCTGAGAAAGAATTCATCCTCTTGAAAATTACTTACTGTGAGCCACTCTTGTGGACTCGTAGGAGCTGCAGCTTTATGACAGCGGGGTGGGGAAACCCACAGACCACAGAAGCCACAGGTGGCAGACATGCCCCATCTACTTATTTTTACTTCTACTTAATTTTTAAGTAATCATTTAAAAACTCTAGTAGCCATTTTCAAAAACAGAGAAGACATCAAATACAATTAAGATCTTATTTAGACATTTGTAATATGTTAAAAAAATTTAACTGGAAAGAATGAAGTATTTTATATCATGCTATGAGGTTTGCAATTTTAAAAACTGATCTCAAATATATATAATTATTTATAATTAAGGGTGTTTTTATCTTCCAGTCCTTTGGGACTGAACCCAGGGCTGTCTTCTCTCTGAGCTACACCCCCAGATCTTTTATTTTTTGAAACAGTCTCTCACTGAGTTGCTAAGTTGCTCAACGTTGGCTCCAAATTGTGGTCTTCTTGTCTTCGCTTCCAAATAGTAGCTAGAATACAGGTGTGTACAGCCATGCCCAGCTATAAATAATAAATTAATTTTTAAAAATTCACTTTTAGCTAACAAAAATTTCAACCCATCAGAAATCGGCATTAAGCATAAAATTTAAGTTCTCAAACTAAATGTGCGACTAACTGAAATACGTTTTTGAGAAATGTGTCCAATAGAGAATGTAAATTCAGAGAAATGACAAAAACATCAAATACAGAAAATGCACTCAGTAAACAAATATGCATACAGTTTAATTATACCATTCAAATTCCAACGGGCATCTGTTTTCTCCGTTTTAATAGAAACAATGAAGATATGAAACCCGTCTCTCTGTGTTCTGGCCACAACATCCTGAGGTAGAATAAAAATGTCTGGTTATTCTTACCAAATTGCTACATAAGATACAGTTACACAATTGCTCACCACTTTTAAAAATAATTTTTAGTGACTGGATTTTTTCTTCTTTTCACAGTCCTGGGAATTGAACCAAGAGCCTTTGTACTGAGCAACACCCCCAGCCTGTTTTATTTTATTTCGAGACAGGGTCTCACCAAGTTGCTAATTACCTAGGCTGGACTCAAACTTAACCTTCCTGCTGCCTCAGCCTCCCAGAGTACTATAGAACTTTTGCCACTTTCATTTATTTATTTAAGACAAGGTCTTGATCTGTAGTCCAGAAGTCACACTGTAACCCAGGCTGGACTTGAACTCACAGTAATCCTGCCTCAGCTTTCCAGGTGCTGGGACTGTAAGCATATAACAACATCCCTCAGATTTTTTTTTTTTTTTTTTTGAGGCGGGTGGTGTACGGTCTCATCCTGTAGTCCAGGCTGCTCCTGAACACATTATGTGGCTCAGACTAGCCTTGCACCCACAGCAAACCTCCTGCTTCAGCCTCCTGAGTGCTGGGATTACAGGTATGTGCCCCACACCCATCTTACGTGGTGGTAGAGAATCGAACTCTGGGGCTTGCACTAACTGCTGTGCCACTCCTCCAGCACCACTAGATTACTTTTAACAAAGAGATAAAAGAGAAATTAAGTGGTGGGACATAGGAATACAGATGTTGTCTCTTTTTTTTTTTTTTAACGCCATCCTTCCAAACCCAAAGGGCTAAGAAGGAGAAAAAGGTTCTTGCTATTTAGTGCTTCCTACCCTTTGTATTTCTATAGGCTCTTCCATGTTTTCATATTTTAAAATACTACTTTTCTCATATTTTATCCCACTCTTATCAAGCATCCAGTTTTAATTAATTGTATTTTTTAAAGAACTGAGTTGAGGGAGAAGGTCAGTTAACATCATTTTAAAGAATGAGTCAGACTCGGCTGGAGGAATGGCTCAGTGGTTAAAGCACTTGCCTAGCAAGCGCTAAGTACCCGAGTTCGATTCCCCAATACCACATAAGCCAGGAGTGGTGGCGCACGCCTGTAATCCCAGCACTTGAGAGGTTGAGGCAGGAGGACTGCCTTGAGTCCAAGGCCAGCCTGAGCTCCAAGGTGAGTTCAGGTCCAGCCTGGGCTACAGACTGAGACCCTGTCTTTAAGAAGAAAAACAAAATAAGTCAGACTCAGTACAATAGCTCATCAGTACCCACAGGCATCTGGTCAGTATCCACAGGCGCCTGGCTCTAGAATCCACACCACCTACCTTCCACCACCTACTAGATACCAAAACCCATGGGTGCTGAAGTCTCTAACACAAAAAGGCATGGTATCAGCATGTGGCCTCTGTACACTCTTCTGTATATTTATCCCTAAATTATTTGTAATATCTAATGTATGCTACATAAACAACTGTTACACTGGGACTAATGGCAAGAAAACAAGTTGAGTCTACATGTTTAGTGCAGAATTTTACCTGCAAATATTTTGACCTGCCGATGGTCGCACTTATGGAGGTGAGATCCAAGTACACAGAACCTGCAGTTGCCAAGGACCACCTTTCTAGAGGTTAAGTGACGCACATTTCTTAAGCTACTATGACACTAGTAGTCCCAGTAAGGAGTAGATGCATTATAGCTGCCCACTGCAATATTTATGAATCTTCCACGTGACAAACTCCATCTTGCTGAACACTTTCCATTCCCTCCCACTCCACCCCAGGAGGCAGAGTTCATGGAGAAAGCCTGTCCCAGACACTACAGAGGGAATGCCTCGCCATCCTCAGCTCTTTCTTTAAAATGGCTGAAGAGGAAATGTGAAGCGTGAGAGAATAAAGCACACACAGCATGCAACCCCTTTAGTCTTCTGACTCTCACTAATTCCTCAAAATATTAAACTTCCTCCCACAACCTGCCCACTACATTCCTGGTTTCTATCTTTACATCCTTAATGACAACAAAATACCACTGCTACACTATCTTGCATAGTCAGAAGCAGAAATACACTTTTTTCAAGAAAAGAAAACTAAACTTTTTTTTTTTTTGCACTAGGTAGTCTAGGTTGGCCTTGAACTCACTGTGTAGATGGGACGGACCTCAAACTTGAGTTCTTCCTACCTTACCCTCTGAGTGCTGAGACCTGAGGTGTGTAACCATGCTCAATAGAAGTTAACTTTAAATTACCACTTCAAAGAGATTCTGAAACAGAGTTCTATAATTATGTAACACTGGGGTTAGATGTACAGCACAGTAGTTAAAGCACCTGCCTAGCAAGCACAAGGTCCTGGGTTTAATACCCCAGTAACACAGGCTGGGAGTGGTGGCACACTCCTATAATTCCAGCACTCAGGAAAACTGCCGTGAGTTTGAGTCCAGCCTGAGCTACATGGTGAGCTTAGGGCCAGCCTGAACTACAGAGTGAGACCCTGGCTCAAAAAATAAATAAAGAAAGAAAGAAAGAAAGAGAGAGAGAGAGAACACTACATATATGAAATTTAGATACAAAGATTATTTTAAATGTTCTTTTCCAATTTTAGCACTCCTACCACTCTCCAAGTATCTGTCCATCACGTACTTTTCAGTCTTACTATGATCTGAACACATTTGATTGAAAGACAAATAAAATGGCTTACCATTGCTCCTCCCTGGTTTGAAACATTTCTATTACTTGTTAGTTCTTTATTCTGGAAAAAAAGAGTAAAACAATTCCATTTTATATTATTGAATTGCTAAGAAAAATAAATTTTACTAAGCAAAAAGTTAATAGGAAATAAAGATTAGAAAACTGAACGTCAAAGAATATATCTCATTCTACTCTGAACACACCTAACAAAACTTTGCTTTTCAGAAATCACTTCCCTAGCAGTGTGGTTACCACTGGAGACGACGGTTATCACGTTGGAGAAAACTGTTAGGAAAGGAGGTGCTAGGTACTCCAAGATCGGTCGGTGATGCGCATCTATGCAGGTGCGCTGAGTCTTGGAAAATTCACCAACAGGCATACTTATGTGTACTTCCTATACATTTGTTATACTTCTTAACAAATTTTAAAGAATTTCTTAAATTTCTACTAAAGACATATTTTAATTTTAGAATTTCCAGAAGAACGAAAGTAAGTTGAAATGCCCCATAACTTCTCTCTCTAGGATGACTGCATTTGTAACGTAACATGGTGGGGGTGCAGGGGAGAACAGGCACAAAGAAGCAGGGTGTGTGCAGACTGAGTGGAGGTTGCTGACAGGTAAAGACCTTGGGATGAGTAACAAACAGATCACTGCAGCTAACAATGTGGAGGTCACTAGTGACCTTGACTAGAGCAGTTTGTGTGGGCCGATAGGAGCAAAGGCCTGAGTGCAGCGGAGAGAAGGAAGAATGAGAGATAAAGTAGAGACAGGCAGGACCATGAAATGATGTCACGACGCTGCTGCAAGGTAAGGCAAATAAACGGTGCCAGGATGGTGAGATCTAACGAGGCAGTGCTGCACACACACGCACACGAAGACCTCTGAAGCTGGGGACTAACTCGTGCCTTTCCTTATTAAAATACTGATAAAACACTATTTGATACTTGCATCCACAGTAAATAAATATTTTTAATAAGGCAAGACAAGTACTCACATTCAATGAAGGAAACACCTGTAAATCACTGTTGCAATCTATGTTTTCATTTTTTGTGGTCCAACAGTCAACATTCTTGAGAAAACTACAGAAATCTTCATTACCATGAAATTCATGTTTTTGGGACATCTCCTACCCAAGGTAAAATTTTATGTTATGATTTATTTCCACACGTCTTCCCCTAGATGATAAATAAAAACTACAATCTAAATAACACCAAGAGTTGAGTCAGCTTGGAAGAGTTGAAAATATGTAGTGAAATAAAATACCAAAGGAAAAAGAGCTCTAACTGCTTTTCTAAGTAGTCATGACATTTTAACCATTCTGACAATACATAATGCAAGTATGATCTCACAGTATGGAAAATAATTAAGGTACCACCACAAGAAATCAGTCCTAAAAAAGCTAAACATTCCTTGTTTTCAAGGTGCTTCCATTTGTTCCTATGTATAAGATTTTATAGATAAAGCAAGCAAAGAAGGAGGAACCAAATAATAACAATATGCAGGGGCTGGAGGAATGGCTCAGTGGTTAAAGCGCTTGCTGAGCAAGCACTAAATCAAGCACTAAGTACCTGAGTTTGATTCCCCAGCACCATATAAGCTGGGCATGGTGGCATGCACCTGTAATTCCAGCACTCAGGAGGCTGAGGCAGGAGGACTGCCATGAATCTGAGGCCAGCTTGAGACCCTCTCTTAAAAAAAAAAAAAAAAAGCAAACAAGCATGTATTTTGACTTACTGCCGTAAGTCTCCAAATTAATTTGGAGCACTTCTAATATCACAATCTCTATTTCTAGCCTTCTTACATGATGAGTTAATAAATCCCTACAATTTTTCTTTCATAGTTTAACATACACTTGCATTTTACTTACTTCCAGCTCAGGATATTCATTGTGACAGGTATGATACTTCAAGTGCCACTCTATGGTAAACTTCACAGGCCCAGAACAACTGAATGACTTCACTGTTTAGAAAAAGCAAAGTCTCATTTTACATCAATACTATAAACAGTCCAGTATAAACTTACGGCTGCGAAATGTAACTTAGACAAATTTAATGCATACTGAGTAAAATATTATTTAATTTCTCTAAAGTCACTGCAAAATGGGACAGACAAACTCATGACAAAAGTATTACAGCTAACTAAAAATTGTTCTCGCGGCACTCATCTGTAAGTCCAACGTTTGCTCACATTTGTATAAAATCTTCTTACTGACTCATTCAACATATCCTAAAAGATCCCCCTGATATGTGTCAGGAGAGGACATAATCGTAGACAAGAACAATTCCTGTCCAGGACCTAAGAGTTACTGGGGAAGGGAGGGTTAACAATTAAATAAACACTTTCAATAGATGTTCTTTATTTTTTTAAGACAGAGTCTCACTTGGTAGTCCAAGCTGGTCCAGAACTCACTATGTAGCCCAGGTTGGCCTCAAACTCATGGCAATCATCCTGCCTTAGCTCCCGAGTGCTGGGATTAGAGGAGTGTGCCACCACGCACAGCTAGTCTGTGGTGATGGGGAAATCAAATCCAAGGCCTTATGCTTGTTTTGCTTTAACTGATGAACCCCTCAATATATTTTCAAGGACCAAGAGTAAGTGTCGAGACAGACCCCGTAGCGACCTAACGCACTCTACGAGAGCATAAAGAACTCTTCCGGCAGGCCTGCGGGTGGGGGAGGAAATGCAGGAGTGGGCCAGGCGAGGAGGTAAGACAGTATGCACACGCACACAGGTAAGTGTGAGCACAGCATGAGTGTGACCTGAGCACTGTTCGCTACGGTGAGAACACAGGCTAGGGGAAAGGGAGGAGCTGAAGCTGCAGGAAGATCTCGAGGGGTGTTAAGCTCGGCAGAGGAAGGTGGCCTTTACTGTCAGTATCGTAAGGCCACTAACCGTCTCAAGTTCTGGGTGACATGATTAGACAGACCAAAAGCGCTGAGTCTGCAGGTAGAGGAAGCTTTGCTGGGAGTCTCCGTACAACAGCAGCTGGCTTCCCCACACCAAGTGTTCAGGGAAGGCATAAAGAAGGAACCAGAGTATCTTTCACAATGCAGCTCAGAAGCCACTGGACACTACTTCCCACATAGTCCATTGATAGCTAAGGCAATTCTGATACAACATGGCAGGGGAGTGCAGAGGGCCATGTGTACCAGGAGTCTCCTTCAGGGCTAGGAACCTCACAGAAGGAACCCAAACTAAGTGCAGAGACAGAAATCTAAGGAGGCTATGGCCAGTGGGATTTCTAGGGCAGAGTACCCAGAGATAGAGGCTACACAGAGAAAAGAGCAACCTGCAGAGTAATTCCTTTGACTGTCTGGCTTAAGAGCAGCCTGCTCACACAGAGCTGGGAAGTGCTGAGCTTCCGCTAGCAGGATGGAGGGGCCTCATTAAGTACAGCAGGCATTCAGAAAAGACAGAAATATCACACCTCAGAAGCAGTACTAAGTTAGCCCTGGAGTAAAGATTATTCCAGATCTAACCTAAAACAACACTAAAACACAATTAGAAAGGATTAAACTGACCCCCAAGAAGCTATCTGCTCAAAGTTATTCAAGGACTGCAATGTCACCAAGTTCTCAAGAATGTAAAATGCACAGTATTCATCATCCAAACAAAAATACTGCATGCAGGAAAATGCGCTGCACAACTGGCCACTCAATATTAAAAAAATGATGGAGTCAACAGGCAAGAATGTGAAAACAGACATGTTTTATGTACTCAAGACATTTAAAAAAACATGAGAATGCTAAGGAGAGAAATATGACATAAAGAAAGAACCCAATTTCTATAGACTACAACAAGAGGCTTGGAGGAATGGCACAGTGGTTAAGTACAAGGACTTGAGTTTGATTCCCCAGCACCACATAAAGCTGGGCATGTTGGGGCATGCCTGTAATTCCAGCACTTGGGAGGCTGGGGCAGGCGGATTATCTTGATCCAAGGCCAGCCTGGGATACATAGTGAGTCCAGGACCAGCCTGGGTTAAAGAGAGAGACCCTGTCTCAAACAAACAAACAAACAAACAAACAAACAAACAAACAAAGGAGATTACAACAAACAAACAAAAAAACAGAGCATGAAATAAAAGATCACTGAGATTAACACCAGATTAGGTACTACAGGAGAAAAGGTCAACAGTGGCCGGGCTGGGCTAGAGGCATAGCCCAGGGGTTAAATCCCCCAGTATCACATAAAGATTAGCTAGGTATGATGGTGTACATTTGTAATCCGAGCACTGGGGAAGCCAAGGCAGGAGGGTTGTCTTGAGTTCAAGGGCAGCCTGCGCTACATAGTGACCTCAAGGTCAGCCTGGACTACACAGTGAGCTTAAGATTAGCCTGAACCCTGTCTCAAAAAGGAAAAGAAAAAAGGAAGCTCAGTCAGCCTGAAGACAAAGCAAAAAAGAGAAATATCCAAAATAAAGCACTGAAAGAAGAGACTCAATAGACAGATACAGAAAAAGAGAGAGAGAAAGACAGACAGACAGGTAGCAGGGCCTAGTGACTTACAAGACACTATCAGATAGTCCAACATATATGTAACTGGAGCTCCAGGAGAGACAGAGATGGAGATGGAGTGTTTAAATCTACGATCTGAAGTATAGTTGAGATTTTTTTTTCCATATTGATATACAGTTATCCCAGCATCAACTTGGTTTTGTTTGTTTTCTGCTTTTGAGACAGAGTCTCGCTTTGTAGTCCAGGTTGGTCCTGAACTCATTATGTAGCCCTGGCTGGCCTCAAACTCGCAACAAGCATCGACTGTTAATAAGACTATCCTTTCTCTATAATTTACCCTGCAAGCTCTGTTGAAAGCCAGCTTGTACATGTGTGCGTGCTGCTGGGCTCTCCAGAGATTTCATGCTTCGAATGTCCATCCCTACGTCAGGACCACACTGCCTTGATTCTCTAAGTTCATGTGAGTTTGAAAACAACAGTAAGGGCCCTTCAACCTTGTTCTTTTCCAGAATGGCTTTGGCTATTCAACATATTTATATTCTCATACAAGTTTTAGAAACAGCTGGTTAATTCCTAAAGTGTTCCTTAGACTTTCATTGAGATTAAAAGGAATTTATAGGTCAATCTGAAAAAAAACTGACAGTATATTAGTGATAGTCTTTTCATAGATGTCCTTTATAAGGTTGAGGAAATATCCTTCTATTTCTAGTTTTCTGAGAATCCTTACTATGAACGGTTACTTAAGTTTTCCACATGGTTTTTTTTCTGGCCGTATTGAGATAAGCAAATGGTGTGTTTATTTTATCCTGTAAATAT
This sequence comes from Ctenodactylus gundi, assembly GCA_004027205.1. Taxonomy (NCBI): domain Eukaryota; kingdom Metazoa; phylum Chordata; class Mammalia; order Rodentia; family Ctenodactylidae; genus Ctenodactylus; species Ctenodactylus gundi. The sequence goes on from PVKB01000821.1 coordinate 236,429, forward strand.
GGTGAACTACATTGAGAGATTTTCAATGCTGACTCCACATGGTCTTATCTTGAACAGGGCAGTAAAGAAGGGTGACCAAAGAAAAGCCAGCCGTCTGACCCCTCACAGTCCTTAGCTCTTGAGGGAAGTGTCTCATCCTTTCACTACACTACCAATGTAGATGGATAAAAAGAATGCCATTGTTCCACTTCTAATAAATGGCAAGAGTAAAGTGAAGCGCAGTGACCGCCCACTGCTTCCCATCAGTGGGCCTGCCTGCAAGCCCAGCGGTGATAAGGCACCAAACAAGGCGACTCAGTTGGATGTGTGCTCCTACCTGCAGCCCCACAAGACCTCTCTCCCAACAGTCAGTCCTGTAGGCCCTGTGACTTTCACCTGACTAGACCCCTGCTGTGTTATACCTGTCCTCTTAAATCCCTTGTGCTGCCCCTTTCTTTCTTTAGATATGCTAGTATCTTAATTGCAATCTATCCTTAGCCTGATCTCAGACATTTATATACATTATGCAACCTTTTTGTTGTTGTTGTTGTTGTTGAGAGATAGGGTCTATCTAGCTCTGTAGCCCAGGTTAGTCCTGAACTCACTATGTAGCCTGGCTTGGCCTTGGACTCAGGACAATCCATCTGCCTCAGCTTTCTGACAGCCGGGATTACAGGCATACACCACCACACCCAGCTTTTATATGGTGCTGGGGAACTGAACTTAGGTACTTAGCATTTGCTAGGCAAGAGCTTTAACTGCTGAGCTATTCTCCAGCCCTATGGAACCATTTCTTAACATCAAATCCTGTGTTTGGGTGGCCCCCTTATTTTTCCCCCTTGTATATCCTTTTGTTGGGTTAGAGGAATAGCATAGCACAGAAGTTAGGGTGCTTGCCTAACAAGCATGAGGCCCTGGATTTGATTCTCCAGCACCACATAAACCCAGTATGATGGTGCATGTCTGTAACCCCAGCTTCTGGGAGACTGAGGCAGGACTGCCGTGAGTTTGGGGCCTGCCTGGGCTACACAATGACTTCAGGACCAGCCTGGACTACACAGCAAGGCCTTGTCTCTCTCTCTCTCACACACACACAAAAATCCCATATATCCTCTGTCAGCCCTAGTCTGAGGTCTAAAGCCTACTTGTCTAGACTTTGAGACATAAATTCATTAAAGCAAAGACATGCCAAAGTTCTTCCTTGCCCCCTTGGGATTTTGATTTCCTCTTACCACGCATCTCCATGATGACCTACAAAGTTACAGAGCTTCTCTAAACCATCTTTGCTCTCTGGCTGTTGGCTAGCCTAGCTACCCTCAGGAAAGACCCGCCACTGGCAGGACGGCTCCCAAGAGGGAGAGAAAAGGGGCATATGGCTTTAGAGCCTGCGGAAGCTTTACCCACAACTACTACTCCCTATCCTGACAACCAACTTTCCTAGTCAAGACACTAGAACAAGAAGAGGAATTAAACCACAATGAATGTAACCCACAGTGAAAGCATTGAAACATGGTAGTAGTCCAGCACCTACACAGAAATGACCTAGTAAGTACTTTCACTGATCACAAAACAAATCAAAATGTTAGTATCCAGTATCTTTTATTTCATATTATGAAATCCTGTATATTTAGAAATTTTTTGGTTCATAAAGGATTTATCACTGTCATAGCATTACATATATTCACAAAATGAATTTTAGCTAATTTCAAAAATCTGGCACTCAAACTTCATAGGAAATACTTTCCTGCTAAAGCCTATTTATTAGACTTTTTTTGAGGTACTAGAGATGAAACCTAGGGCTTCCACACTGAGCTATACTTCCAGTCCTCTTTTATTTTTGATTTTGAGGCAGGTCTCACTACATCACTAAATGGCCAGTCTGGGCGTGATCTTGTGCTTCAGCCTCTCAGAGTGCTGAGTTTAATTATAATTTTTTTTAAAAAAATCATTCATATTATATTTCCTGAAAGAGGATTGGGAAAATCCATTCTTGAAAATAATCAGGTCTTGGGGCTGGAGGAATGGCATAGAGGTTAAAGCACTTGCCTAGCAAGTGCACAGCCCTGAGTTTGATTCCCCAGTACCACATAAACTGGGCATGGTAGCACATTTTTGTAAACCCAGCACTCAGGAGGCTGAGGGAGGAGGATAACTGTGAGTCCAATGCCAGCCTGGGCCCCATAGTGAGTTCAGGACCAGCCTGGGCTACAGAGAGAGACCCTGTCTCAAAAGAAAGAAAGAAAGAAAGAAAGAAAGAAAGAAAGAAAGAAAGAAGGAAGGAAGATAATCAAGTCTTAAGTAGAACAAATCTCTAAAATGTCACAGCTACTTAAAAACAAAATAGTTGTTTAGCTTACTATGTATACCTATTATAATGTTACATTATTGTTTTATTATACTTACCAGAAAACTTGATCTCAGTAGAGTTAAACATAGTTTTTCTAAATATCAAAGGTCCTGATTTCTAAAATGAAAAAGAAAATTCCCATTAAAAATGTTTTCATCTAACTGGTTAAGAGTAGATCTACCCTATAAAATATAGAGCTGTAATTCTTGTAAGCCTCTGTCTGGATCAAGGTGAATATCTACTAAATGCAAATCTGACCCCATCACCCACCCATGTGCTTAAAATTCTGTCTGGCTTGTCCCTCCCAGCACTGACAGCAGTGAGGATCAGAAGCCCATCCCCCGCCCCCCATCCCCCTACCCCCGCCCGTCCTGAGCATCTCAGCCAGGCAGTGGCACAGGAGGGAAGAGCTGCTGCCACTGCGGCCAGTGCCGCTCACACATGCCATGGTATGCGCATCCGCATGTTGCTCTCTTTGCATCAAAGTGAACGCACTTTTGATAAACCTGCTAGGCTAAGCCTGCACTATGACACACTGCAGGCCCTGCGCCATCTCGTTCTGCTCTGCTCTCTGGCTTCAGTCTCCAGAACACGCGATACACCCTTCTACCCTCAGGACTCTAGTGGTCAACCTGAAACTTACCCTTTCTGGAACTGTCTCTTTACCTAGTTAGCCCCTCCTTCTCCGCCTTCACAGCCCCCTAGGGTGCAGCATACTGGGAGAGCACTGCCGGGCAAGGGCAGGGCCCTGGGTTTGATTCCCCGTATGGTTCACGGCATGCATTTGGCTTCACATCCCTCACCACAGCTACAACCGAACAGTCCTCCCCCAAACAGAAGTTCTGTGAGAAGGGACTATTTTAAATAAAACAAGTGAATAGGATTTAAAGAAAAACACTAACAGGATAGGTGGCTCTGGGCAACTTTTCCCCTTCCCCAACACAATTTCAACAATAGAAAGGAAAAGAAAGGCAGGTATGGCAGAGCAGGACTGTGATTGCAGCACTCTGGGAGACTGAGGTAGGAAGACTCTGAGTTCAAGCCTAGCCTATACAACTTAGACCCTGTCAAAAGAGGTGCGGGGATGGGCTGGAGAAGAAGCTCAGTACAAAGGCCCTGGGATCCGTTCTAAATACTGAGAAACAAAAAGAAAAACACAACAGCAATAAAAACCCAAATCCATGAGCTCCAAATCCATGTACCCAAGTGCCTAAAACATATCCAAACGATGTCAGCCGGCACACTGCCTACTCTGACCTAAACTAGACAGTCCTCTCTGCTCCTCAACAACTCGTCCCACACTGTCTACCTTGAAGGCAGAGCCATCCATTTCCCAAGCTGCGGCTCCTTCACCTCCACTGCCTAACCCCCCCCCCCGCCCCCATGTCTACTCTATCTCACGAATCCTCCCCAAATTTAGCTATACCTCTCCACGCACCAGCATCCTAACGCAGCCTCTCAGTATTCCTGCTTAGCCTTCTGTGATGAGGTAACTGGTATCTCTGCCTCCCACCTACAATTAATCTGTAGCAAACACAGTAATGAGTTAGCATTTCTGTCTCAAACTCTTCAATGGTGTGATCTCACACACCCAAAATTAATGGCCAGAGATCTGAGGGCCCAACCCACTCTATACATATGGTATGTTTGGGCATCTTTTTTAAAGTTTTGAATTACCTGACATCATAAAAATATGGTTCTTGGCTTTATTTAAAAAGCAGACCTGGCAATTTTCATGCCTACCCTGCCTCTAAAAAGCTACAAGTGGAGCCAAAGTCAGCTGCCCACTTCAGAGGCATGAAATCTGTAACCTGAGCCCAAATAACTTCACTCCCTGACACGACCTGCCTCAGCCCTGAGGGTTTTGAAGTTTAAGATGCCCAGACTCAGGCTCAAGGCAAGCACAGGTGTGTAATCCTTGTGGCAACCTGAGTTTCCTCTAGCACCCTGCCAGAACTTCACTCAGCAGAAACATCATGAATTTTCTGCATTGCTGCTTTTTCTTACCAAGATAATCTTTTGAGACCAGCCAGGCATATCCACCAGAAAGTAGGGTTAGGTTGGTTCTGTCAGTGCCTCTACAAGATCTCAAGTGTGCTGCTGTGTATATAATACTGGCAAGAATAAAACCTATTCCTGAATCTGTTGTCCCCACTATTGTGTGAGCTTCCTTAAAGGAGAAGCTGGGTCTAATTAACCTGAGCAACAGCAATGACCAATCTAGTGCATGGCAACTGTTGAACTTTAAGGAAAAGAATCATTTCTTGACGATACCGCAAAACTTATCAAAGTCCCACTCTGTCTTCCTGTTCCAAAAATAAAGTTCTGACAACCTGACATGAAAGAAAACCAGCCCACTTTTTGCAAAGCAGGGCTTTACAGATCACTACTGGCCCGTGTTCTACAAGAATAAAGTTAGCCTGAAGCTAAATGTAGCTTCTAAGAAACTTCTCTGTCTCCTAAAGGAAACCAGCTCATTCCCCCCTTTAGTGCCCATCAGTTCTCAGGAAGGTCTTTGCATTCTCATCATCTTATGGGTACTTGGCAGAGATCTTTATAACTATTTGCATGCAGCTGATTCACTTCCATTGTCTTTTATTCTATTCATTAAATTACATTCTGTGCCAGTCACCAAATTTTCCTTTTACTGTTCAGAAAAATTCAATAATGGAAATGGACAGGTTATATGATTGGCACACAACATAGGGTACCAACTCAGAACAACCCCGGAAGGAATGAGTGCACTGAGTCTCCAAGACACCTACATTTCTCCCTGGTGTTGCTTTAGTGTTGCAGAAAGTATTTGTAGCTTCTGGTACTACTTCTTCCGGTTGAGGAAATAAAAAATTCAGCTTCAGAAACTGGACATCTTTTCAATGTATGGAAAATACTCATCCCAAACAGCTGGATGAGTCATCTGACCCTAGAGGAGATGGTGCCTCTTCCCGACTTCCTGCCTCTCTGTTCCAAGACTTTCCACGATTCTATCCCTGCATTCCCCTAGGACGCCAAGTTCTGGCCTGCCGTGGTAAGGAAGTTTCCCAGCACCAGTGCTCCAGACTCGGCTTTCAGACACTCCTTTAACAAATCCTCTGCCCTAACTACATACACATTCCCTCCTTCCTCTCCCTCGCCCCTTACGCAACCACCCACACACCCACACAAATACACGCACTGTATCCCGGACTTGTGATAGTAACCCTAAAAAAATGCAGAAAACCAAGAAAAATAAAAAGGTGGCGTGATTATTGCATGGTCCTCCACATTCAAAGAAAAAAGGCGGATGTGGCGTACATGTTTTCTAAATGTACGCTGAAACAGAAGGGCTAGACAGTCTTGGTGGCCTCACGGATGTGGCCTGAGGCTGAATTCTCGCCGAAGAGAGCTGTCAACTCCTAAAGATGCTGGTTAGGTGTGCAGAGCTTCTGGGCTCCAGTCTGAATAAACCAGGATGTGATCTGGCCCGATCGTACCGGAGCCCACCAGGGCTCTGGGCACGAATTTCCTCCCACAGGAGCGCATGGGAAGTCCCACGCAGGCCCGGCGGCTCACCTGGCCCACCGCGCGCCACGGACACAAGCCAGGGGCGCTCAGGGGCCCCGCGCAGGCCCGGGACAAGCCCGGTCAGTGGTCAAGGCCGAGCGAGCCCGCGAGGGCCCTGAGGGCCGGGCGCGCCACGCCGGCTTCCCCGCTCACTTACGTCATTGACCGTCTCCGTCCAGAGCCCGAGCTCGGGGACGGCGCGCACTGCCGCCGGGGCCCAACACAGGAGGCAGAGCGCGACCGGCAGCAGCCGAGCCCCGGCAGGAAAGCAGGAGCGACAGGCGGCCATCTTGCCACTCAGCCGCACCTGGCACTCACGGACGCCGGCCACGCCCCGCGCCCCCGCACCTGGCGCAGCTCCGCCCCCGGGGGGGAGGGCCGTGTAGGGAAAGCGGGGCTCCGCCCAGGTGGGGGGAAACGCGCCGGGTCTCGGCGGGGAGCCGAGGTGCGGGCCAGGAAGCGGGCTGGGAGTGGGGCGGGACTCAGGGCCAGGCCCGGGCTAGGAGCTGCAGGAAGCGGGGAAGGGGCGGGGAAGGAGCCTGAGTGTGGAGGCGGGGTCCGGACCGATAGGGCAGGGGTGGAGGCGTGGCCGTCAGGAAGAGGAGGCGGGGCTAGGGAGGTGGGCGGGGTCAGCCGGGGTGGGGGCGGGCGCTCTGGGTGGCGGGCGGGGTCTGGAAGAGGGACGGGGCGTTCCGGAGGTGGGGCGGGAGGAGGGACCTTCGGGGAGGCGGGACCATCGGTGAGGTGGGCGGGGCATGTAGGCCGAACCATCGGGAGGCGGAGTCGGGCAGAGATGGCTGGGAGGCCGAATTGCAGTGTGGAGGCAGAGCCCAGCGAGGAAGCAGGACTCAGGGACCGGAGTAAACGTAGAAATAGAGGAAGCGCAGAAGGGAGGGGTGGGAACCGGGCAGTGGAAGCAGGACCGACTGTGGAGGCTGGACCGCCACGTGGATGAGGGGCGTGGCGGGAAATCAGGGGCTGGACGAGGTTGTGGAGTTGGCTGGATTGGAGGTCTTGGGAAGGCGACACCCTCCGTTGCAGACTCCAGTGGTCACTGAGTGCTGTGAATGGTGTACGGGCTAAAGTTCACTGCCGAGGTCTCGCTTTCTTGCACCCTTTGCTGTGGCCTCTGTCCCTACCCTCTCATTCTGGGGAAGTAAACGGTACTTTAAATTCATGGAAAGTGCCCTGAAGTACTTGAAGGCAAGGCCCAGGTGAACCCAAGGCCCTCTGTTGGGAGCCTTTGTTAACACTGGTAAAATAGTTTTCAGCCTGTAATCCCAGCACCTGGGAGGCTGAGGCAGGCCGATTGTCCTCAGTCCAAGGCCAGCCTGGGCTGCACCAGTGAGTTCTGGAGCAGCCTGGGCTACAGAGTGAGAGCCTGTCTCAAAAAAAGAAAAGATAGTGGTTTTCAGAAAACAGCTGCTTAAAGCTCAGAAGTAGCAGAGTTTGGATCTGCTTTCTGTTGTACCTTACCTGGCATTTTCTACTGTTAGAACTCTCAGAGAACTAGTTCATTCACTATCAACTGGAAGTCATGGATGAGGTGACAGGCAGATCATTTTGGTTCTCATGAGAAAAGAGTGCTGAAGTGGCAACGGAATGACCAGAATATTGCAGTAATTAAAGCATAACATCTCACTTGCAGCAATCTCGGTGGACCAGGAGGCCATCGTTTTAAAGGAAATAAACCAGGCACAGAAGGATAGAACTCATGGGGAAGCTTAAAAAGTTGATTTTATAAAATTAGAAGTGTTGTCACTGAGGGCTAAGAGGTTGGGGGAGAGGGGACCAAAAGGGAGGTTGGATAATGGTTTTTAAAAAACTAGTAGAGATTTCAAAGGCTGCCAACACAACAGAATGTTTAAGGCAATGGAAATGCTAATTACCCTGATTTGATTATTATATATGTATTAAATTATCATGTGATACATCTTAAATATGCAGTTATTATGTGTCATAAATTTAAAATATTAATCCAGGTGCAGTGGCGCACACCTGTGATCCCAGCACTAGCACTTAGGAGGCAGAAGGAGGACTGCCATGAGTTCAAGGCCAGTCTGGGCTATAGAGCGAGACTTTGTCTGAAAAAAAAGAAGAGGAGAAAGCTTAAACAAGTCCAAGCTGCCCAAGGGGTGTCCAAGGGGAGCCCCAGAATGGACAGACCATGTAGGCATCTAGTATCAGGAAAAGAAAACGGGGCTCTATGGTCATGCTCACATAGGTATAATTTTTAATCCACCTCTGTTATTCCATAAACTTCCACCTGGATAGTGTAACCAAAAAACACACCAGCAATATGCATGAAATCCCAAATCAAAGTAGAAGCTATCGGTGTTTAGGAATGATTAAGCAGGGGAAACATTGAGTTACCAGGTGGCCCAGAATGCGAAAATCCTGCATCCTGCTAGCAGGTACTCTGGAAACCCAAGAACAGCAGCCAGAACAGAGAGAACTCTGCGAGGTCCAGTCTGCAGGTGAGGCCAAAAGGGCCACGTGAAAAATTTGTCTGGGCCTTTTAAATTCTTTGATCTGACAAATGGAAGCTTGCATCCAAAGCAAAGTGCAACAGAAGAGAAATTTAAGGGGGAATTCAAATCCAGCGGATGAGGGCCAATAGGAGAAAAGGAAACTGGAAGTTTACATTAAGGTGGGCCAGGTGAACAGACTCAGAGTCTGAGCAAGTTCAAGGTCATTAGTACGAGGTCTTTTCCTTTCTTTTCTTTTTCCTCTCTCTCTCTCTGTCTCTCTCTTTTTCTTGTGCTGGGATTGAAGCCAGAGCTACATCCCCAGCCCATCTTTAGTTTTGATTTTGAGACAGGGTCCTGTTAAATTGCTAAGTTTCCCAGGCTGGGCTCAAACTTGTGAGCTACCTGTTTCAGTGTCCCAGCCATGCTGGGATTACAGGCCTGCGACCACTGTCCTGGCAAAGTTATTTTCTTAAAAAGTGTTTCATTAAAAAAATGAGTGCTTCAGGATGAAACTACAAAAGGTATTTGGTTCAGTAGTTTCTGATAAAAGTTCAGGAAAGCTAACTTCACACAAGGCAACAGTTATTGTGCATTACTTAAAATTATTGTGAGATAAAAGAGAATATACAGCAAAATACAGCCTTTCAGAAAAAAATGAAAGGATATTCAATAGACATGCACACAGAAGAGTTGAAAACTAGAGTCTAATAATTGTGAGTTAAACGAAGAAAACAATAGTAGGTATGAGTAAACAACAAAACTTAGGGTTATAAAACTTGGGGAGGAAGGTAATAGAATTCAGGAAAGCCGTACTTTTGATTTATTACTTTTACTTAAAATTTTTGTATTATATAAAAAATTGGAAAGCGTATCACATAAAACACCTTTTTCACATACATTCAATTACCTTTATTTTTTCCCCTCTAAATCAATATTTTCTGATTTTTAGTTCTGAATTGATGCTTTGTAAATATAATCCTGAAGAATGTATTTATTATATTACCTATTTACATGCAACTTATAATTACATATCATATATATTTTTTCCAATTAAAGTTTATCGTTTACGATGCTTCACACAGAACCCTTGTTCCTACTCATCGGAATACAAGAGCACTGTTTCTAAAGCAGTAACCAATTCTCACCAGTAGGTGGCGCCAGCAGACTGATATTTTATATAAAACCATGTTTTCCTCAAAAAGCCTTTTAAATCTGCTTTGATTGCTAGATATGTATATATATGTGTGTGTGTATACATATATACTTTTTAAAATTAATAAACTTTATTTTTGAAGTACTTTTAGCTTAACAACAAAATCGAAAATATGCAAAGTTTCCCACAGTTCTCTCGTCTTACTCACTCTCAACATCCCATAGTACAGTCAGTAGCTCCAATTTAAAACTTGAACACACTGGCTTATTCAGAAGACCCTGCGGCCCTTACTGGGTACCAGGGATAATAATAGACTTAGCAGGGCTCTTTCACTAGTGAGGGGCAGTTGATTTCGTCATTTAGATGTTCTCTAGCCCAGGCTAACTTAATTTCCCAGGAAGGTTAGGACTAATGTCTCTTAAGCAGATAAGGCAGCATCGGGTACTTCCTATTTCCAAACCACTGTGCAGATAAAAAGAACCACAAGCACAGTCGCTGCTGTGACAGTGAGGGGTTGCCCCAGAAGCAGCCCTGGTTAAGTCCTCACCGTGGACATCAGGAACGATCTTCAGGTTGGATTTTTTTGAATGTTTGTTTCTTTTTATTTTATTTTATTATTTTGAGACAGGTGTCACTCTGTAGTCAGGCTGGTCCTGAATTCACTAGGTAGCCCAGGCTGGCCTTGGATTCCCGGCAATCCTCCTGCCTCAGCCTCCCTGAGTGCTGGGATTACAGGCGCGTGCCACCACACCCAGCTTATGTAGTGCTGGGGAATCAAACCCAAGGCTTTCTGCTTGTTAGGCAACTGCTTTAACTGCTGTGCCATTTCTCTAGCCCGTCTAGGTCATTTTTGTTTTCAAAAACATTTTTTACTTTTAAGAGAGGCCCTGCATTTGAATTCTCTTCAAAGTGGTTTCTAAAATAAGGTTTTGAGTGGAAGCGGTTCAAGTGGGAGGCTGGGGCATGGCAGGAGCTGCGCTGCGTCCTCCTGAAACTCACATGCTGAAGTCCTGGTCTCCAGTACCTCAAAACGATGACTCCCCGAAGAAAGAGCTAACTATAAGTTGAGGTCTTTAGGATGAAACCCAATCCTGTGTGATTGGCATCCGTGTAAGAGGAAATTAGGACACGTACACACCCCAGGGGAGGACCCTGTGTAGACTGGAGAAGCGAGTCTACAAGCCAGGGAGCCCAGCAGAGAGGCTGCCAGAAATCAGCCTCCGGCTCTAGAACTGCAAGGGAATGGCCTCTGTCCCGGCAGCCCTGCCTTCAGCTCAGCTACAGCTATGGCGAATGGAACGGAATCCCGCCGAGGGACAGAGGGAAACGGGAGGGGTGAGGGCCAGCGTTACGGTCACGTGCTAGGGGAGGGAGCCGGCCGTGTAAGTACAGACGGTCTCTGAGTTACGATGGTTGGACTTGGGCTTTCAACTTGATGATGATACAGAAGGTGTATGGCCAGGGGCTGGAGGAATGGCTCAGTGGTAAAGTGCTTGCCTAGCTAAGTCAAATGCTAAGTACCCGAGTTCGATTCCCCAGCACCACAGGAACTGGGTGTGGTGATGCGTGCCCGTAATCCTAGCACTTGAGAAGCTGAGACAGGAGGATTGCTGTGGGTTCAAGGCCAGCCTGGACTCCATAATGAGTTCAGGACCAGCCTGGGCTGCAGAGTGAGACCCTGTCTCAAAACAAACAAACAACAGTAACAAAAAACCCCAAAAGGTGTGTATGTCCAGTCCAGAGAAACCATGCTTGGAATTCTGATCTTTCCCTGAACTAGTGATACTGGCAACTTAAAGTCATCCATGTGAATACTAGGGAAAACCCTTGGTGCCCTGTGGTGAGCTAGGGTTAGATTTATTTATTTTTGTGGTACTGGGGATTAAACCCAGGGCCTTTGCACTGAGCTACATCCCTAGCCTTTATTTCTTTTTCTTTTCTTTTCTTTTCTTTCTTTCTTTTTTTTTTTTTTTTTTGAGACAGTCTTGCTGTGTAGCCCAGACTGGTCCTGAATTCACTATGTAGCTCAGGCTAGCCTGGACGCACAGCAATCCTGCCTCAGCCTCCCAAATGCTGGGATAACAGGCATGCACCACCATCCCCAGCTTTATGTGGTGTTGGGGAATCAAACGAGGCAAAGCAAGGTGATTTAAATACCATGCCATGATTCTAGCCTCCCTAGCCTTTCTTTAATTGTTTATTAATTTTGTTTTTGCTTTTTTTTTTGGGGGGGATGTTTGTTTTTTGGGACAGGGTCTCACTCTGTAGCCCAGGCTGGTCACGAACTCACTATGTAGCCAGGCTAGCCTTGGACTCACGGCAATCCTTCTGTCTCAGCCTCCGGAGTGCTGGAATTACAGGTGTATGCCACTACACCTGACTTATGTGGTACTGGGGAATCACACTCAGGTACTTAGCATTTGCTAGGCAAAGCCCTTTAACTGCTGACCCGTTCCTCCAGCCCACATTTTTTTTTTTTAATTTTAAGACAAATTTTCACTAAGTCACGGAATTGCCCATCCAGGGCTTGGACTTGAAATCCTCCTGCCTCAGCTTCCTAGAGTGCTAGGATTATAGGCCTGTGACATTGCATCTGGCTTAAATTCATTCTCAATTTGAGATGTTTGCTTTAGGACTTAACCCACCATGAGTCAAGGAGCAGATGTGGATGTCCTCTGGTCCTTAATCCTGGGGAGAGGGCCATCCCTGAGAGGACAACTTTGGTCCACTCTCAGTCCCACAGAGTGGCTTTGCCAAGCTCAAAGCCAGCCTTCAAGCAGATCCTGACAGCTGGAAGTTAGCACAGGCAAGAAGGACCTGGAAAGGCACTGACAGACCCGACAGAAACTCACCTCGAAATATTTACAGACTTGCTCCAGAATAACACAAGAGCGGAAGACTTGAGTGAGGGACACAGGTAAAACTGATTGGCTCTGAGCCGACCATTTCTGAGAGCCTGAGGGTGGGTACATGAGCCATCATACAACTCCTGTGCCTTGTATGAGCTCAAAACTACCACTATCAAAAAGGTTGTGACGCTGTCATTGGAGACTTTTGTTAGATGGTGTAATGGGGGCCAAATTTACCTTTTGCCTAAAACAACAATCCAGGCCGAATATGTGAAACAGTAGTTTCAGAACACCGGACTTCAGGTAAGGAAAGGTGACTAGCTCTGAGAAAAGAAAACAACTAGACCCTTTGGTAGCTCCAGGTCACTGGCGGGAGAGAACTTTCGTTCACAGCATAAGGAAGAAGAACCAGAAAGAAGCCTGGCAGGTTCTAAGAGGAATCTATGAGTTAGATGACAGAGTTTGCAGGGCGAGATATGGAAATGGGAGTGGGACAGAGACAGCTCCCGCCAGGCACGGTGGTCTCCTTCTCATTTTCAGCAAAGAACTTGCCACTGCATGTGAAGAAAACACAGTCATTCCTGTCCCTTGGTACTCGGGGTAGGGGGCTTGGTTCCCAGATCACCCTCAGATGGCAAATCTCCCAATTCTCTGGACCCTTCTATAAACTGCCGTAGTATTTGCAGGTACCTGACACACATCCTGCTGAGCACTTCAGGTCTCCAGATTATTCATTATGCCTAATTCACTGTAAGTGCCATGTACACAGCTATAGTACTGTATTGTTTAGGGAATAATAGCAACAAAACACTCTGTATGAGTTTAGTGCAAATGCAGCTTCCTTCCTGGGTGTTTTCCAGCTGCAGCTGGTTATATCCGCAGACGGGGACTCACAGATACAGACAGCTGACTACAGATGAGGCTGAGAAAAGGGTCAGCACCAAAGAATAAGGAGGAACCAGTCACGAAGGGCTGGGGAAAGGGCCTGTGTTCACCAGCTAACCTCGCAAACTTCCTGATCCGCCTGAGGTTGGATAGAAACCCAACAAAGCTCGCGAGAGGGGAATGGCCAGCTGTGAATAGGGCTTTGAGTTTCTACTAACAAAACTTTAAAAGCAAACTACAAAAGAGTTAAACTATTCCCAAGCAGCTTACCTACGTCCTAAAAAGAACTCAAGAATATTTACAGGAGGGGCTGGGGTGTAGTGCCGCAGTTAAAGCACCTGCTTAGCAAGTACAAGGCCTGGGTTCCATTTCCAGCACCCCGTAAGGTGGGTGCGGTGGCGCGGGCCTGTAATCCCAGCACTTGTTAGATCAGCTTGGGCTAGTAGAGCAAGACCCTGTCTTAAAAAAAAAAAAAACAGAATATTTATAGGAGTATAAAATTCTATTATACCCAACAAGGTAAGATCAAGATCACGTTGCATGGCACTCACAGACAACTGGTGGGCAGTGAATCGGTATTGTGAGTGATCAAGAGAAAAAGGTCAGTCTGCTGAACTGAGAACCAGCACTGGGTAAGAACAAGCAGGAAAGGGCATTTAAGATGATTATAACTGTAAAAGGTGAAAGATTTATATGATCTGAAGAGAAATCAGTGTATGAGGTGGTTATAATTGTATTCGATGTTCAAAAAGATCAGAATCACGGAAAACAGAAAAAAGGGAAATCCAACTTGTAAAGTTATAAAACCGTGCTTGTGGATAAACATAGCAGGTGGGGTTAGTTCTATGTTGGCTATTGAGAAAGATCAGTGACTATGAAGCCATGAGAATAGAAACTAACAAAACTATTGGAAAAATATTTATTTATTTTGAGAAAGGGTCTCATACTGTAGTCCAGGTGGGTCTTGATCTTACTATGTAGCCCAGGCTGGCCTTAAACTCATAACAACCCTCCTGCCTCAGGCTCCTGAGAGCTGGATTACAGTCCTGTGCCCCCACTCTTGGTTTAGAGGGTGCTGGGGAATGGAACTCAGGGCCTTGCGCACGCTAGGCAAGCGCTCTAACTGTAGTGCTATTTATTCTTCCAGCTCTGAAAACATTCAGTCTACAAACTGTTGTGAGTATTCAGGTGGTCTACTATATGTACGTGTGTAATTGGGTCCACAAAAGGGTAAAGAGATGGGAAGGATATTTGAAGAGAGATTGGCCGAAATGTGCCTGAACTGTAAGGTCAGAGATTGAAGATTAAAGACAAATAAAAGGAACACAAAACATCATGGAGGCTCAGCATAAGCAGATTGCACATATCAGTAAAAAGAGAAGTTCTTAGCAATCAAAGAAAGAAATCATGCTAGATGCAATAGAAGAAAAGATGGAGATGGTAACAGTTTATTCCAGAAACACAATGCATGAGACTGCGAGACAGGGCTTGAGGCGTCTAGTTCCTCCACACCTTTGCCAACACCTGTGGCCTGACTTGTAGACTCCATCCTTTTAGGCTGTGGTTGGTGGCACAACCCTGTAATCCTACCACTCAGGAGGCTGAGGCAGTAGGATTGCTGTGAATTCGAGGCCAGCCTGGGATACATAGTGACTTCAGGACCAGCCTAGACTACAGAGCGAGACCTTGTCTCAAAGTGGGGGAGAAAAGTACATCCATTTTAGAGGGTGTGAAGTGGTAATTCATATGGTTTTCATTTGAATTTCCCTAGTGTTGAGCATGTTTTCACATGGTCATTGGCTGTTTGTACATCTCCTTAGGAGAAACGTATGTTCAAGTCTTTTGCTCAGTGTGCCCCGTCGATACAGTTTGTCCTGGCAGAGGCCTAGATGTTGAATTTAGGGGATGAATAGTTCATTATAAAAATATCTTTATCAAGGTGTTTGGAGAACTAAAGGAAAACAAAAATGATTAGCATGTGGCACGTAGAGGTGTCAGTTCCCGAAGATGGACATAGTCACTCTGTATCGCAAACGTACATTAATAGGAAAGCTGTGCATATTTCATGGAAATAACTCGGTTTGAATTATAAGCTTATACCCATGAAATTTCACCACAATTAAGGTTACAAGCATTTTCATTGCCTCCAAAAAATTAAATTTAAATGAAGCCTGTAATCCCAGTACTCTGGAAGGCTGGAGGCTGAGGCAGGAGGATCACAAATTTGAGCCCAGCCCGGGCAGCTTAGTAACTTGGAGACCCTGTGTTGAAGTTAAAACTAAAAAATGGGCTAGTGATGCAGCTTAGGCACTGGGTCTGATCACCAGGACTACACACTCACACACATAAATCAAAAATACAGCCAGATAGGGTCGCATATGCCTATAATCCCAGTTCTGGGGGACTGGAGGAATATCCCAGTACTTAAAGCACTTGTCTAGCAAGCTCAAAGCTCTGACTTTGATTCCCCAGCACCACGTGGGGCTGGGCATGGTGGCGCATGCCTGTAATCCCAGCACTTGGGAACCTGAGGCAGGAGGACTGCTGTGAGTTCAAGGCCATCCTGGGCTACACAGTGAGTTCAGGACCAGACTGGACTACAGAGTGAGACCTTGTCTTAAAAAAATCCCAGTTCTGGGGAAGCTGGCACAGGCTTTTTGCTGGTCTAAGGTTAGTCTGGGCTATACTGGGAGTTCAGCAGAAAAAAAAAAAAAAAGAGGGGCAGGAGGAATGACACAGTGATTAAAGTGCTTGCCTACCAAGCATCATAGGCCCTGAGTTTGCTTCCCCAGCACCACATAAAGCCAGGTGTGGTGGTGCATACCTGTAATCCTAGCACTCAGGAAGCTGAGACAGGAAGATTGCCATGAGTCAAAGGCTATCCTGAGCTCCATAGTGGTTTCAGGACCAGCCTGGGCTAAAGAGCAAGACCCTGTCTCCCCCACCCCCCAAAAAAGTCAAATAGACGATATAACAATTATTAAAATAACCAAATGGGATCTTACAGAATTAAAAAAGTACAGTAACTTGACCTTGACAATAGATTTGAACTGGCTAGAGAAAAAAAAAAATCTGCAAACTTGGAGATAGATCATTGATGGTAATCTAATTCTGAAGTATGAGTAATTTTTTGTTTGAAACAAGGTCTTGCTCTGTGATCCAGACTGGTCCTGAACTTACTATGTAGCCCAGGCTGGCCTGGAACTCAGGGCAATCTTCCTGCCTCAACCTCCTGAGCGCTGGGATTACAGGTGTGTGCCACCATGCTCAGTTTATGTGGTGCTAGGAAATCAAACCTAGGGCCTTGCATTTGTTAGGCAAGCGCTTTAGCTACTGAGCTAGGCTGCGGGCTCCTAAAGGATAAATGAAAAAGAACTGGAGGCTTACAAATTTAATTCAGTGAGGAGACACTAGTAATCATGGGGTCAAAGCAGCACCCTGCTCAGACTGCTGTTACATTATGGAATCAGGGTTTTGAAACCCCAGTTGATGGTCATTTAATTTTAAGGCACATTAGGTTGAGACTTAGAGAAGGGAACCGTCTTCTAGCCTGGAGGTTTCTTACATTCTAAACAACACCTGCGGGCTCAGGGATCAGCTTCCCTAGGGCATTAGCACACTTTAGCCAAGTGTGCACATCAGAGAATTCTGAGGAAATATTCCTTTAATAAAATGACTCATTTGAAGACGCCTGTTCCCTCTTCTGGACTGTTACTCAAGAAGGCAAGGTCTAGGCTGTCCTTTGCAAGATCTCAGCGCTTAGAACAGAGCCTTCCTCTCTGTGGATGTTTGCAGATGGCTAATTGTGACCTGAAATGACTATAGATCAAAAGTACTTTTTTAGTTAGGATTTATAACAGTGCATTCTCAATAAATTAATTCAAAATTATGTTGTTGGAGCTCGAGGGGATTAGCACAGTGGTTCATGTGCTTGCCTAGCAAGTGCAACATCCTGAGTTCGAATCCCCAGCACCACATAAACTGGGCATGGTAGCACACACCTGTAATCCCAGCATTCACGAGGCTGAGGCAGCAGGATTGCCATGAGTTCTAGGCCAGCCTGGGCCATATAGTGAGTTTAGAACCAGCCTGGACTACAGATTGAGATCTTATCTCAGAATAAATATATAAATAAAAATAAAAAACTATGTCAGGGGTAGGAAGAAAAGTTAATATGTATTAATATGATTTATTTTTGAGATAGGGTCTTGCTCTGTAGCCCAGGCTGGTCTTAAAGTCATTATGTAGTCCAGGCTGGCCTTGGACTAAAAGCAATCCTCCTGCCTCAGCCTCGAGTGCTGGGATTACAGGCATGCACCACCACACCCAGTTTATACAGTGCTGGGGAATTGAACTCAGGGTGATATACTGCTTGGCAAGCACGCTAACTGCTGTGCCATTCCTCCAGCCTCTTGATATGATGCTGAACTTTCTTTTGTTTTTCTTTTCTTTTCTTTTCTTTTTTTTTTTTTGAACAGGGTCTGGCTAAGTATTCCATGCCAGCCTTGAACTTTGTAGCCAACTGTGGCCTCAAACTCATCATCCTCCTGCCTCAGCCTTCTGAATGCTGAGATTATAGATGTACTTCCATGTCTGGCTCAAGCTTTCCTTCCAAATATCTGTACATGGAATCCCACTTTAATAAAAGATACTATACATGAAAATAATCTGAAGTAATGGTCAGTGGACTACTTTTCTAGAAATAGCCATTGAATCAATAAATTAACAAGACATGCTTTTATTTATTTATTATTTTTGAGACAGGGTCTCACTCTGCAGCCCAGGCTGGTCCTGAACTCACTAGGAGCCCAGGCTGGCCTTGGACTCACGGCAATCCTCCTGTCTCAGCCTCCTGAGTGCTGGGATTATAGGCATGTGCCACCTCACCCAGTTTATTAGACATGCTATTAAATTCAAACAGAATGATCATTTTGCTGCTGTACTTAGGATTTTAAAAGAGAGAAAAAAAATCTAAATATAGGAGCATTGTGTGTTACTGAAATGTTCACAAAAGAAGGAGGAACTTCCTGTTTCTGCTATCACCTAAAGTGACTGAACGTCTTTAGAGAAGTTAAGTTGCTGTTGCAGCTGGTTTATTTGGGGTCAGCCATTTTTCCCACTGACTCAGCAGAAGCTCCTACTTGCTTATGCCATTGAAGAGAAATCCACCAGGTCTTGGTGTTTATGAATGAGGACTGGGCTGACTACATAGTTAGGCTGATCTGTGAGATCAGAGACTGTGGTTTGGCCTGTTTCCTGAGTGGGGAGCTTCTGCTTGGTCTGTGGACAAGGAGGTAGAGGGAGACTCTTCCTCCGGGCATGGCCCTGGGTCCCCCCTCAGGTCCTCACATTGCCGAAGCCTCCCCTGCTTACCTTACTCCCCCGTTAGTCACTAGGCCCCAAGACAAGCTTGGTGGGGGCAGGGGAGTTTCCTGTTCCTGAGTCCAACAGTTATTTGAGGTGAAGGACAAGGATCTCTGTCCTTCATTCGCCTGTGACCTTTCTCAAGGGTGTGTATCACGGGTTAGGGTGGAACGCTATCCGCCTGTCTGTCTATCTGTTTAGCGATGCTGGGGATGGATCCCAGGGCCTTCACACTATGCTCTATCCCCAGCCTATACTTTATTTTTGATTTTGAGACAAGGTCCTGCTAAGATGCCCAGGCTGGGTTCAAAACTGCATCTCTCTCTTCCTCAGCCTCCCAGAGTTCTGGGATTACAGGCCTGCAACACTGGGCTTGGCATCTCTCTTTTTTAATTTTTATTTTTGAGTGAGATGTTGTGACTTTGGAGGGAGGTGATTGCACAATCAGATAAGACAAGTGTTGTTGGGTTTGCGCTGCATAAGGACTGATGCTTCCGGGTGGGAGAAACTTCTGGCTAAGTGAAGTTCGCTCACAGACCTTACCCTTGTGGGCTCCATAGTGAGTTCAGGACCAGCCTGGGCTACAGAGCGAGACCCTGTCCTGGAAACAAACAAAACAATAAAACCAAAGACCCTACCTGCCCCATCTCCTCCTGTGTGGGGTGCTGCAGACCACGCCGCTGCCTCCGCTGCACCCTGCTCAAGGAAAGAAGGGGTGTCCCCGAGTCTGAGCACGGAGGCCCGGCTGGGCCACCCCATCCAGCCCCTGCCTCAGGCCTTGCGGCCCAGCTCACAGCACACAGCACTGTGGTTTTCTCAAAGGCGATGCTTAGTCTGTCATCCAGTAGGAAAAGAAAAAAAAAAAAAAAAAAAAAAAAAAGGAAGGAAAAGTCCTCATCAGGCAAAGTAGTTTCAACACACAGGTCATGAGCTTTTCTGGGATTTGTTGATTTCCTCGTCTTCTTGACCTCCCCAGCCCTGGGCCAGCTTGGCAGAGAACAATGACGCGGCTTATTTCTTCCTGTTTTCTCTCTCTTACTGTTTGCCCATAAGAACCACTTATAAAAAGTACTTCAAGTTGACACAACACAGAATATAAAGGACTATTTTCAGTTTTTGCTCAGAAGGCAGTACAAGTTTGCCAAAGATTGGATGGTTGGAAAGTTAATGTTTCCCAAATTTCAAGCATTTCAAAGGGACTAAGAGGAACGCTGCAGAGCTCAAGTTCTATGATGTGCTGGGCTTCGTTCTCACTCAACATGTCAACAACTTTCTTGCTGTTGCTTTTGTATTTTTGAGACAGCGTCTCACCAGGTAGCCAGGACAGACTCCAACTTGGAATCCTCCTGCCTCAGCCTCCTGAGTTCCGTGATACAGACATGTGCTACCATGCCTGGCTTCCTCACAACCCCTTTAACCAATGCCCTGGTACACTGCTGTATGCTGGGTGATGTAAATTTCTCTGCCATGCTTGTTGATGTCTTAAGAAAAGGCAAAAGCTGGGGGTGTAGCTCAGTGACAGAGTGCTTGTTGAGGAAGCTCTACGTCTCAGTTCAATCCCTCAGTACCACATAGTATCTGGGCACGGTGGCACACACCTGTAATTCTAGCACTCGGGAGGCTGAGGCAGGAGAACTGCAATGACATCTAGGCCAGAATGGGCTACATAGTAAATTCAAGAATAGCCTGGACTACAGAGTGAGACCCTATCTCAAAGAAAAAGAAACAAAGAAAAGTCAGAAGCCACAATTTGTTCAGCTGTTCCATGCTCCTGTGGCGCAATTGGCCCGAGCTCCTCGGTCTTCTCAGGTCACATGGAAAATATGGAGCCAACTGGACAAGACTGGGGGCTGCCAACATGTCTGATTAACTGTTCATTACGTATTTTATTGAGGCAGATTCTCCCTCTTTAGCCCAGGCTGGTCCTGAACTCACTATGGAACCCAGGCTGGCCTTGAATTCACAGTAATCCTCCTGCCTCAGCCTCCTGAGTGCTGGGTTACAGAAGTGCACCACCATGCCCAGTTTATGTGGTGCTGGGGAATTGAACTCAGGGCTGTGGTTTTACTAGGCAAACGCTTTGACTGCTGTGCCATTCCTCCAGCCCTCATTCTGTATTTTTTATATTATATGTTAAAATTAGAAATATAAAATACAAGGTATAAACGTTTAGATATTTAATATTAAATTTACGTGAAACTTCCAAATAATATTCTTAATTTTATCAGTTTATTCAGCTGACAAGTGGGAACATTTCTTTGTACACACACACACACACACACACACAAACACACACACTTGACTTAAACTAGCCCTCTTCAATTCCTCACCAAGACTTTAATGAAAAGTTCTTTGATTTTTTTTTTTTGCAGTAATGGGGATTGAACCTAAGACCTTTACACTGAACTCCATCTCTACCCTTTTTGAAATTTTAAAAATTTATTTAGAAACAGAGACTCACTAAATTCCTAAATTGACCAGGTTGAGCTCGAATTCTGCATCCTCCTGCCTCAGCCTCCCAGAGTACTGGGATTACAGGCGTATGCTACCATTTTCTGCTTCCAGATTCTTGTCACTGTCAAGAAGAAACTTTGCACAGGTAGGTAATATCAAAAGTTTTATTAATTTTTAAAAATGACCATTTAAAAATTTTCAACAATATAAATTATCTTTCTTGGCCCTAACAGTCTTTTCCTTTTAATGTTGGCATTCCTTGTAAACAGTGCCGATGCTTTCCAAACCCTCTGGGCATTTTTACATGGAACACTTCACAGTAACAGAGGAGCAGCCATCTTTGGAACTGGCATCTGAACTGGCAGCCAGGACAGAATCCTAGCTGTGTACCTGAGCCCTGTGTCTGTATGGGCATCAAAGACTTCAGAAGACTGCTCATGAGTAGGACCAAATCTTCTGAGGATGCCAGTGGCCCTGAGCCCAGTCAGCACCCCTAGAGGTGAGGGTCAACCCTTCAAAGACTGCATCAGTCTCCTGCCCTAACTAAAGATGGCCTCTTCCAGTTTCAGTCTGCCTATCTGAGTAAGGATAGTAGTAGTTTGGTAGGATTGCCATGAGGATTGAATGTATATTCCTAGCAGGTAGTAAGTGACATCTGTATGTTTATTAAATAAATAGACAGAGAGACTCTGGAGTAGACTCCTCCATGGCTCTCCTCCAAAGGTCTGTATGTTGAAGGTACAGTCCCTAAGATGTGGGAGGTGATGGAGCTTGTGGCAAGCTGGATCTTAAGGAGGTCCTTAGCCACTGGAGGGTGTCCCCAAAGAGAACTGGGGGGAGGGACCTTGACCTGTTTCCCCCTCCACTTCCTGGCTGGTGATGCGAGCACTCGTTCTGACCTGTTCTCCTGCCATTGCTACCTTCCGTCCTCACCAGAGACCCAACCAATGGGCCACCTGTTCTTGGATTTGAAACTCCAAATTGTGAGCTAAATAAGTCAACTGCCTTGGGTATTTTGTCACAGTAAAGAGATGCTAAGTATTCTACTCCCAAATCCTATGCTTAGTCAGATTTTCTCAATTCTGACTCTACTACCCTTTGGAAGGAGGTTACACAATCTCTCCAAGCCTCGTTTTCCTGGCCCCACCACACAGACGGCACCCATGGTATTGTGACCCTCAGATGGAATGGCACAGTTCACACAATGTGCTTGAAACACAACAAGTGCTCAACAAGCCATGGGCTGCTGTGAAGTGGCACTGCAGGATGTGAGCTCACAGCCTGGGCCCGTCCCTGCCACATCCACCTCCTGGGGCCTCCTCCTCCCAAACAGGCTGCAATGGCCTAAGTCTTTGGTGGTTTACTTCAGATCTCTCCAATCACAGTGCATTTTTCAATCTGTAGGTTTCTCTCCTTTTCTCTCTCTCTCTCTCTCTCTTTTTTTTTTTTTTTGTTAAACTCCTCTTCTATGGACCGTCGGGTGGCAGCATCAAGATTGGTCGGAACCACTGTGGCAGTGGCATGGGTCCCTGGCACAGGCACTGCCTCCTTCTCATTCATATTTTATCAGGAAGTTATCAGAAAATCAACCAAGTATAAAACTTTAAATATGAAATGAATCACTGTTACCAAACATGCGATTCACCCAGGCACGTTGGATTTTTCCTGAAGACTGGGAGTCTTCTTGAAAATATGGCAATACATTTTACAAATATTTTTACATATCATAGTTTTGAAAAAGAACTTTTACAAAAACACTGACTGTACAAGCGTTAGCACTGAGGAATAGCTGAAGCTTCAATTTTAAGATTTACAAGATAAGTGAAAAGAAATAAGTCCTTGTTTATTAAAATATAGTATCCCTATCTCTTTCCACGATATACATATATATTTTCTCTTTAAATAAATATATATTACGTACTTCTATTTTATATTGCTTGCAGTCCTGGGAATGGAACGCAGAGCTCTGTGCGTGCTAGGCACACACCGTGCCGCCGAGCGGCACCCCCAGCTCTATTAGGCATTTTTGATGGAGATTCACTTAATAGTGCCCACTTGGTGCTCTAAGACCATGGCGTTTACTCGGTTAGAAAAACAAATGCAGGAACATCAGGCAGCCGAATGCAGTGGCTCATGACTGTAATGTACACGGGGAGGCTGACACAGGAAGATTTCGAGTTGGAGTCTCACTTGGGCAACTTAGCAAGACCCTGTCTCTCTTTTTTTTTTTCCTTGAGATAGGGCCTCACTCCGTACTCCAGGCTAGTCCTGGATTCACTATGTGGCCCAGACTGGCCTTGCACTCATGGCAATTCTTCTGTCGCAGCCCCCCAATTGCTAGGATTACAAATGGGTACCTCTACCCCCAGCTCAATTTTTTTGTTTGTTTGAGACAGGGTCTCAGTCCGTACTCCAAGCTGGTGGTCCTGAACTCATTATGGAGCCCAGGCTGGCCTTGGGCAGCAATCCTCCTGTCTCAGCCTCCTGAGGGCTAGGATTGCAGGCGTGCGCCACCACGCCCTTTTTACTTAGTGCTGGGGACTTGAGCTCAAGTACTTAGCACTTGACGTAGCGCTTTAACCCCTGAGCCAGTCCTCCAGTCCCCCATCTCAAAATTTTAAAAAAGGACCGGGGAGAGGGGGAGGGCTGTGGGTAGGGACCCCGCTTGGTGAGAACCCTGCATTCAGTCCCTAATACTGGAAAAACAAAGACCCCAGCACCGCCCCGCTCAGAGCCCTACCCGGTGTCCGGAAAGTAGAAGCGGGGCCTCCTCACAGCAGGACCTCGGCCTCGTCCGCGGACTCCTCGGGGAGCAGCAGCGGTCCGCGCGGGTCTCCAGGGTCCTCGCCTGCCCCGTTCAGGATGTACCGTTCCTCGTGCGGCTCGTGGACTTCGGCCTGGACCACGCTGACGGCGCCGCCGGGCGCGCACGCGGCGATGATGGCGTTGGGGTCGATGTCCATGTCCAGCGGGGCCAGCTCGGGGTCGTCGGCCAGGGCCTCGGCGCGGCCCGTGTTCACGTACAGGGCGGCCGCGTCCTGCACGCCCGGCACGCGCTCCAGGAGCTTGGCCAGCTGCGCCCTGAGCTCCGCGAAGCCGGGGCGGTCCCCGGGGTCGGCGCTCCAGCAGGACAACATAATTGCATACCTGGGGGCGAGGACAGGCGGTGACTGCTGGCCGGCACCCCCTCCCCGAGGGCACGCGGCCCGGCGCCACCTAACCTGGCAGTAAACCCGGTTCGGCTTTTGGTGGAAATTACTAGAATTTTTTTTTTCGGTGGCTCTATGTTTATCCAACTTTTGTAAATGTTCCATGGGACACCAACGATCCTAAGAATGGCTGATGTGCACGGCCACACGGCCACCTTTGCCAATAAGCTGGCTGTCCCCGACCTGCCAGGATCGACCCCAGGGCCTCTGCGCTTCTCCAGCCTCTTCATGCATTTCTAAAATTGTGAGCAGCTAAGCACTAAGTTGCAGGCTGGGCTCAGATTTGAGATTCTCCTCTCCACCTTCTAGAGTGTCAGGATTACAGGAATGTGTCACCGTGTCTGATGAAAATAAAGAGCACTTAAGATTCTTTCTTTTCTTCTTCAATTTTTTCCTCATTCCTCCCCTCTCCTCTTCTTTCACTTTCTTTCTTTTTTTTCCAGCACTCGAGGTCCAATCTAGGGGTGCTGAACTTTTAAGCTACATTCCTAGCCCTTTTTATCATTAATTTTTTTTTTGGGGGTGGCAAGATTTGCTCTATAGTCCAGGCTGGTTCTGAATTCACTGTATAGCCCAGGATGGCCTCAAACACATATCAACCCTCCTGCCTCAGCCTCCCAAGGGCCGCAATTACAGGCGTGCACGACATGTATCTTAAAAACTTGAGACAGGGTCTCACTATGTTGCCCAGGTTGGGCTTGAATTTGCGACCTTCCTGTCTCAGGCTCCCTAAGGGATGGGACTATAGGTGTGTTCCACCTGCCTGATGGCTGTTCTACTCATACAGGCTTTGGCAAACTGGCGCGTGGTTAAATCTGGCCAACAGTCTGCTTTGTAAATAAAATTTTATTAAAGCACTGCTGTACCTCTTTGTTTACGTGTTATCCAGGACCATATTTGCTACAGTAGTTGTTGTAAGCCAGTGGTACAGGGGCCCACAAAACCAAAGATTTTACTATTTGGCATTTTATAAAAACAAACAAAACACTTCCTGGTTTTTGCTCTGTACATAAAGTGGTTGTTTCCAAGACAGCTGAGTTAGATGGGGCCCTGGTGTCACAACGGTTAGTAAGGTCTGCATCCGGGGCGCTGTGGGGGCACACATGTGGTGTGTGTCACTCCATCCAATCTTCTCAACAGCCCTGTCATTGCCACTTTGTAAAAAAAAAAAAAAAAAAAAGTGGACTCAGGAACATTACAGAATGTGCCGTGACCATGTGGGTCAGATTCAGAAGGGGCAGTTCTTCTGCCCACGAGCTCCTCAACCCCTTGGGTAACCTCTGTAGGGATATCCTCCTTTCCGGGTGTGTGGGTTTCCTCACTGTCATCCAAAATGATCAAGAATTACCATGGGGGACATGTAAAGGAACCCAGTAAAACAGAGGAGGAATCACTAGGTGCAGAAGAGGAGCGAGTCATACTATCATCCCATTTTGATCCTTTCCTCTTTTGAGAAAGGGATATCGCTGGGTAACAATGACCTGAATTTAAAGCCTCTAATGCACGCAGCAGATCCTGTATCTTACAAACAGAAATGTGCAAATATACATTTCCCATATTTACAGTTAATTACACCCCTTATATCTTTTGGCTAATTCTCCTACTCTCTGGTACTTCACACAAGACAGA
The DNA here is from genome assembly GCA_004027205.1 of Ctenodactylus gundi. Taxonomy (NCBI): domain Eukaryota; kingdom Metazoa; phylum Chordata; class Mammalia; order Rodentia; family Ctenodactylidae; genus Ctenodactylus; species Ctenodactylus gundi. The sequence continues at coordinate 262,312 of PVKB01000821.1, forward strand.
CAGATCTCCTACCCATACAGACCTATTAGGAATCTTTTCACCTGCCTACTATCTCAACACTCAAAGTCATGCATAGGAAAGGGTAGAACCTGAACACAGGACACTCAGACAGGAGCAGGGCACGGTTTGCTGTTTCACAATCCTGGGTATCGTGTTAGGATAAGGAGCTCTTTTTACTGTCCCTGTTTTAACCTCAAGAAGATAGTCCCTGAGTTTTGGCAAACAATTTTTGTTTCTGTTTTGAGGTTTTCATGGTATAAATCAATTTGCATGACTCTGTTTCTCCACAGAGCCTCGATTGTTTGCAGTCTGAGATGAGCTCTGAGCAGCTCAGTCCTCGGGGACGTAGTGGTTTTTCATGGCTGCACAGGGAGTTGCTGCTCCTTAGTTCAGTCAGGGAGTCCATGTCTTTGGAGACAGTATTTAAATAACTGATCTTTTTTTCTTTTCTATACAGGGGAATAGTAATATTCCTTGACTACTCTTCTTTGTTCTTATGAAATACATAAAAATATAAATGACTTTTTAAGACACAGTGAGCACGTTTACTATAACCCATTGCCACAAAGATCAATGTCAGTGTGGGGATTCCGAGTGAGGAGCAGGAGGAGGTCCTGCACCTTGTAAGATGAGAGCTGGGACAGTTAGTGATTTAAAAATTTTATGGATGAAAAAAAAAGTTTGATCATTGCCATTATAAACAGTCAGGTTTTTTTTGTTGTTGTTGTTGTTGTTGTTAGTATTTTACAAAAGATGTAGTCACCCAGCTGCCAGGGGAGGGGAGAAGGGGGACGTGGCTCAGGGGGTACGGAGTGTCAGCTGTGCCACCTGACGGGCGGGCTCTGGAGACAGAGGGCGGTGGTGTGACACCACGTTGTGAATGCACTTGCTGGGAATGAACTCTACGCGGAATGGTCAAGACTATAAACAAATCTTATGCGATATATACATTTGCCATAATTTAAAAATTTTATCAGGTTAATTTACTAAATGTATATGTTTGTGAATTTATCCATGGATGCTTTGTTCTGGCTTGGAGGATCACACTGGCTTCTGCTGGGCACATGCCAAGCCAGGGTCCGCTCTAGCTGCCACTTGGCTCCCTGCCACCCTCCCGTTTCCTTCTTTGGACCTTGGTAGCATCAGGTAGAAGTGGAGGGATGGGTGGATCCTGAGAGGGGCGTCTGTCAGAGCAGAGAGGCAGTAGCCCGAGTCAAGGCTGGCCCTGCATGCCTAGATGCAGGGAAGCTGAGGTCAGCACGGGGTGGGCGGGCACAGGAGGTGCTCAGGCAGTGGTGGCAGAGAGCCCCAATGAGGAGCTCCTGATTCTCATTCTGTAGCTTCAAGCTGGCTGACGCAGGAAGAACACGATCGTCCAGGGCTGCCCTGTCCCTGCGTGGGCGGGTGGGCCCTGAGCATTGACACCTCATGGCAGCCCCACTGAGGACGGGCGCAGGCCCTTCCAGAAAGGCAGCTGAGGTCTGGGGACGAGGGGCTGGATGAGGCTCACGAGCAGTCCAGGGCAGCGCCAGCCCACCGACACCAGGCCTGCTCTTCCTGCTCACCCTCTCTTCAAGCTGGCTATTTGGATCAGGCAAAATACCTCAAGGGACACTGGCTTGTTCAGTCAACACAACTACCTGTTGCACAGGTGTGTTAGCTCCATCTTACAGATAAGGAGCCTGATAGGTGGCTGTTGTGCCCCTGGTCTAGACTGCAAACGTCTTCCAAAAACAAGTGGTACCTGGCCCCGTGGGCTCGCTTCTTAACCTCTCAGCCATCCTCCCTGACACAGATCCTGACAATCTGGGGTTTACTCTGCAATAGGAGACTACTGGTAGTTTAAATCCAGAAGTATTCCATGATCATACTATAACTTAAATTTTTTATTTATGGGGCTGGAGGAATAACATAGTGATTAAGAGTGCTTGCCTAGCAAGCCTAAAGCCCTGAGATTGATTCCCCAGCACTGCACGAGCTGGGTGTGGTGGCACACACCTGTAATCCCAGCACACAGGAGGCTGAGGCAGGAGGATTGCTGTGAGTGTGAGGTCAGCCTGTGTTACCTTGTTTGGGACCAGCCTGGACTACAGAGCAAGACTCTGTTTCCAAAAAATAAAAATAAGGTAAAGTCTACTTATGTGTTTATTTGAAGTATCGGGGATGGAGCCAGGACTACTACTGAGCTACATGACGAGCCTAGGATTAAAATTGGAGAAAGATCCCTGGTTGCCACCCAAATAATGTTTTAAGAGCCTGAGAGTGAGAACAAGGGACAACGGAAGCATCCTTACCATCCCCACTCACGCACTAACTCAGGCCACAATGGCCACTGCAATACAGGAGGGGAAATGGAGGACCCCAGGCCCATCTGGGCCTGGGCTTCCCTGGTTGATACTGTCAGCAATGGGACAGGAGAGGAGGACTCTGAAAGACATCTGCTGGCTGATGGGACCCAGAGTGACAAGAACAAGGTAGCCCGCAAGTGTCATGAAGGACAGGGCGTGAGTTCCAGTGTGGGAAACCACGACAGCCAACCAGTAGATGCGAAGAGCTGGCCCGCGACGGGCAGGAGCAGACAGCAGGGCATGAGGGGCTCTGGGAATGCTACTGTTATATTTCCCACACAGAATTGACGCTGCCTGTGGAATCGAAGGGCAACGGGAGACAGGAGTGAGTTCCTCTCAGCGGTGTGTAGACAGCGACCCCAGAGAAGCTCGGAGCATGCACTTCATTTTTTAAGGGAAAAGCCCCAGGAATAGGCTCACAGAGGACTCCTGGGGGACACTGCCGCTCGCCAGCATCCAGATGCAAGAGCAGACCAAGTAGGACGGCCTGCTCGCCAGTGTGCTGGCTGCGGCTGCTTTGACAAGCCTGGGCGCGGAGCCAGCGGAACGTGGGGACCGCAGCTTGTCTGCATCCACCCAGCCATGCGCGGGTGCTGACTCGGCCACCTAAGTGGCTCGCAGATCGCTGACTCAGGGTTCTCTCTGGGCCTGCACAGATCTAAACACCGCAGTGCGACACAGCGGAGTCGCTGCTAGGACAGCCTCATCGCTGCACACGTGAACGCCTTCAGGTGCATGGCCAGGCATGCCCAGGAAGAAACAACAACAAAGTTCCTTTCAGTCTGCACTACCGGTGGAAAGTCTGACTTTCACCGTGGAACCCTACAACTAAGTTAATTAACATTGCACCATGTTCTTAAGGAATTTATAGTGTCTGTTTCTTTTTTACATTAGACATCTGCTCCTACAGTAACAACCACCACCATTACCAACCAGGGTGAGGCTCGGAATCAAAACAATTTCCTTTTGTTTTGGCCTCTCAGGACCTGGGAGGCTACGTACAAAGTGACCTGCCCCCGCTCTACCACGTAGGGTGTATGGGTCTGGCGAGGGTGGGGTGGTCCTGCTCATCAGCTCCTGCATCCCAGAATAGTATTCCACAACATGGCCAGCACAGCCCCCCGGTCCTGAAATGTTCTTGCTAAATATGGCGAGAGCACCTCTCTGCAAACTTGGGGCTTCATTAGACAGGGGGGAACCTCAGCATTAGGGCGGCCTGCATCCCCAAACTACAGGCAGAGTCACAAGGCTTTCTTCTGGAAAAGGCAGCCAAGAGGTTGGAGGAGTCAGATTTGAAATGAGGCTAATCATTAGCATGCTTGTGTGAACACTTCCTCTTGGTAGGCTGAACGTCTTCGACGCTTCCTTATTTAGCCTTTACAACAGCTCTGTACAACTTATGGCTGATGGAATGAGGCACAGATTAAGTCAGGTGCCACGGGCACATACACACTGCCAGTGAGGAGGTGGAGTCCCTCATGCCTGGCCTTAAAGACAAATTGGCCTGTTAGGGCGGGATGTGCATTCGAGTTAGAGCTGGGCTCCTTGTACTTGGCTGAGCACCTGTCCCCAGCAGAGCACCTTAGGACGCTTGGAGGCTCACCTCGTACCAACAATGCAGGGCTGAGGGATGACACTGATAGAATATTCCCCTTGCAATTCTCATAACCTGATAGTAAAGTCACTGGCTCACGTTTCCAAGTCTCCTGATGCAGAATGTGAATGTTAATTGGTGTGCTTGGAACGCTATATAGAAAGAGAAGGATAGCTAGGTCTGAAGGAGGTAGGGAATTGTCCTAGTATTTCACACGCTAGGAAGTCTACCTCCTTCTTGGTAGGATATACTTTCCAGAGGTACTCAAGGAGTTTGGGCACTTTTTTTTTTTTTTTTTTTTTTTTTTTTTTTTTGAGACAGGGTCTCACCCTGTAGCTCAGGCTGGTGCTGAACTTACAGCAATCCTTCTGTTTCAGCCTGCTGAGTGCTGGGATTACAGGCGAATGCCACCATACCCAGTTTATGTGGTGCTGGGGAATCGAACTCAAGGGTTTGCTCTTCTGCTGGGCAAGCACTTTAACCCCTGAGCTATGCCCCAAGTCCCCAAGTCCAGGAACTTGAGAGGTTCCACTGATAGAGGCAGAGACCTTTCACTGAATGAGTCACAGCGCGCTCACTGGGGATGTGCACACACTACCTCATACACCAGGAATGGCTGACAGCCTTGGAGGTCTGCAGGTGGTGCTGCCTGCCCTTGCCGACCTGGCTCACAGCACCTACAGAGGGCTGCCTGTTACCCGAGTCCTGCCAGCATCTAGGGGCTGCCCAAAGCTGTCACTCACAGTTCATCCAGGCAGTCCTCGGGCTGCTTCAGCCTGTGGCCGTGGAGGAGGTAGTCATACATCTCGTGGTTCTGGACTCCAGGATAGGGAGTCATTCCCCGCGTTGCTATTTCCCACATGGTCACACCGAATGCCCACTGAGAACAAAGCAACAGCAAGTTAGGATGCACGTCTCCCCCCCAAGGCTGAATGGATTTTTTCATCAGGAAAGGTCACTTCCTTAATGCCCCAATGACTGCACAAAGCCTGCGATTATGTCTCAGACCCACTGCTTCTCCTGACAAGGCAACAACACGGGGCTGGAGTGACATGATTCCCTGTTTTTACGAAAGCTGTTCTGGGAAATTCGGCAAAGGCAGATAAAACCTCATCTCCAACTGACTCTGTTTAATACTCTGCGTCACTGCAGTGATATTGTTTTCTTGGGTCAAGGGGACTTCTTACACAGCACACGAGTTTTGAGCAGCCACTGGATAAACTCAGTTTATGTGAATATAAAATACTTTGTGTGGGCAGCAAGGCCCTCTTCTGTAGCAGACAGAAATGGGAATCAGGGGAAGTCCCGTACAAAGCACAGGTCTTCTGAATGTCAGGACACGTCACCAGAATCTACTGTTCTGCCTGAAATAAAGTAACTAGAGGGAAACAAATGAAAGGTCTGATTGCCTTCCAGACCTCATTTTACTAAAAAGAAAAAGGCCTTGCAATCCCAGCCTGAGTTGTTTCTTCCCGTGTGCCCTCATCTTTACATGGGGACCCCGGAGTACACACCACGTCACTTTTACTCGTGTAGACGCGGTCTGCGAGGCTCTCAATGGCGATCCACTTCACAGGCATCTTGGCAATGCGGCCTTGGCGGTAGTAATCGCCGCTGTAAATCTTCTTAGAGAGGCCGAAGTCCGCCACACACACCGTCATGTCGTCTCGCAACCTGCAGGGCGAGTTCATGTCCTCAGCAACCTCAGAAGCAAAGCCTTTAGTTACAGATTGACGTCAAGTGTAGCTGGGAACACTCATGATAAGCAACTAAAGAAGATATGGACCCCTATTGCCTGTCGGGGCTACACAGTCAGATCAGGACCAACCTGGACTATATAGCAAGACTCTGGCTCAAAAATAAATAAATAAATAAATAAAAATAAAGGAGAGGAAGAGTAGCAGGAAGAGGAGAACAGGAGGCAGGTGACTAATTTGTTCCTCTCTGCCTGACACTGACTTCTCACTTCCTTGAGACAGGGTCTCAATAGGTAGCCCAGGCTGGCCTCAAACTCAAACTTATTTTTCAAGACATACATAGCCTAGGCTGGCTTTGAACTCTCGGTCCGCCTGCCTCAGCCCCGGAGTGTTAGGATTACAGGAGTCTAGCAGCATCTCCAGCTTCTGCCTGACACTGACTTTTAAAATTGAAAGTCCTGTATGCTGTGAAATCTCTTGATCATGGGAAAAACCTGGACAGCTAGTCACCCTGCCTGGCGTGAAAAATATGAATATGAAGAGAAAAACGGCGTTTATGATTTTTCACTCTGTGGCAGAAAAGTATTTAAATGGAAAATGACAGCAAAACAAAATACCTTTTGGATTTTAAAAAATGAGATAAAAAGGAAGGATGGGGGGTCGGAGGGGCGAGGGGCAGGCTCTGTTTTGCCATATTTCTGACCAAGAAGAGTGACAATACTCTTACACACTGCTCCCTTTTCTCCTTGTAACAGGAAACTTAAAATTGAGAAATATTGTTTAAAGAGATAATGGTTCTGAAGGAACAAGCTAAAGATATGGGGAGAACTGAAGCCCAAGGTTCTCATGTCCTGAGCCCTGGTCTGCTGCGCAGGAAAGCGTCTGTGTCCTCAGGGCACAAAACTTCCTCACAAGGAAACAACAGGAAGGATGTAGGGATGAACACCTCAGGATTTTCATTAGTGTCTGTTAAGATAACATAATTCATTATTCATCACTGTGATCATGAGTCACGATGAGCTGACTTCATAACTTTAGGTTCAAAGGTAGTTAATGGCAGTGGGAGGGTCCCAAAGATCATGTCAGGGGCTTCCAGGGGAGTGAGAGAGCCAAAAGAATGCAAGTGAAGCTTTGGAGGCAGGACGGTGAAGGCGCCCCAAGCAAACACTCCACAGCAACCAGGACCATAGAAATCCCACCTCGGGCAAGCCCCACCATGTCCTCCAAAACAAGAGTCCTTCTTTCCTTCCTTCCTTCCTTTCTTCCTTCCTTCCTTCCTTCCTTCCCTCCTTCCTTTCTTTCCCTCCCTCCCTTCTTCCTAGTACTGAAGAGAAAACCTTTGGCCCTCGCACCTGCTAGGCAAATACTCTACACTGAGCTACCCCTACACTTCCCTCAACCCCCACCCAAATCAATGAGATGCAAACACCATGAGGTCCAGCCCTCTCCAGGACAGCCCGGGATCTTACATGCAATTCCGAGCAGCTAAATCTCGATGAAGAAAATTCCTGTTGCTGAGATACTCCATTCCCAGGGCGATATCCACCATGAACTTCAGCAGTGTCTGCAGGGGAATGTGCTAGGGGAGGAGGAAACAAGGACTTTTAGAAAGAACCCTTGGGAAGCCGTTGCCACCTGAGGAGGGAAAAGGCGTTCTTACTTGTCAAGGTGTAGGAGTGGGAGAGGAAAACAAACCTTCTGTCTCCACATCACTTTGATCCATGTGAGCTTTTAAAATGGATTTTAAAAACTACTGAAACGTCCGAGAAGATACCACATTCTCCTTTCTCTGTCTTTACAGATTCTTGTAGTGAATAACATTCTGTTTCTTTTCCTAATTGAGGCTAAAGACATGCCTCTGCATAGCCCTCCGAGGCAGTAGACCAGGATGCCAGGCCAGGTGGGAAGGGGGGCGGTGAATGGCGCGGTGGGGGCTGGGTGTATGTGCTGGGGGGACACAGCATTCTGGAGGCAGAGTACCCACTTGGAAGGAGCGACTTCTTATTACACAACCATCTCTACTATCGTTTTGTTAATCCTTTTGTGGGGGCCGTGCTGGGGATCGAACCTGGAGCCTCATGCATGCCAAACAAGCACTCTTCCTCTGAGTATACCTAGCTATTCTTCTATTACTTTATTTGAGATGTTTCAAAAATACTTTTATTCTTCCAGACAGCAATTCAGCTATTCTTCACCCTCATCATTGGCCTGAGTATGCGTATGCATTCTGGAATTTTCATTTTGTTTCTCTAGGGCCTTCCTGTAAGTTTCAACAGTCTAGTATTTTCTCTGTGCCATTAAAAAAAAAAATCAAAGTAGATTGCTAGGCTAGAAAGCCAGCCACTGTTGGGATTCGTGATGAACACTATGGGGTGATGACTAAAGAGCCCTGTGTAATAATGAACCATGTTAATGTAGTCCTGGCTCCAAGGAAAAGGGCTCAGCACAAGATCCTGGCTCTTGTAGCAGGTCCATTCAGGATATGGTCTCCCAGGCCACTGGATTTGTAATGGCTTGTTCGCCATGGAACATGCTTTCTAAAACAGCACTCACAAAGTCATTGTGTTTTTAATTACTTAGATTTCCCAACCAAGATACGTGTTAATTACCTACTGCACATAAAAGCAAAATGCCTTAATTACCCTTCCTTTTAAGTAATCGAGTTATTAAAAAATGTAAACAAGTCATGCATGGAAGCTTCAACACATTTTGGGTATTTGATCATCTGGATGCTCATTTCTAGGGAAGGATTTGGGTCTGAAGAGATACCAAATCCTGCTACCATAATGACAGCAGGTACTTTTTCCCCCTATAGTAATTACATTATTCTTGCAGACTATGACTGTAGTCATTTTAAAAAATAATTGTGTTAAAATTAATAGTTTCAACAAGATTACAGGATAGAAGACAGACAAAAATCAGTTATATTTTATATATTAGCAAAAGAAGATACTTAGAAATGCATTTAACAAAGAAGTTGTAAAGCTTACATTCTGAAAATCATAAAATGTTGAAAGAAATTAAAGATGTAAATGAGCAGAAAACATCCTCCCGCATTTGTGGACCAGAAGACATAATATTTTTCGGATGGCAACTCTCCCCAAACTGAGCTGCAGGTCCAACACAAGCTCTATCAGAATATCAGACGGCTTCTTTGTAGAAGTGAACAAGCTGATTCTGAAAGCTATGTGGAAACTCAGAATACCCAAAACAAGCCTAAGAACAAGAGTAGAGGACTCACGCTGATTTCAAACCTGCTACAAAGCAGACATAATTAACATGGTATGGTTATAGGGTAAGTGTAGATATACAGATTAACGAAATTGAATCAAGAGTCCAGAACAAACCCACACCTAGTCAATTAATTTTCAACAAAGTGTTAAACCAGTGACAAGAAACAAGTCATTTCAACAAACGGTCTGGGACAAGTGACAGAATAACACAAAAGGATGAAGTAGGACCTCTAACTCAAAGGACAAGGAGATGGATCAAAGACTGGGAATTAAGGGTCAAGACTATATAACTGCTGGGAGAAAACAAAATCGGTGATTTTGGCTTAAACAATACTTTATTTGATATAATATAAAAAGCACAAGCAAACTAGCAAACAAACAAAAAAAAACACAGATAAATTTCATCAAAATTAAAAGGATCTGTGTTTTAAATGACACTATCAAGAAAGTGAAGGGAAGCTGGGCCCAGTAATGCACACAAGTAATTCCAGTACTCTGGGAAGCTGAGGCAGGAGGATTGCAAATTCAAGCTCAGCCTGGGCAATTTAGTGATTTAGTAAGACTCTGTCACAAAACAAAAATAAAAATAAAAATGGGCTGGGGATGTATGTACCTCAGTGTGAACACCCTGGGTGCCACCAGCACCACCACCACTAATAAAAAAATAAATAGTAATAGTGAAAGACAACCCACTGAGTGAAAGAAAATACTTGCAAGTCAGATATCTCATTAGGAATTTGTTACTAGGACATATACAAAACCCTCACAACTCAATAATAAAAACACAAACAACCCTGTGCTTTCAAGGATTATTTCTACAGTTCCTTAGAGAAGTTTCTCATGTACTTGTATAAGGTACTAGAAGTTTTCAAATAATTCCATTAAAAATAGGCAAAAAAAAAAAATCAGGATAAACACTTCTCCAAAGAAGATATACAAATGGCCAGGAAGCGTGCGAAAAGCTGCTCTACAGGTGAAGGCAATGGAAATCAAAACCAAAATAAACAGCCTCTCACACTACCGGAGTGGCTCAAATACAGAAAGTTAGAAAGCCAGAAATGCTGGTGGGGGCGAGGAGGAAGCCGAACACTGTTGCGTCACTGGTGAGGACGTGAGATGGTGCGGCTGATTTAGAAGACAGCCTGACAGTTTGTCCACAGGTCCAATGCTGTCATCTGGCCCTGTGATTCCACACTAGGTATATGCCAAAGAGGGCTTCAAGCATGCGTCAACTCAACATTTTTATGCCAGTACTCTTCTATTCACAGAAGCCAAAAAGTGAACAAGCGCCATGTCCATCAGCAAATGAATACGCAGAATGTAGCGTATCCGAATAACAGAATATTGCTGGGCCATGAAAAAAAATGAAGTACAGATTTGTGCTACAACATGGCAGCCCTTGAGAACGTTATGCTAAGTGAGGGAATCCATTCACAAAAGATTACAAATGTGTGTGATCCCATGTGTATGAAATGTCAGGATAGACAGATACAGCGAGGCATGATAAAATAGATTAGCGATTGCTTAGGTCTTGGAGTGGGGCTTGGGGAGGGGCTTGATCGGTAAGGACTAAATAATGTAGGTGGGCTTCTTTCTTTCTTTCTTTCTTTCTTTCTTTCTTTCTTTCTTTCTTTCCTTCTAGGACAGGATCTCCCTCTGTAGCCCAGGCTGGTCCTGAACTCACTATGGAGCCCAGGCTGGCCTTGGACTCACAGCAATCCTCCTGCCTCAGTCTCTCAAGCCCTGGGATTACATATGTATCCTACCATGTCCAGATAAAATTTTTGTGGTGCTGGGGAGTCAAACCCAGAGCCTTGCACATGCTAGGCAAGCACTTTAACCACTGAACTATATATAACCCCAGCCCCTCCTTTTCCTCTTCTTTTTCTTTTTTTTTGTAAGACAAAGAAAATGTTCTAAAATTGATTGTGGCGAAAACTGCACAACTCTGTGAATATATTAAAAACTACTGAATGGAGCACTTTACGCAGGAAAATTATATAGTACCTGAATTGAATCCCAGTAAAACTATTGCAAAAAAACCAAACCAAACAATAAAAAGCAGAAAACAGTGATGCTCCAGGAGAAGGGGCAGGAAGAGAGAAAAGGGGAGAGCGAGCGGATCCTCTCGTCCTCGGGGCTGCTCAGGAGCCCTGCCCGCTCAGGACTCGATTGCGGGGCCCTGCACCTCTGTCAGCCGTGCAGAGCTGCGTTGGTTCGGTGCCCAAAGCCACCTTCAGAGCGGCGGCCCTGCCCCTCGCCCCTCCTGCCCGCGGCGGCCCTGCCCCTCGCCCCTCCTGCCCGCGGCGGCTTTGGGACCCCGCTGCAGCTCTCAGCTCGCTCCTCTGCTCCAGGCGGGAGCCTTCTCTTGATTTCCATTTCACGCCCACCTCTCCGTTGAGGACGACCACGATGGCCCTATGCAACACTGAAAAACTCTCCAATTGGAGTTCATCTCCTCCCTGAGGCACGACAGCAGGTTGGCCAGTTCTGCTCGGTGCCTGTGTCGTTACCGCCTCTCTCAACATCTGCCTGCCTGCCCTGCAAGCCCCCCAGGGTGCTGCCTACCCAGAGGATGAGTGGTGTGTGGGGCGCAGCCGCCAGGCCCTGCCGCAGTGGCCTGGTTACATGACCCGAGACCTAGTTTTGGGCCACGCTCGCAGGAACAAAGGTCTTCATTCTTATGAAACTGACAAAGCAGGCAGCAAAGATCTGGATAAAAGAATGATTTTCCACTTAGTCTACGTACTGTGTGTCTTCCTTCTTTATCTACCGCTCCAAAGCAACCAACTGTGGGAACACATCCTTTTGCGATTTCTACCACTTGGGAGTGGCGGTCCGTCCCTGAAGAGACAGCCTTGTGTTTCTGCCGACGGAAACTTTTCATCAGTTAGCAGAATTCTGTGTACTCGCTTATCTCCCTTGTTACACTTTGCTCAAAAGAATATAATAAGATCATAACAGACCTTCTGGCCGACACAGGCGAGCTGACTCTAAAATCTGTATGGGCAAGCCCTGAAACGACCTGGAAAAGACCACGAAAGTAGGAGGAGGTACACGCCCCACATCTGACTTACAATAAAGCTACTGTGTCGATCTGTGAGGGGCAAAGGATGGGCGGACAGTTTAATGGAACAGAACAGAGAATTTAGAAATAGACACACCCTCCTCAACCCTGGCCTGTTACAGCCAATTGGATTTTCACAAAGGCGTAAAAGTAATTCAGTGGATTAAGGAGAATTGTTGTCATTCCAAATCTCATACCTTATACAAAAACCCATTTACAACCCTGAACTAAATCTTATACCTTATATAAAAATTAACTCAAAACAGGCCCTTTACTCAGAAGTACACTGCACTTTTTAGAAGAACATAGGAAAAGTAACCCATTTAAGTCAGGGGTTAAGCGAAGAGTTCTTAAATCTGACAGCAGGAAGTATGATTTGTGAAAGGAGAAGTAGAAACAGGTGTTTCCAATTGCACTCACCTGAGTCCTGCTCGTGATGGCGGCAGAGGGGACAAAAGGGGATTGTGTTAGAAGATCACTAGGTATAGGCTGAGGGGGCAGTTACTTCCCAGGAACTGGGCTGGTCTATGGCAGTGATTTACGAGCAACTTCTGTCTGCTTCAGGGTGACTACTGACAGAGGCCAGCTCCACGCTGACCTCACACGTGTGCCCTGACCCGAGCCCTGCAGCACTGCCTTCTTTGCTAACAGAGGCCCAGATGCAATGCTTCCATCATTTGTCATTCCCAAGCTCTACAACCCTAGAAGTCAATCTAAAAATGGATTAAGGAGCCAGGGCGCAAAATCCATGGTCCCAAACTTCTTAGGTGATTCATAATTCCCTCTATAGGTATAACCCAAGTACCTGGGCTTTTCTGTCTCCGTGGCTAGGCAGCCAACACAGGGAGTGAAATGTCACACATATCTGATTACAACACATCTTAGTAGATTAAGACTATCCTGAAAGTATGTATTCACAAACAGATAGGCACACTTCAAAGGAGGAAACCCATGACATGGAGAAAGAGTTTGTAACATTTTTTATGACAGTTATTTTTTATTTTTTTGAGACTAGGTCTCTCTATGTAGCTCAGGATGGCCTTGAACTTGCCTGGCTGGTCTTTAACTCTTTAATATTTTTTTTTAACTTCAGCCTCCCAAGAGCTGGGACTCCCAAGAGCCACCACCATCACCATACCTGGCTAGGATAGTTTTCTTTCTTTTCTTTTTCTTTCTTTCTTTCTTTCTTTCTTTCTTTCTTTCTTTCTTTCTTTCTTTCTTTCTATGAGTTGTACTATGTATCCTTCACCACCACACTCTCAACAGTATGGGATAGCTGTATCTTTAATGGCTTTTCCGACATCAGTGAGCTCTGAGGAGTGGCCTCTATGGCTGCGAGGAGCCTGAGGTGCAGGCTTGGGATGCTGCCCACTGGATCACAGAGTCAGTGAGTCCTTGGCCATGACACTGTGAGCCCAGCAGGCTTCCTCCCACCAAGAGGCAGAGACAATAATACCAATGAGCTGGCCCGCTGTGAGGACAGACAGTGCAGCTCAGCTTGGGCTCACAATGAGCAAAGCTTGGTGTTTTTTCCTTCTCCTTTGCCTCTTCACAGCTCGACCTGGGGCTGCCCTGGCTCTGCCTCAGACGCCCCACAAACTGCTCACACGCCCTATGAGGCGACTCGTACCTTTGGTCCCGTCTCCAGTCGGGAGTACAGCAAGTAGGTGTGCAGGTCGCCGTATTTCATGAAGGGTAAAATCACCATGGGCTTTGGGATGCCTTGAGAGCTCATTTCTATGCACACGCCTGAAATTAAAACCAGAGCCAGTTACAAAGAGCCTTTGTTAAATGTGACCAAAGGAGCACGGAGGGCCACTGGCCAGATGGAAACCATGTGCTACCAAGTCAAAACAGAAAAGACAAACCTCCTAACTCCCACCATGTGCCAGAATATGAAATACTCCATTCCACTGGGGTAACTGAATTTCTTTTTTTCCTCTCTTTTAAATTAGGGCTAACCTTTCGTATGTGAGCTCTTGAAAAAAATCAACCTGGAATAAGTATAACCATCTACAATACCTGAAAGTTTTTGTTTTACTGTGTCTAACTAGGTGACGGTCATCTAACTAGAACTTGAGGGTCAGCTGGCTTTATGCGATAATCACATGAAGCAGTCCATGGCAACCAAATGCTTAGAACTATTAAGAGGATTGTGGAAGGCCAGGCATGGTGATGCACATCTATAGACCCAACACATGGGAGGCTGAGGCTGAGGCAAGAGGATTGCTGTGAGTTCAAGGACAGTGTGGACTATACAGTGAGCTTAGAACCAGCCTGGACTACACAGTAAGATCCTGCCTCAAAGGAAAAAAATAAAGGATTTTGGACATGGGGAGTGTAGCTCAGTGGTAGAGCACATGCTTAGCACAAAGCAAGGCCCTGGGTTTAATTTCTAAGAAATTTTAAAAAAAGAAGAAGAAGGGGAATGGAAGAATGGTTCAGTGGTTAAAGGGCTTGCCTAGCAAGCACTACGTCAAGTACTAAGTACCCAAGTTTGATTCCCCAGTGCCGTATAAGCTTGGTGTAATGGCGCATGCCTGTAATCTCAGCACTTGGGAGGTTGAGACAGGAGGATTGCTGTGAGTCCAAGGCCAGCCTGGGCTCCCTAGTGATTTCAGGACCAGCCTGGGCTGCAGAGTGAAACCCTGTATCCCAAAAAAAGTATAAGACCCTATAGGTAAAATCCACTTCTCTAAAACTGACCATTACATAAGAAGCTACAATACTGTTTATCACAAAGTTTTAGAACCATAGCCTGCGTCTGATCTGAGCCTTGCCACATTCATCTACTTTGCCGAGCAAGTATGAAGTACAGCTATTCTTGTGGTCAAAAGCCAGTAGCTCCAAGTCAGCAACAGCTATTTCTTTGAGGTAATGTACAAACATTATTTTCACATCTCTTTACAAATTTCAATCTCAAAAGAATTTTTAAAAATTCTCAAAGGAATTAGTCATGTATCAGTAATCACAAGACAGGGTAAAAAGTCAGCAGAAAGATTCGCTTTTCCAGGGTTGCCCCTCTCTCGTAGGATAGTGTCAGTTACATTGCATCCACTGACACCACATTTCTTCTTGTATCTTTTTAATCTGATAGAGCTGCAAAGCCAAATCATGTCAAACAACATTCCATGAAACAGTCAATGTACCATGATCATCTATCAGTACTTTGTAACATATTCATACATTATTTCTCAAAGACGATTAGTGGAATTAGTTAACTTTCATAGCTTTATTGCAGTGGGATCTGATTTATGGATAAAGTTAAATCAACAGACATTATCACATGACCAGCTTTCTGTGGATCCCCAACAACATCCTTGAGCACCCCTAACACTGGGTGGCCATGGACGCTAACCCATACCTAGTACCAGCCTCACAAAACAGAAACATAAGGAGGGGACTTCTAGGTAAGAAACTGGCGCTTTTTTGGGTTTATGCAAAGTGTAAACTTACGTACACTGGAGGTTTTGCGCATTGGCACACAGTATGATCGGCCACCGCCCCCTCCCTGGCCCCCAGTCCAGCATTCTCCAGAGGTACCTAGAAGTCGGATGACATTAGGGTGGCTGAAGTCTTTCATGCAGGCGGCCTCGCTGAGAAACTCCTCAATCTCCCGTTGTGAAAAGTTGTCCACTAAAGGAAGAGATAGAAAGCGTCAGGCACACTGGTTTTCTCAGTTAAGTGTGGTAGGGCAGTGGTAGGGGGGAGTTGGTAGCAGTGCCGATGTTGTTCTCTAGAACTAAAATCAGGGACAGGTGCAACTATAGAGACAGTAAGCAGACAAGCAGTTGCCTGGAGTGGATAGGGCTGTGGGGAGAGAAAGAGAGAGGAGGATGGGGGACCTCTTCTGTATGATACTGCGTCTCCTGGATGCATGTCATGTATACCTGTGTCAGTAGGTACAAGGGTACCATACAAGTGTGCAACACTAGGAGTGAACCCTCGTGTAAACTAGAGACTCCAATTAATAATAACAGGTTAAGGGCTGGGTCAGAGCTCAGTGGTTAAAGGCCCTGGGTTGGATTCCTCAGAAGATTAGCTTGGTGTGGTAGAGCACATCTGAGGCAAGAGGACTGCTGTGAGTTCGAGGCCAGCCAGGGCTACATAAAGTCTTTAGGATCAGCCTGGACTATGGAGTGAGATACTATCTAAAAAAATAAAAGTGTTAATATGGGTTTACCAGTTGTAAGATATATACACACCATGTCAATGAAAGGGAAAGGGGGTGGGGGAACATATAGAAGCTCTCTGTACTTTCTGCCCAATTTTTTTCTCCTAAAACTGCTCTAGAAATTAGTTTATTAGTAAAGAAATAGAAACAAAAAGATCCCCAAATTAAGTTTATTCTAACTAATCTCTTGTAATTATTTTACCTAAAAATGCAAGATTGCCACACTTCTTTCTGTCCCCATGTCCTGTAAATCTTGTTGCTTAGTGACATCTTCTGAACTAGGTGCCTTTTCACTCCAAGTTTTTGGAATGCAACCAACTTAAGAAAGTTGTTTAAAATTCAGTGTTATGTCTCATACTATGGAATAAACCAGTCCCAAGAGGGTACATACTGTATGGTCCCACATTTAGGAGATACTTAGTATAATAAAATCAGAGACAGAAAGTAGGGTGGTGGTGGCCAAGGGCTGAGGGGCCAGGGCCAGAGAGTTGGTGCTGAAAGGGCAGAGGTTCAGTGTCACAAATGGAAAACTTCTGGAGATGGATGCTGGCTACGGTCCCCCGACAGTGTGAATGAATCTCATGCCACTGATGTGTACCCTTAAGACTAGTTAGGATGGTAATTTTTACTTTATGTGTAGCTTACCACTATTAAAAGAAACATAAAGCCAAGCTTGCTATTGGGAACTTAAAAAGGGATAATTAACAATTGAAATCTCCTATGAGGGCATGTAGCACTATGTATGGATCATTCCATGAGCTAAGTATATATTAATCTTCTTCCTATTGAAGAAAATTTTTTTAAAAAGTCTTTGGATGAGGAAGGGGTCTCACTACACTCAAGAGATCAGCCAGACCACAGACCACACCCCTTGGGGTCACGTGCTACTACCCCAAGGTTCCCTGCCCCAGAAATTCATGCCTTACTTTTGGAGTCACTAGCTTGAGTCAAGGACAACAATGATAGTTAGGGAGACAGACAGACAGACAGACAGACAGAAAGGAAATGCTAGGAACAGAAGAGTAACAAATGCTGCGGCACTGGAGGTAAAGAGCACCCAATGTAGGTATGAAGAGCAGCAGCTGAGACCTGAGCACTGTCGTTCCCTCGTGGGGGATGCAGTACTAAAGGAACTGCCCACCCCAGAAGAACGGCTTCCCCACTGGTCACTCACACTTCATGGTCTTCACCGCCACCTTCTGAGAGGTTCCATTTTGCTGCTTCAGGTTTCCTTCCATCACGGACCCAAACTCTCCTGAGAAGTGAGACAATACCTTGAAACCATAGCCACCATGCGTCTCCAGAACTCTTCCGCTTGTGACACTGAACCTCTGCCCTTTCAGCACTGACTCCCAGTCCTTGGTTGCAGCACCAAGTCTCCCCGGCTGCAGAAACACTGGGTCCTGAGCTGTTTTCATGCGGCCCAGGAGCGACTTGCCCCTAGGAGGATAGGAGGACGCCAGGTCCTACCCAGGCCTCTCACACTTGCAGACTGGGGCGCAGCCTCCTGTTTGTTGTGGGCTTGTGTGGCTCTGACCTCGCTTAGTTTGTCACTTTATTGAGAATCATAACTGACCCACAGCACTTACAAGAGAACAAACACGGGAAAGGTTATAAAGCTTCATGAAACAAACTCTTAACACTCCAAGAGCAATTCAAATACTTTTTTTTTTCACATTTGTACTTATTTCACTAAGTAAGAAGTAGCCAAGAATGGTCAACTTCAGAACCAGAGGAATAATTTTAAAGCACCTGGGACACCAACCAAGAACTGCATGCTTTCCAGTGAAGAAAGGGAATTAATATTTTTCGAGCTTACTGTGTAGTCTAGCCATTGTGGAGGCTGTTTTTACATGCTAAAAGTGAGCTTCAAACACCTCCAGACCCATTATAAATTATTAAGTAGAACTATTTGTATTATAATGAAAAGTCATAAAATGGTATTTGACTTAATAAATATGCATTTCAAAAATTCCTCCCTTATCCCAGATTTTAAGAGAATTACTTTAAATTGTTTACCTTCACCCAGAATTTTTCCAAGAATTAGAAGATTCCTGTCAATCACAACATCTTCTAGTTTGTTCTGGAGGCCCTCACTGACTCCTAGGCTGTGTACTAGAAAGGAGCAATAACATATATAGAAGAATTGTCATGTTTTTCTTTTATTTAAATATAATCAGCATTATATAGAAAGTCCTGTATAATAGTTACTTTTTTGTTTTGTACCCATTATTTCTTTTTCAAAAAACATTAGTAATAAGATGTCACACTTCAATCTGTTGTGCATAAAGTGAGTGAAATAAACCCTCTGGTGAGGATGAACGCTGAACACGTGCAGAAGTAGCAGGCAGAGATCAGTCACGCAAAAGAGGTTAGTCAACAGACATTGCTCGTGGATTATTTACTATTATATCCTAACCATGGTGTATACAAGAGCCATCAGGACACCTCCCCTATGCCAGGGAAGGGACCATATAACCCATGGGAAAGAGCAGAGAACAACCTCTTGTCCTCATACGGGATAGGGCACCTTGTAAGAACACAGAAAGTACTCAATCAAGTACTTTGGGAAATAGGAGCGCAAACTATTCACAACAAGGATGTAAATATAAAAAGGAGCACAGTTGATACGTAGCACTGATGGTAACTGCTGGCCACAAGAGGAATTAACCAGGAAAAGGGGCATAATTCTATAGTAATTGGGAAATGCTTCAGTCTGAGCTATGGGTATAAGGTCTTTGAAGAAAAGAAACAACACAGCAGCTCTTAGAAAAAAATATTGTCCAAATGGTCCTCTAATAAGAGAAATTGTGTAAGTGAAGAATTTTCTTAAATGTAAGAACAGAGATATTTAAAAATCAACACACAGGTATTAGGAAAGTAAAGAAATTAATATTGCATATCAAGTTGTTACTTCATACTAGCCTGTATTCCATCCTTCCAGTGTCCTTTTTTCGTGTGGTTTGGGCAAACTTCCAGAGAAACATGAGTGAGAATGTTTGTGTGTCCTTTCTACATTGTCTCAGAAATGAGTCAAGAATGCGGCTTCTGTTTATCTGTCCTCTTCCACCCCGAAGTCCCCACTCTGACTCAGCACAGCTCAAGCCATAATTGCTATAAAGCAATTTATCAGCAAGTTATCTTCTGAGCTGGTTTACCAGGAAAACTGGAAATGAGGCTTGAGATTATGTCCATTCCTTTGCTGTTTACCTCAAATCTCTGTCACCCAGAAAGTTCCCCTTTCCCTCTACATTCCATGGCATTATCAGCCCTGAAGTCTGGTTTCTCAACTCCAGGTTTCTAGTAACTAACTCAGCCGGCTGAGGTCTGTGTGACCTCTATGTGATATTCTGAAAATCCCCATCAACAGACCATACATAAATTGTGGTATAGGTAAACAATGGAGTACTACTTGTCTGTAAAGACAGAAAGCTTTGAGGCTTTTGTAGGTAAATGGATGCAACTTGATACCATCATGCTCAGTGAAGGAGTCAAACGCAGAAGGTTAAATATGGTTTCTCTAATATGAGAAATCCAGAATACAGTTTTTTCATAGAACTAAATCGGGGGGAGGATATTGGGATCTAGGATGGAGGGTGAAAAGGGAGAGTGAAGGGCTTGTAATTTTAACATGATATATATGTGCACAGAATGCTCAAGTTCAATGTAAACATTATGTATCACATCTACACATATCAATAAAATGGGGAAAAAACCCATTTCCTATATTACCCGGACCCATTCTTTAACTCTTGTGGCTTTTGTCAGACATTTATTTTTCTGTTGTTTATCTTTCTTGGTGCTCCACCTTTTTAACTTTTGCCAAAAAGGACAAGGAGAGTCAACTCACAGGTTAGTTCAATGGCACGCCGACAATAGGACTTTTTTGCTGTATAGTTTACGACCAACTCAGAATCCTCCTCTGCGAATGCATTCCTGTGTAGATGGAAACAGAGACATTTCATGACAAAAATAAGGCTACAGAGGCTAAGTCCTGAAGGTGACACTGAGAAGCCATCACCTCTCAAACAGGCTCTTCTACAACAAAAACATTTCCCACTAAGACAAATCTCTTTTCTTACATCTATTTTAGGCTTCCCTAAAAATATCAAAACAACTCTGTCCAAGTACCATCAAAGGCAGGAAAGATTTTCACTGACCAATCTGATCAACAAAATAAAGCAATACTAGACTATAAGCATAAAATGAATATCCATAATCCATACTCATATATAAATATGATTCAATAAATGGGGGAGAAGAGATAAATTTGTACAAAAGAATTCCAATTATTTCATGTAGACACAAAACCTTTAAGGGTAAGAGGAGCCACCTCCTCATTTAGTTACGCATGGTTTGTATAAAGTGACTTATCCCAAAGAAAAGTATGAAAAAGGAGAAAAAAACTAATTTCTTGGCAAACACTGTCTCAGCCAGGTAATGAAGGCCAACATCAGAGATGCATCATAGTGATACTAGGGAATTATGTATCCTCAACATTACATCATGAAAACCCCCTTCACCTCTGACTTCTTCCTTACAGTACACCCAGGATATATGATTAATCAAATGTATGTTCAGGATTTAGAGCAGATTTTTTCCACCTTTTTCAAATGGTTACTCTTAGAATTTATATACTGAAACTTCATAAGTAGCCAACCATCCCTAAGACTGGGATGGGCCTGGTGAAGGGCAGTCTGGCCTCCTGTCACAAGCCCCTTTCTGTGCCCAAGAGAAGTCTGGGAGAGAGTGGAAGGTTCTAAGTGCATTCTGAAGGAAGAACGATACAAGGAGGTCACTCATCCCCTCTAAACACAGCCCCGCATCCCTACCTATTTTGTCCCCTTCCAAGCTGTTTCATGAAACTTAGATCCACTGAAGAGCCCTGAAACCTGAGTCCCAGAAACAACCTTGATGCACAGGCTTCTCCTCACAGGCCGTGTCAGTGCAGCTTCTCGTACTTAACAAGATACTCATTTTTAACCAGCATCTCTTCTAAAAAAAAGATGTAAAGAAGAGATTTTTTTCTACTTTGGGTGTTAAAATAGAGTTTTTTTCTTTTATTAAAAAAAAAGAAGACTTGGGCTAGATGAATGTCACGGCAGTTAAAGCTCTTGTCTTGCAAGCTCAGGGACCTGAGTTTGAATCCCCAGCACCACATAAAGCTGGACGTGGCAGCACACGCCTGCAATCCCAGCACTTGGGAGGCTTGAGTCCAAGGCCAGCCTGGACTACATAGTGAGTTCAGGACCAGGCAGGTCTTAAAACAAAAAACCAAACTAAACAACAACAACAACAAAAAACTTGATCATTACAGGAAGTGTGCAAAATATAGGTAGAAAAAAATATCAGTCTTATTAGCTAATATTTGGTGAATTTTCTCTCATACGTATGTATATATATATATATGGAGTATCCCTTATCTGGAATGATTGGATCCAGGTGTTACAGATTTTAGACTTTTTCAGATTGTGGAATATTTGTATATATATTTAAAAAACGAGGTATCTTGTGGATAGGACTCAAGCATAAACACGAGATCCACTCATAATGACACACACACATATCCTAAAGCTAATTTTATGCCACATTTGTAATAATTTGGGGCATAAAACAAAATTTCATGATGTGACAATATTTCAATAACCAAAAATTTTTGGATATTTTAGAATTTGAGGTATCAGATTTTCAGATCGGGGTGCTTAGCTGGTACATTAAAAAATATATAGGCTTTATGTGTATGTTTGTGTGTATGTGTAGTACTGGGGATTGAACCTAGGGTCTTTGCACTGAGCTACATTCCAGTCCAGCCTGTTCCCCCTTCCTCCTCCTCCTCCTCCTCCTGCTCCTCCTCCTCCTCCTCCTTCTTCTTCTTTTAAGATAGGCTCTTCTTCTGTAGCTCAGACTGGCCTCCAACTCACAGCAATCCTCCTACCTCAGTTTCTCTAGTGCTGGGATTATAGGTATGCACCACCATGCCTGGCTAATTTTTAGGTGGTGCTGGGGAATTGAATACAGGGGCTTTAGCATGCCAGACAAGTGCTTTCACCACTAAGCTACGCTCCCAACTTCGTAAAAAATATTTTTTGAGACAGGGTCTTGCTAAGTTACTAAACTATACAGGCTGGGCTTGAATTTGTGATTCTTCTGTCTTAGCCTCCCACAGGGTTGCAATTACAGGCCTGTGTTCCTATAGCCTGGTTTATTGGGGCCATTTTTAAGGGTACTAATAAAAGTCCTCATTTAACAGCAACTCCATTTGAGTAGTGCTCTTCTCTATAAAAGAGCCTTCGCTGGCCCTCGCTGTTGGCTGACTTAGCAGGGACTGGCCTAAGTACGGAAGTTACCCAGCTCCAGGGCACCATGGGACCAGGTCCCATTTGCCCACTGGGCAGCATGAGCAGCCAACTGAAAGGCCTTTGTCATTCCGTGTAACAACCTCCTCAGTATCACCAGACCAGTATTTTTCATGGGGAAACTTACCCAAACTTTGTCTCCTGGACTCTTTTTTTCACAGCGAGAGAAATGTATAAAATCAACCCAATCAAAACAAATCCACAAAAGCAGCCAAGGATGATGAGCACAGGCTCTGTGCTGCCAGGTGCCGGCGTTGATGAGGGTGCGTAGTCTACCCCACCTGGCAGAACACCAATAAAATGAATTCAGGACATTTCTTTGGGATTCAAAATACACAAGTAACATTGGCTTGCAACAGGAAAGAACAGTTAAAAGTTTTCAGAACTAGGTTAATCCTTTAATCTTTTTTGATCTACAATGCAGGAAGTTCTCATTTTATGCAAGTTGAGCCCTTGTGGCAAAAAAACTAGTTTGATTTAATCATTCCATACACACATCAAAACTCAAATTAGGGTCCATAGATAGTTTTTGGCTTACAATTTAAAAATAATAAAGTAACCAATGGGAAACTTGATCCTCCTGTCTCAGCCTCCCAGAGAGCTGGCATCACAGGTATGCACCACCCTGGCTGGCTACGCATGGGAAACTCTAATGTTGGTTCTACATGTATAGAGAGATGAGATAACTAGTAAAACAAATATTTGTTTAGTGCACTGTGAATTCAAATATTAGAAATATTAAAGATGAAAGTGTTATTTTTTTGTAGGAGAAGCCTACCAAGTGTAGTCTGAACAGTATCTCCTCTAGTCTTGTAACTGTTGACACAGATAATACATTTTCTATGTTTTTGAGAATTGTCACACTTTTTTCCACATTTGGGTCAAACTTGCAACGTCTTATGTGCTTTCAACATCTCTGAGAATTCCTCTAAAGTTTTCCTTTTCTTTCTTTCCTTTATTGTCTCTGGGAGGGGGAGGCAGGACTGGTGTTGGATATGGAAACAGGGCCTTCCTCACGCTAGCACTCCACCTGTGAGCTGTTTTCCCAGTTCATGGAATGAGGCTTTGTGCTGGTGTCACTTTCTCTGGTGGGAATTTTCAATCTATCATAACCACTGCGCTTATGGCAATCAAGTGACCTTCAGTAAGTTGCTCAGGCTGCCCCATGAGTCTGTCAAATAATGGCGGTGTCAGCATTCCACAGTCCACCTACCTACAGTTCAAATTTCACCTCCAGCACCATCACTTTCCATTTCCCTGCTGAACTTTGCTCACCAATTCCTATGAAAGATACAACTCTGTAAAACCCATGCGGGTTTGACCCTGGAAGTCAGGGCAGCAACACAGTTATGTCTTTGTGGGACATGCATGATCTCAATGATGGGTGTGCAATGGCCAATCCCTGGCTGATTCTGAAAGAAGCAATGTGATTGGTCACAATCATTATGCATGTCCATGATTCATACAGTGATCTGTGGATTGAACAGCTAACAGCAACATTTCTATTTTATGCAATTACCTAAGTACATACAAAGGTAACTAAAATTTGAACCTTATAAATTGGGAAGCTCATATTATGTAACTGTGGTAACACACTTATGCATAGTGGAGCTGTGCCTAGCAAGGGCTGCCTGCATAGCTTTAGGTGGTGCTGGGGAATTGAACTCAGAACCTTGTGCATGCAAGACTTTAACCGCTGTGCCATTCCTCCAGCTCCAAGTTCTACAGTCTTAAACTCTGATTATTTTTAAGCTGTGGCCTCAGAATCAGAATTGCATTGTCTGTGAATTTCTGCTAGGTACTCACACCTTGTCTCCACGTCACAACTAATGTCCCTAGGTACTGAGCCTTCTGGCTGCAGGAATGCAACATAGCAAGAAAAGGTCACAGGGGACAGGCAGGAAGGAACTTAACTCTGTTCTCAAGTCCTGCTGCCTGCTGGGTACAAAGACCTCGTATGACAAGAGCCTGTCAATGTGTAACTCACATCGATACAGATGCCTGTGTGTGTATTTTATGACAGTGGTTTAACATCAAACAATTCAGGGCTGATTTGAGCCAGAAAAAAAAGGCGTCTCTGATGGTCTATACAGTGAGCACAACATTTGGGCCACTTGGGGCACCCGGGTGACACCTTGCCAAATAGGTTGCAGCAACACGCAAAAGCACGCATGGTTGGGCATTTAGCTCAGTCAGCTCCGAGCAGTGTGAGGACAGCTTCTATCAGAAACACTTGATGCTCTGTGCAGACCAAGTCACAAGGTACATTATCCAAGGGTTGAATGGGTAAAAACAAGGCAAGTAGCACTGCCTAAAACAGCAAAACAAACACCAGCAAATGAGAAGTAGTGCCTGTTATAGAGAGCTAAGGATTAGCCACACTGCCTGTCCAAAATTCAGTCACATGCATCTCTTTTAAACTAAATTCAGGGGCTGGAGAAATAGCACAAAGGTTAGACCACTTGCCTACTAAGCACAGACCCCAAGTTCAATTCCCCAGCACCACATAAGCCAGGTGTGGCAGCGCATGGTTATAATCCCAGCACTTGGGAGGCTCAGGCAAGGGAAATATTGTGATTTTGAGGCCATCCTGGGCTACATAGTTAAGTTCAGGATAAGCCTGGAATACACAGCAAGACTTTGTTTCAAAAAAAAAAAAAAAACCCCCCCCCCAAAAAAACCCCAAAAAACAAGACAAAACAAAAAACTCAAAAAACTAAATTCGGTAAGTCAAACTTGGTGTTCCGAGAGAACTAATCTTCCTAGGATGTCATTACCATTAAAAGTAATGGCAAGAGGACTCACATCCATGGAGATTCTGGATTCTGTGAAGCACATTATATCAATGATTTTTATCACAGCAAAGATTCTTTTTAGTCCTTATTTTTCATTCTTTAATCAGCTGCCACCTCACAGGCAACTCTTGGGCAGTCTGTGCATTGCCTGTTGCATTTTATCAGCCATCGAAGGTCTCCACTCTCACCTTGCATAGGGATAAATATTTTCACTGGGTCGCTGAAAGGCCCGACTCCGCCTTTGGTGATGGCTGCAATCCTCACTGAGAATGTAGCATTGTAGACTTGAACAGAAATCTGAGCCCGGCTGCTATTCTGACTGACTTCTTCAAAGAGTTCTTTCTGGAGAAAGACAAGAAAGAGGGAAGTGAAGAACTGAGGTGCTGGGGACATGTTGGCTGCTTGCCCACAGTTCCTTGCAAAGGAGCAGGACCCTACCCTGTCCTGAGGGGTGGTGGCCATCTTTCCACAGCGCTCCTTCCTCACACAGGCAACAAATAGTGCACACTCAGGCGCTGGGTGTCTGGGGTCATGAGGACGTGGCACTTAGAGTGGTCAGGAAAGCACGTAGCAGATTTCTCCAGATGGCATAAGCAAGATTGGACCCTCAAGACTCCCGCATACAGAGCCCTCGACAGCACAATGCCCTAGAACCACACTGTTCACGGATATTGCTCATTTGCCAGTTGCCTTAGAAACAGCACAGGGGGCTTCTGTTCTTTGAAGTTTTAAGAATATTAACTAAAATCTACCTGCAGCGAGCACTGATACTACTTTTTTCTCTGTGTGACAGACACATGCTTGTTAAATTTTCAAATCTTTGATTTTACTTTTATACATGTTGTCCTAAAGCCATTGCCAAACAATGGTGAGCCATAGAAATGGGGAAAAAATAACCAGAACTAAGTGTTTATATGACAATTCCCTCTTTGTTCCCAAACCTCCACAGTCATGATGCTCAAACTTTGTGTTTAAAGGTGGCCTTTCGAATAAAATTGTAGAAGTTGTGAAGACTGAAATTAAACCCTAGGAAGATGTCTTTATCTCTGAATGTTGGAAATTTGACTTCAGAGAGAAAGGCAGAAGCGCAGATAATGTGAGGCACAGGTACCAGGGTCATCAGTGACAAGCAGAAGCATGGGTGAGGGACTAACTTCATTCCCAGGCCACTTAGTTTCCACCAGCCACTTCTACAGGTGGTGCAGGATGGAACCACCATGATCTTACAAAGGGACAGTCCTATCCCTTCATGACCAAAGGAGCCACTGGCTCTGCCATCCAGAGATCATTTCTAAGTCTAAACAGGAAATGATCATCAGGACCCAGAAGTGGTCCCAGACAATGGATGTGAGGCCAAAAAATGACCTTAAAAAGTGAAGGCTTTTTCACCCAATAAACAGAGAGTCGTCATATATTTTTTGCTAGTAAAGTACACAAATGAACAATTAGCAATTTGAGAGTGTTCTAGCAATATCGTTTTTAGAAATAACAGCATTTTTAAAATGATATATTTAGTTTTGATGACGGTCTAGTTTTTTGTTCTATATTTAATTTGGAAGTGGGTGGAGAGAAAATCATCAGCTACAGTAACTCCACAGGCCATGCCCTTGGTCCTGGAGCCCTGTGGTGACTCAGGCCTGTGGCTAAGAAATAAATCATATGTCTACTTCAGTGTTTACTGACTAATATAGTTCCTCAAAGTACAAGACTTCATGACTGACAAGAAACACTGACTTGCTTCAGGCTGTGTACATTTGTTTTTACTGTAAAGATGCAAATGTAATATAACACTTATGTGAAAAAGTTTCCCTTAAAATAAGACGAAATGTATAACTGGAAAATAAATGCCTAGACAATAAAAAGCCTAATAAAACCAAAATTATTCTCCTGAAAATAAAAATAGACTTGCTATTTGCTCTATGTGCAGGGTTGGTTCTAAGTACCCTCCCTTGGACATCAAAACCCACAATGCTCAAGGCCCTTATGACAGACACTGTATTTCCATAGAACCTACTTCAAATCATCTCTTACTTACAACAATACCTACTACAATGTAAATAGTTGTTGTATTTTATTGTTCATGAAATAATGACAAGAAAACAAATTCTGTACATGTTTAGTACAGTCAATTTCAATTCCCTAGCACCACATAAGCTGGGTATGGTGGCACATAAGCCTGTCATCCCAGCACTTGGGAGGCTGAGGCAAAAGGACTGCCATTGAGTCCAAGGCTAGCCTGGGCTACAACATTGAGTTCAGAACCAGCCTGGGCTACAGAGAGATTCTGTCTCAAAAAACAAACAGACAAACAAACAAAACACAGATCAGTTACTTTTTCATTTCTACTTCTTTTTCCTTAAGTGATAAAGGCAAAGAGCCAACTTGGGTGATATGTGTAGAATGGTGCTTGAGGCTCAGGGCAAATGCCTGGGAACAGTCGCAATGGCCCCCTTCGTGACTGCTGTGATTCTGAATCTCGGGTATGACAACCTTGCTGTCCAAGGATTCCTGGTAACGTGTTCTGTAGAGATGTCAAGGAGTACCCTATTTTAGGAAAGAATTTATAACATTGGCACAATGATTAGAAAAATATCTGATAGATATTTTAGTGCAGATGCAACAATTTTCTTCACTAATTGTCCTTAAATGGAAATTTCAAATACGGTTTTAAAACTATTCATGCTTTAAGCCAGACATGGTGGTACACATCTATTTAGTACTAGATATTTGGAGGGCCGAGAAGGAGAGTTCGTTGAGCCCAGGAATTCATTAGCTAAACCCAAACAACACAGTGAGACCCCCATCTCAGTAACAACAAAGTCAATATTTTAAAGAATAACTTATCTATATTGTTTTGATGCCAAGTATGCAAAGAAAGATGTGCCTGGACTCATATCTCTAAATACTTACTTTAATTCTGATTTTTGAAGGTTGTCAGAGAAATCTATCTAAAATCAGATCTCATTGGAGGCCAGCCTGGGCTACCTAGTGAGTTCAGGACCAGTGTGAATGCCAGAACAAGACCCTGTCTCAAAAAAAAAAAGTCAAAATAAAATCAGATTGCACAAAGGAGCTGCTGCATGTGTAGCATTTCTGGTGCTGTCCAGGTGCAGCTTATATGCTCATACTCATTGGGGCCATCTCCCTGCACACTAGTCTGGTCATGGTGTCCAGGCCACGGACCAACTGCACAGCTGTCACTTAGTGAGTTTTCATTTCCAGTAACATGAAATCCATATCCTTAAAGACTTAAAAATCAAAAGTATGATGAAAGCATCATGAAATCAGATTTGTACTGGAGCATTTGACTGTAACTTCACTTATAACACAAGATATAATGAACTTATTAGGAAAATGGTAGTGTATCTTTGAAGAAATAATTTTATTTTTAAAAAACTATCTTTCATTCTTATTTTGAACCAGGCCCAGTGGTGCAGATCTATATTTTTTATTTATTCATTTATTTTCCATAGGTATGTTATGTACTACCACACCCAGCCAGTGTTTGGCTGGGAAACTGAACCAGGGCCTGGCTCCTGCCAGGTAAGTTCTCCGCAACTGCTGAGCTCTGCCTCCAGCCCAGTTATTTCCTTTCTTCTCATGCGTGTGGCATCCGTTAGACAAGCCTGTCTAGTTCCCAAACCAGGGCAGCTGCAGTGGTATTTGTTTTCAGTTATCAAAAGACTTGCCTATCTCTGATTATTCCTTAAGAATTCTTAAGCTTTTAACTATTGACTCTAAGACACAGCCCCCTTCCTAGCTTCAAAGAGCAGTAATGATCAATGAACAAAGAACTATCAACTAAAAGCCTCTGCCATGCAGTAACAGCAAAGGTGATTTGTTTAAAAGCGCCTCAGACTTGTGGGCACCAACGAAAAACTCACTCCTTCCTCTTTAGAACATGTCCTCTTCTCACCTTCTCCCTGCCACACTGAGGAAAACAACGAAAGACGTGGTACTGGGAAGACAGTCAAGAGCACCCAGGAAGGGCAGCGACCCCTGGAAGCCCGGCATCGGAGTCAGCCATTGTGTTCTGAGCCCAGCTCTGCCGAGTCTAAGCCGTCTGCTTCTGGGTAAGTGATTCCATGTCTTTGAGGTTCTGTTTCAACTGAAAACTGAGAGTTCTTTATCGCAGTGGTTTTGTCAGGATTAAATGACAAACATTTTGGGGTAAGTATGCAGCTGGGACACTGCAACCAACCACTGGTGGCTGTTGGTGTACCCACGTCCTCCACTTGGTCAACTATGTCCTCCACCTGGGTCATTCTCTGCTGTAAACACATGATCCTCTTCCATATTGACCTCAGAGCTTGCAAATTTCAATGCGTCAGAGAAAATTACTAACCAAGTATCCTATTGGGTCCCTTCACAGCAACAGCCTCCAGGGCACTAGGCCCCTCTGCAAGGCAGAATGCCCCATCCTTGATTGCTCCCTGTATTTCTGGGCGGTTCCAATGCCTAGCTGGGCTGTATAATGAGAAAGCTGGCTATTCCTCATGGCTTAATGTCATACCAGCTTGAATGCTCTGCTCTCCTTGGACCAAGGAAGAGTGTATGTGCTAACATACAGGAACCTCTCTGCACCTTGACAGCCACTGGCAAG
Organism: Ctenodactylus gundi; assembly: GCA_004027205.1. Lineage (NCBI taxonomy): Eukaryota > Metazoa > Chordata > Mammalia > Rodentia > Ctenodactylidae > Ctenodactylus > Ctenodactylus gundi. The sequence continues at coordinate 292,179 of PVKB01000821.1, forward strand.
CTCGTTAAGAGGCAGCGGTCTAGGTCCAGGCAATCTCTGAGTGCACTGCAGCTTCCTTGGGTCTTTAACAAAGCTGCTATTACATGGCATGCTGACTCAAGGCCATCATAATCTCTGTTGTGACACTTCCTTCTATTCAGATCTCTACTACTTACAAATACAGATTAAACCAGCATTTGAGCCATGATCCCAAAGCAATTTTCCATAAAAAATACATACATAAAAATGAGTCCCTGTGTAATCCTGGGCAATCTTGAATATGACTTATTTAATTTAAAACACGGAAGAGCCTTAAACTTGCAAATATATACTTGTAGGCTCTCAAAAAGGGGATTACGCATGTCGCATTTTATCACTATTTATATCTTATTTGGTCATGGAACTCTCTTGTAATTGAAAGGTCCACCGATACTTTATGGACACAGCTCACACTTAGGACAGAATGGTCCTGTTTATAGAGAGAAATTCTCCAGCTGGTGTAGGTGAGCCCCCATACTGAATCCACTGCATTGTAAAACAACAACAACAACAAAAAAAAGTAAGCTCAAAGGCTTGTATTCAGATGGTACAAAGATTAGCAAGATATGGTCTCACTAAATCATGTACTTGCTCCTAACCTTTGGATTTTGAGCCCTGATTTACAGGATAAGGGATATCAATAAAAATGGCACAAAAGTAGAAGTCTTCATTCATATTACACACAGTGAAGACCAGAAGGTTCTTAATCCACAAGTGACATAAGTATTGCAGGCTGACAAAGGTACAAGTATTGGTCAGCTTTCAGCTGCTAGACAAAATACCTGACACCTGAAACTTAAATAAAGAGGGGCTTACTTGGCTTATGTTTTTCAGAGGTTCAGTCCATAGCTGCTGGTTCAGAAATATCACAGAGGAAGGGTGTGGCCAAGGGAAGGTCTCAACTTATGGCACCCAGTAAGCAAGAAGCACAGGAAAGGCAGAAGAGAAGGATTGAGGACCAGATGTGTCCCTCAGGTCTAGTCTCATGACCCACTTCCCCTAACTGGGCCTGGCGTCTAATAGCGCATTCAGCTAGAAATTTATCAGCAGGTTGGTTTATCCTTTGATGAGGTACATACCTTCAAAATCCAATCACTTCTTTAGCAGTCTCTTAATTCAGTCAGGTTGACAATGAGGAACTATACAAGAACATCCTCAGTGTAACTGCGATAACCCACCCAAAGACATTTCCAAGAAAGTTCTGATATTGCGCACACCAAAAATAAAACCCATTCTTGCTACATTTGTAAGTGAGAAATTTCAAAATTGTCTAATTTCCCTGCCTTGCATAAAGAAGAAGTAGTATTGGTATCAGTTTTCTGCAAATGGAAATGAAAGGAAAATTCTGAGAGATAAAGTTGTGTTTCTGTATGAGATGAAGGGAGTTCTGGAAAGTTGAGGGACAGCTGCTGAGCTCGCAGCAAACTTCTCTTTGGCACGGCCTGGCTTCTCAGGGCTTCTTCAGTGTTCTTATTCACCTTCCGTTGCAAATAATGATCTCAGTTGCATCAGAGAATGTCCTAAGAAGTAACATGAGCCACTAAGTCTTTTGTTGTCACAAAGGATGGACTGAGCACCATTAAATGACTTTCCCACTGGGGTGATTTGGCATCTTCAAGGAGATAAGTGACAGGAAAGATCACAGCCCTAACTGTGGCCAGACTGTCCTCACTGTAGAGGGGACCAGCCCGAACAAAGAGCAATGACGTCGCACAGCCCAGCTGAGTGTTAGTGGCACCATTAAGCTCTTTGTGCAGCCAGTCACTCGCTACGGCCTTTCATGTGCTTCAGCTTAAGAGGTTGCCTCTGGAAAAGTGGCTTTCACTACACAAGAAGGGGACGCAGAGAGGATGAGCTACAGCTCTTTAAATACACTGGTTTTGTCTTTAGGCCACATAAACGTCTGTTGGTAAGCACATGTTTTTCCCCAGTAGAGAAAAAAAATTCCTTCTGAATTAAACCACAATTACAATTACTGAACTGTTACATATCTATAATAAGCACCTGATATTGTGAATAATAAGCTTTTCTCTAAGAGACTCAGCCCCTGGGGCAATAAAGTTAATCTGGAGGCAGCTGCAGAAAGGCCTGAGGACAACACTGGGGAATGAGAGGCTCCTTCTCTCATGACTGTGACCATGAAGCAGGGTCATTCCTGCTACAGAAAACTCAGTTCTCATCTATGTGCAGCAGCCTACATGCCAAGTCCTGTTCCTTTTCCTCTACTTCCATCACCTACTGTTCCAACACTTGCTTCCTGGTAGGAAAGAAAAGAAAAAGATCAGATCCCAACTGTCCTCTTGGGAAAGAAACAACAGTTTCCATGAGTGATGATGTTGAGAACCTGACAGTGGTTGGACAACCTTGTTTCTCAGGGCATCCTGCAGGGGCACCTGGGGTGAATTTGCACTAAATCAGCAGCTGAAATCACAACCATTCTATCTTCTGTTCTGTGATATTTTCTTTGGCCAAAATACTACATTAAGTCATCTCCAAGTTCAAAGCATTTAGCAAGCAATGGCAATGCAGAGCCACTAGAGACAAGGGAGTGAGGAAAGCCCCAAGGGACTCAGAACTTTCTAACTACTGAGTTACCCTGAATTGAGCCCAGCTCAATCATACCGTTAGGCAAGCAGTTATTAGCAGGCTTGGGGGACAAAGGGTTGAATATAAATGACCCCCATTAAGAAATGGGCAAGTGAAATGAAAAGAAAATTCTCAGAAGAGGACATGAAGCAAGAAGCACATGGAAAAGTGTTCAACATCTATGGCCATCAGAGAAACGCAAATCAAAACAACACTGAGATTTCTTCTCACTCTAGTGAGAATGGCTTACATTAAGAACTCAAAAAACAGCAACTGTTGAGGAGGTTGTGGGGTAAAAGGAATGCTTCTGCACTATCGGTGGGACTGCAATCTGGTTCAACCATATGGAAAGCAGTTTGGAGATTGCTTAGAAAGCAGAGAACAGAAATCCCATTTGACATAGCTATAGCTCCACTGGGCTTTTCCCCAAAAGAATTAAAATCATCAAGGCTAGAAGAATGGCACAGTGGTTAAAGCACTTGCCTAGCAAGTGCATGGCCCTGAGTTTGATTCCTCAGCACCACATAAAGTTGGATGTGGTGGTGCTGGCCTATACCTCCAGCACTCTGGAGGCAGAGGCAGGAGGATTGTCATGCGTTCAAGGTCAGCCTGGGCTACATAGTGAGTTCAGGACCAGTCTGGACTACAGAGCAAGATCCTGTCTCAAAAAAATTCATCATATCATAGAGACATATGCATGCCCATTATTTATAGCAGCACAATTCATAATAGATAAATCCTGAAAACAATCTACATGCCCATCAACAGAGGAAGAAATAAAGAAAACATGGTATATATACACAAAGAGGCAGCCATCAAGAAAGACACATATGAAGCATTTGGAAGAAAATGAGGTTACCTTGAGTCCATACTGCTCAGTGAAATGGACCAGACGCAAAAAATTAAGTATCAACTGGTGTCTCTCATATGAGATTGCAATAAATACATGCATAGAAAGGTCTTAACGTAAGAGAGATAAAGAGGGGTGAAAGATTGCTCAGTAAGGAAAGAGACACTGAGAGTGAGAGAGGGGTGTGTAGGGGGAAAGGGTGAGAGGGAGGGGAAGAGTGGTCCAAGCTGTGTGTAAGTCACATATTATCGAATCTGTAGCCCATTCATATTCAAATAAACAGAAAGAAGGAACAGAAAAGGAACAGAGATTTCAATGTATACCTATAGTCATTTGTTAGGTCTGACCCAAAGGGATCTCACTGAGTGCAATGACCTTTTAGGATCACAGATTATGTGCATTCTTTGGGATAGCTGGTCAGCTGCCATATATTTCCGAAACAAGGCATCCAGCATTCCTGGCGCCACCATCCATACCCAACGACATCAGAAAGGGGAGCATCCTTTAAAGGGCCTCTCAGGGCTGAGACTTGATTTGGATTCTTACATTGAGAGGGCGAGAGAGGGGAGGGGAGGCAGAAATGGTCCAGGTGCCACATGTACACGTACCTATCTCTCAGGCTGCATGTAACCATCATGCACCACAAATACATGCCAAACACAAAGAAGAGCGGGGGCGAGGGAAGAAGAAGAGACAAGAGAGACCAACATTGTGAAGTAACCCCTAAAGAATATGGATAGTCATGGACATTGTGTAAGTAAAACAGTGATGATCCTGTGTGCACAAAAACGTATTCAGCCTTGCAATTGGGGCAGATGCTTTCCTGGCCCTGCCCTTGTGTCTCTTGAAGGTGTGACTCTCTTTATCCACTTTACAATCAGTTCTTCCCATACTTCCTTCCACTGTTTACTGTTTATGCATCTGGACTGAAACAGAATCGGCCAGCCGCAGGAGGTGGCTAAGCCTACCTAGTGCAATAGACTTACAGAAATCCCTCCGCTCCGCCACACGTGAGCTACCCGGTAGCCCAGCAGCTCCCCATCCTGCTGCTGGATCGGAGGCCTCTCCCATCGGACGTCCACTTTATGACTGGACTGGTTCAGGAGCGCAGTGACGTTTAGAGGCGCCACGGATGGTGCTGCAAGAGAAACACAGCAGCGTGAAGGCCACAGCCAGGGGGCTACGCGCTCTGCTCTGCTCTTCCTGGCTTCATGGCATTTGGGTTTCAGCTTCCAGGTGAAAAGCACAAAAATGACCCTGAGGCTAAGTCCACATTACACTCTCTCTTCATCTAAGGCAACAGCTGAGATGTCGTGGAAGCTGTAACATGTTAGTCCTTCCGGCCATGGAAGCCGAGAGAGACTTCTTCGGTTGAAAATTACAAACACTAAGGTAGAAAAACAAAGAAGGTAAGCAGTACTCCCGGGGCCCGGGGGAGCCAGCGACAGCTCTGACAGGGTCCCCCAAACAGATTCTGCCCGAGGGGTGTCAAGTCAGCAAGGCTGGCTGCAGATCAGTTCTGCCGAATTTGAGACATGCAGGGCGGGATGTGCCAGGACAGACGGAGTCACCATTGTTCCGCCCTGAGGCAAGTTACAGCCTAAGCAGAGAAAAATCAGTCAACAAGCTAACAAATGTTCTTATGGTCAGACCTCAGGATCTTCCAGGGACAGGCTCCAGAATCCCCTCAGGTACCCAAGTTCATGGATGTTCAGGTCCCTTATACAAAATGGTGTAGCGAAAGAGGCCAAAACAACACATAACAGAGATATATGTATACCCATGTTCATAGCAGCACAACTAACAATAGCAAAAATATGGAAGTCACCAAAATACCCATCAACAGACCAGTGGATACACAAACTGTGGCATTTATACACAATGGAATACTATGCATCAATGAAGTCCAATAGCGTGGAGGCTTTTGCAGGCAAATGGAAGAAACTTGAGAACATCATGCTTAGTGAAGTGAGTCAGAATCAGAAGGTGAAACATCGAATGGTCTCTCTGATATGAGAGACGCAGATCACAACACCTATGGAACTTAAGACGAAAGACAAAATGAAAGAGGGGAGTAGGGTGGGGGAGGTGGGGGGGTGGGTAGAGGGAGGGACAAAAGGAGAGTGGGAAAGCCCTTGTCACCTTGACAAGATTCAAAATAAAAATAAAAAATAAAATGTGGGAAAAAAATAAATAAAATGGTGCAGCATTTGCGTAGAACCTACACACATCCTCCCGTATGCTTTGAAACATCTCCAGTTGACTTATCATGCCTAATACAATGTATATGCTATGGAAATCATTGCTATACTTGGTTGTTTGGGGAATAGTAAGCCTGCATATGTCCATACAACTGTTTTTTGTTTGTTTGTTTGTTTGTTTGTTTGTTTGGTTGGTTGGTTGCTGGTGCATCCCTGTAGTCATTTCAGAGGCTGCGGCAGGAGAATTGCTGTTTGTCTGAGGCCAGCCTGGGCTACATAAAGAGTGACACCTTGTCTCGAAAATAAAATAAAATAGTTCTTGACCCTTAGGCTGATTCAAAGGGCCTTTATGTCTACCTTCTAAAATCCCTCTATGAGGACATTAAGGGGAAAAAAAGATATTAAAAAATCAACAGGAGAAGAAAAAATTTGATATATCTTTTGAAAGCTGAATAAGAGAAGAAGTAATTAAGTTTGCAAGCCCATTTAAAAAAAAAGTTCACAAGCCCATTCTCCCCAAAGAACAACAGACCAGCTCAGAAGCTGGAGAACCCGGGTATTAAACGGGAAGTAAACCTGGAGTGCCTCCTTGAAAATCTGATTGTAGCAGCTGCTCCTGGAGACCCCTGCACTCCATCCCCTCACACCTGCCAAGGGCTCTGGAATATCGCCAGGAGACAAGGTGTTTCAGTCAGTCTCTGAACTGAAAAGGTACTGGAAATGTCACAGAAGAGCCAGTCTGAAAACTGGGAAAATAAGTGAAAGTATACACCCTGAGTGAGGTTTCTGTCTCACATCTGGCTCTCACAGCCACATTTACATACATCCCTGGGCCAGGGGACTACGTACATTTTTTTCTTTTTGAGACAGGGTCTTGCTCTGTAGCCCAGGCTGGTCCTGAACTCACTATGGAGCCCAGGCTGGCCTTGGCCTTGTGGCAATCCTCCTGCCTCAGCCTCCCTAGTGGTAGGATTACATGTATGTACTACCATACCCAGTTTACGTGTTGCTGAGGAATTGAACCCAAAGCCTTGCATTTGCTACACAAGTGCTTTAACTGCTGTGCCATTCCTCCAGCCCCCTAAGTACGCTTCTCTTGAGGAAGTGAGTGGCTACTGAGGAAAAGAAACCCAGGTTTTGGCACTTGACTGTATCTGAAAAACAATCTTAGGTCATTGCCCAATCACCAGACAGTGAAGGCGACAAGCCCCGCCCATGCTCAAAGTTCCAATCCAAAGCTGGCCCTTCCCTCTAAAAGCAGATAGATCTGCAGGAGTCTGGGGAAAGGTGATTCATGAGTGACAGGGATCAAACAGACACAGGACAGAGGGTTAGAGGAGGACAGGGACAGTGCAGGGAACCAGAAGAGACAAAATCAAACAAGCAAGCAAACAAACAGCCAAGAGAATAAAACAAAACATATATTAAAAAAATAAATAAATAAAACCGCAGCGCCTGGTGGTGCACACCTGGAATTTCAGCCCCCTGGGAGGCGGAAGTAGAAGGGTTACACAGCTGAGCCCAGTCTGGGCAACCTTGTAGCCTGGTGCGGCTCTGTCTCTAAAAAAATCACACCCGCTTGGGATGTAAGTCAGTACCAAGGCTTTGAGTTCAATCCTCAGGACCAAACCAAACCAAACAAAAAATTTAGGTTAGCAATGAAATGAGTGCAATAAAATATTTAATACACGAACTAGGAAATAAACCAAGCGAACCTCTAACAAAGTAGAATAAAATTATGACAAAAAGGCCAGTTTGAGAAAACAAAATTGAGGAAGCAAATGTTGCATACCAACGACTGCTTAGTATTAGTTTCTGGGAGATACAAACAGAGCAACATGTTTTCAAAAGAAAAAATGTCTAAGAGAAAGTGTCACCACCAGAGGACTTGCATGTCTAGGTTGGTAGGACAAACAGATTCACATCATAGCCTTTCCCAGAAGGAGTATTAAAGGGAGAAGATATTTTTTAAAATTAAAACAAAAAGTGGTTATGACTCAGGGATCAGTGTTCATCCATGGCAACTCATGAAACTAAAAAGCAATGTGGAAATTAACTTCCGATTTAAAAATTCCATATTCAGAAAAATGACTGATCCAGTATGAAACAAAGACATCCAAGTTTCCAGTATTGACTTGTTTGCAACTTCTCTTGAGATGGGGGTGCAGTCTCACTGTGAATTCCCAGAATCCGGCGGGGTCACGCTACATGCTGGGACTACAGGCACCCTCCCTTCTGCCCCAGTCTTCACTTTTTACATATACTTTCCTTGGAAGGTAAATGAGAATGAGTTTCATTGAAACAAAAGAGTAAACTAAGAAACACAAATGCCCAGGGAAAGGCAACAGAGTCTGCTGGATGACTCTAAAGACAAGAAAAAAAAAAACCCTTATAAAAATTAGAGATAAGAGTGCCTGGACCTCCAACAGAGCCAGGAATCATGGCTGTTCCCATCAATCAGACAGGGAAGTCTTGATTCAAGGAACAGTGGCTGAAATTTATCTCGGCTGTGGATGGTAACCAGCCCTAGGCTAAGCACTGCTCTGCTCCTGGCTAACTAATCATTTTTTGTTTTGTTTTGAGACGGGGTCTTAAACTATAACCCAGGCTGGTCCTGAACTCACTATGTAGCCCAGGCTGGCTTTGGACTCAAGGCAATCCTCCTGCTTCAGCCTCCTAGAGTGCTGGGATTATAGGCCTGTGCCACCATGTCCAGCTTTATGTGGTGCTGGGAAACTCAGGGCCCTGCGCTTTTGTAAAGCTAGCACTTTAACCTCTGTGCCATTCCTCCAGTCCCTGGCTGATCTTAAAAGCAAAATCCCAAAGGATTAAGCTGTTCACCACTATCTTAACTGTGTCCGCAAACAAAACTCACTACTTATAGAACGATGAGAATATCTACCGTTCAGCAACATCAAGCTGTGACCATCTACAATTCAGTCAGATAACTAGGCATGAAAAGAAACTGGAAAATGCTATCTGTAGTGGGACTATAGATTAATTATTTGAAATCACTTCAGAAATAACACCGGTGTTAGAATTAGCAAGTAAGAACCACCAAAACTGTGTTCTGTATGATTCTAGAGACCAGAAATATACAGAAGAGACAAAACTTGGTTCGTGAGAGGCAACATAAGAACTGGTGAAGATTAATGGCCAAAGAGACACTGAACAAACAGAACTGTTGAATCTGAAGACACTGCAGTAGAAGCTAAAATAAAAAACACAGAGAGAAAAGAAAGAAAACAATTAACAAAGCATCAGTAAGTTATGGAATAACTTTAAATAGTCCAGTACATGGTCACTGAAGTCCCTAAAACAGGCGATGGGGGGAAGGGAGGCTGGGATGGAGCTCAGTGCAAAGGCCTGGGGCTCAGTCCCTTTATGGTGGGGGATGGGGAGACAAAAAGGAGAAAGAGGAAGTGACTGTGGTAAATGAGGAAGAAGAAAAAGAAGAAGAAAAGAGGAGATGATGATGATGTAGCTAAAATGTTTCCCAATTTGATGCCACTGCAAACATAGAGTCCCAAGAAGTTTCCTGAACTTTAAGCACAAACAACGAAGTGGTACTAAAGTGTATCATCATTAAATAATTCAAAGCCATTAAATGTGAAGGGGCGCAACAGAGAGAAAATATACATTGTATACAGAGGACCAAAGTTAGGGGTATCACAGGTTTCCTGTCGGAAAGGATGCAGCCAAGCAACAAGTTAGCAGAGCGACATTTTTGATGCATAGAAAGGAAACTGTGAACCTAGAATTCTGTATTACCAAAAATAGCCTTCAAAAATGAAGGCCAGGTACAGCATAACTCAGTGCATAGCACGGACAAGGCCTGGAGTTTGATTCCAAATACAACTTTTTAAAAAGCCAACAAAGTAAGATAAATAATTTTTTTTTTTTTTTTCTGTATGAAGGCTGAATTTCCCACCACTACACTATGAGAAATGATGTGGGGTTGGAGGAATGGCTCAGTGGTAAAAGCGCTTGCCTGGCAAGTGGTATTTCACTCACTAAGTTCCCGAGTTTGATTCCCCAGCACCACATAAGCTGGGTTTGGTGGTGCATGTCTGTAATCCTAGCACTTGAGAGGCTGAGGCAGGAGGATTGCTGTGAGTCCAAGGCTAGCCTGGGCTACAGAGTAAGACCCTGTCTCAATAAATAAATAAATAAATAAATAAATAAATAAATAAAATAAAATAAAGAAAAAAAGAAAAAAAGAAATGATGAAGAGCCTTTAGGAAGAAAGACTCAGGTGAACTATGGGCCTAGACCAGAAAAATGGTAACCACCAGAAATGGTAACCACATGAGTAAAAATATGTATTTCCTTATTACATAAATTTCTCTAAACGATTACTGCCTGAATCAAATTAACAATAATAGGGTATAAATTTATAACATTCTTAAAATGTTTGGCAACACTTGCAAAAATATCAGAGGGAGAAAAACTGAAACCATACTCTCATAAGGTTCTTATGCGTGAAGTGGAATAAATCACTTGACAGTACACTGTGTTGTGTTAAGTTAAACGTGTATGCCATAAATCCTAAAAAAGCCACAAGTAGAACAGAAAGAGTTACAGTTAATGAGCTGAGAAGATGAAATAGGATCTCAAAAGTATAGGACTAATTACAAAGAAGAAGGAGAAGAGAAACATACAGAGAACACATAGACAAGCTTGAGACTATCCATTTGAATGACAACACTACACTTTAATGGACCAAATACCCCAACTTAAGGGTAAAGACTGTAAATGTGAGTTCAATTCCCAGCAGGACTCCCTCCCAAAAGCAATGTGTATTCCATAGGTATATATACACACATATGCATATATGTATACATACACATATACATAAACAACAAATACATGCCACCCATGGGAAACACATATTGATAGAAAAGTAGACAAAAATCAGTAAGAATAAAGATCTGATCATTACACTCTGGGCCATAAAACAAATCTCAGTACACTTACAAGAAGTTCAATCATACAAATTATGTTCTCTGGTCTCAGTTGAACTAAGTTAGAAATCCATATTACAAAGATCTTTCTTTGGAAAACCCCAAAATATTTAGAAACTAAGTTACATACCTAGTTAATCAATGAGTTAGAGAAGAAATTAAAACAAAACTTCCCCATAGAGTATCCTGAACTAAAAGAAGAAACACAGAATAACAGAATTGTTCTCACAGGCTTTTTTCTTTTGGATTTGAAGAGAGAAGATAGTTTAAAATTGTGGCACTAGGATTGATACAAGGATCAAACCCCTGATTTTATTTTGTTTTTATTTTGTAGTACAGAGGGTGGAGCTCAGAGTCTTCCCCAGGCTAGGCAAGCCCTCTCCCACTAAGCTGTACCCTCACACTGCAAACTATTTCTGATCCTGACTTAATAATGGCAGGAAGGAGACCGAGTCAGTGAGAATTCCGAATTGGGGACAATGGAAACTATGCAATCCAAATTTGCTGTAATACTCATTCCAATATTCACAGAAAGGAAAAATATTTTTGAAAGGAACAGCAACACATACAAATATCCTGGAACAAGATAATCTAGAACTTCTAATATGGACATCACAGAGAGCTATGAGGATCCCATGACAGTTCATGTAGAATAGCGGTAGGGTCTCCGGCATATAGTGGGTACTCAGGGAACATTAGCCATCCTTGCAGCTTGAATTTGATGTTGTGAGTACTAATTTTTGTGCTTCATTCCATTTTAATAGAAATAGAATAAAACTTTTGAAAGTGTGCTATTATCTTCCTATGTAAACGAAAATGGTGCCTACATGCAATCGGAATGGTTTGTCATGAAGCCCCTTTAAAGTACAGAAGAAAGTAGCTTCTTTCCTGTTTCATGGGTCACATCAATAGAATGTGACTCCAGAATCAAAGTCCAAATAAAGCAAAAAGCGTATGCTCAAAATTAGGGCACTGGTCAATATTCGGTTAATCCCATCCCACAGAGGGGAAGTAGTCATTTTGAGTCTTGGGAATTACCTCCCTCGGTCGTGCTGGCCAGAATCCAAGGGCTCATTGCAGACCAGCCAACTTCGTTCATGCAGGACACACTGATGTTGTAGTTAGCCAGGGCTTGCAGCTGCTGGACTCGATACACATGTGGTGAGGCAGAGGTGTTAAAAATCATGAGTGAACCGTTACTCAGCGGGTCAGCTTCCTTGACCTGAATGAAGAGACGTGGACACATTAGTAAGGCGACGGGAATGTTGGGCACGCACACGCTCAAGCACACGTGGCCTTCCCTGCACTCGGGAAGGACCTGCTTCCTTCCGGGCCACACACAGGTCTTCCTGGCAGCATTTCTGGGTGTTACTCACGCTACCTGTGCAGGAAAATGCCCTGGCTGGTAGGTAAGAAGCAAATAATTATCCTTGCCATGCTATACTAATTATAACTCACACCAGACCAGAAAAGAAAAAGAAAAAAGCTCTCTCCTCTCTTGATTTCTTCCTTCAGCCATTTCATGTGAAACAGATAACAGATATTGTCTGCAGCAGGAGCATCTGGTCCTTTTAAAACAGATGTTTTAGAAGATTTCCTTGCTTTGTCATTGTTGTTGTTTTTTAATCTGTATTCATTTCATGATGTAACCTGAGGATCCCTGCTCTCACTTTGAGGCTAATTTTAGTAGGACGTCCTTTATTCTCACCCTCCTTCACTCCCATAGAAATTCGACTCCAGCAGCACACACAGGCAGCACACAGCACACACAGCTAATGCAAATGTTATGGCATTTTTGAGAGGAGGATGGAGACCATTAGGAAAAGGTCATATCTTGTCTAACAAATTTGTCTCCAAACTGTCTTTAAATATATAATTCCTCATCTTTCCCTCCATAAACTCCACAAGTTCCTCTACATCTCTCTCCAAAACTCCATATGCACAGGCAAGAGAGGGGGAACTCCCAGCAAAAACCTAGTCCTACGTCAAATTTCTACCTTTTTCCTTTTGTTTTGTTTTCAGCGTGGGGCCTCATACACCCGAGGCAAGCACTCTACTGGTGAGCGATATCCTCAGCCCCTGCCTTTCTTCTTTAGCACGCCCTCTGCTTGGGGGCAGCATGGAGATTGTTTTTCCTCCCACTGTACGGTTTTTCAAATGTTCTACAATACTTGTAAGACTGAAGAGAGAGAACAGTATTGACTAAAACACAAGCAACCAAAAGCAATCTGGGAAGAAAGAAATCTTCAACCTACAAAATGTATTTTCTTTAATAATGGGCGTCCAGTTATGGGATATGGCTACACAACATGGCTATTTCAAGATATGTGTGTTTGAAATTTAAGGCCAAGGCCATAAATAAACATTTTGAAACTCTGAGTCCCATGGTGGATGCCACGAGGGTGGTGTGGGGGCCGAGGTGCACCTGTGACTCACGTCCTGTGGGTGACAGGAAGGTACCAGTTGGCCTGAGGAGCCATCAGAGGAGACACAAGGTCCATGTGCTTATCTTGGGGGTGACTGTTGGCAGAAATTGCTCTTTGTTTTGTATATTAGCATTTGCACCTACTTCCTGGTGACCAGCCACTAAAGCTAACACGTTGGCTTTCGGCCCCTATTCCATTTCCGGGGTCACATGTGAGCATTTCCAGGCACAGCCATACTCTCTGAGAGCACATTCCTGGAAGAAAATGGGGTTTCTATAACGGTCCTTTTCAGTGGGCCCTGGAGGAAAAGGGCACAGAATGGTAAGAAGTACGTGGGGAATTAAAAATAGAAATGAAATATGAGGCCCAAAAATGGGTGAAGAAAGGAACTAACGTCAGGACCAAAGGAAGCAAGAGGGTGTGTCCCACCAGTGTGGAGATCTGAATTCTGTCCAAAACATTCATTTGTCACCACGTCAGAGTTTAAAACTGTAGTGAACTACAAAACTACACTTGGTCCCTTCAGAAAGCGAGCACATTGTTAATCAACACAATATAAAAGTCTACCTTTTATTTATTTATTTAGAGATACGGTCTCACTCTGTATCCCAAGCTAGCCTTGGACTCATGGCAATCTTCCTGCCTCAGCTTCCTGAGTGCTGGGACTCCACGTGTGCCACCACGCCCAACATTTATGTGGTGCTGGGGAATCGAACCCAGGGCCTCGCACTTGCAAGACAAGCTCTTTCACAGCTGTGCCAAAAGTCTAACTTTTAGAGCCCGTGCCTATTAACCCAGGGGACGAAAGACAAAAAGAAAGATGCTCAGTTAAATACGGATTTCAGATACAGAACACATTTGTAGTGTAGGTCCATCACAGGAGTATTTGTCTAGTTTACTGCTTATTTGTTAAGCCAGCAACCCTACCAGAGAGGCAACGGGGAAGAGATGAAGGGGAGCTGAGCCGATGGTAGTACAAGGGCAGAATGACCCCGACCGGCACCACGGGATCGGGGTGGACAAGGGGGACCTGCAATTGGCTATCCCAGGATGATGCCTCATGTGAGTCATGGCCAGCCATAGCCGTGACAGAAGAGAGAGAGTAGGAGAAACTCGGGTGTGACCCTCTTCCATTTTGGGGGTAACCTATTGTTCTCAGACCTCCAAACCATCCTGCCCTACTCTTGTCTACCCTGAGCCCCGCTTTCTCAAGGTGTGTGTGGCGCTCCTGCTCAGTTTCCCTTTGTGTAGGAAGGTCCCTCTTGCCCACCTAGGCTCCTCAAACAGCCCAGCAACATGATGACCGGTTTTTAACGGACTAATCTATGCTTCAGTTGTGTGTGTTTATATAAATATCCATCACCAGGCTCACCTTGTTCCCAACAATAGAGCCCCGAAATATACTAACCAAAAAATTGATAGAATTAAGGGCAAGAATAGTCCAAGCATAAACACTGAGACCTTGAATCTATACTTTTAATTACAGATAGAACCGCTAGGCAGAATCCCAATAGGGAAGAGAAGACTGACCAGTCTACTGACCAACTAGACCTGACTGACAAACACAGAGCACCCACCTGGCTACAGCCAGCTACGACTTCTTGTCTTCGTCTCACTTTGTAGTCCAGGTTGGTTCTGAGCTCACTATGTATCCCAGACTGGCCTTGAACTCACAGCAATCCTCCTGCCTCAGCCTCCAGATTGTTAGGATTCAGGCACGTGCCACCACGTCTGGCTAATATTTGTGTGATGCTGGGAAACTGAACCCAGAATCCTGCATTTGCTAGGCAAGAGTTTTAACTACTGCACTACTGCCCAGGCGCTGGAAGTCACTCTTCCAAGACACAGTGGCAAGACAGGCCTGTAGTAGGGTAGCACATTCTTTGCTGGTTTTGTTGTTGCTGTTCTCTGTGACACTGGGAACTAGATCAAGGGTTTAGTACTCAGCTGTACAGCCTCATTCCTTTTATTATTGTTTATTTGTTGTTTTGAGACAGGGTCTCACTAATTCACGAAGCTGCTCAGGCTGAGGTTGAGCTAGTGTGCTCCTGCCTCAGCTTCCCAGAATGGTAAGATCTCAGGCATGTGCCACCACACCCGGCAGGCTCACATGCTTTTAATTCATGAGACTAGGAATTTATGCAACTGAAACCACCCCATCCCTAATGCATGGTAAAATACAAGAATGCATTGATAGTCTCAGTGCACAATGCCTGCATTTCTGATAACTGTGCCCCACCGCAGGCTGTCTCCTGGCTGCAGCGCACGGTTCTGGCACCCGAGCTTCTTGGGCCTTGACTCCTGCCCTGCAACTTTGATGTGGTAATGCTGATGTGCTGGAAGTAAGGGAATGTCTGCAAAGTCCACTGTGGACACTCTTTGCATTTTAAGAAAAGTAACATTCAGAAGCAAAGCCCCCTCATGACAAGGTGTCATTTGAGGATGCCTAGCCAATATTCCTTTCAGTAAAATGTCCCATGCCAATTTTAGGTCAGGGTTAAAAATGACTGGAGACGTAAGGCCTGTGACCCCAGGTTTCCCTGAGGGCAGTGGCTCAGGTGGACAGGCGATTTCTCTTGTGCTGACCTGTCTCTCTGTCTTGGTACCAGTCCCAGGAGGAGACACACCTGGTCTTTCGAACACCTGTACACAAGCCAGCCTTCCTTTAAGGAAGTATTTTTGTAATTAAAATGTAATTCTTCTGGGTCTCATGATGCTCTCCCTTGGAAACATGTCTTTGTTCAGGTTAGTCCCTGGACCACACAAGTGAAGGAAGCCACGCCACGGACACAGTGGCACAGAACTGCGCACCATGGCAGACATGGAGGAGGGCAGTGGGTCATGGACAGGAGAGAAACAAGATCTTCAGACCCTGGCCTTGGGACCAAGAAAAATCAAGGAGTCCCCAGAGTGCCAGAGAGTCCCTTCTCTCTTCAACCTAGATGCTTACCTGGACACTGCAGTTCCTGAATGAGGAGTAGCCATCAAAACCAGGGACCCAGGAGATCAGAATGCTGTGTGCTGTGCTGTTGTGGATGAGGACTTTTGTTGGCGGGGACGGAACTGCTACAAAGACAGAGACACAAAGGCATTAACACCACACCTGTGTTCGTGACCTGAGATTAGCAAAAGGAAATACGTATTCCTTAGAGGAGCCACCAGAGGCTTGTGGGTACTGGGTTGGTGTCCACATTCACGTCCTCTATTGAGCACATATTCTCGCTTCACTATGTAGGGTCACTTGGGGGGGGGGGGTGTCCCGTGTTAACCACACAGGTAAGAGTATACTGGGCCCAGTAGAGGGGATGTCATAGGAGTATGTGTGGGCGTGAGTGTGGGGTTGTATATTTAGGGGCACAAGCTTTTTAAGCCTTGTAAACAGGTGAGAGTCAGTTAAAGCAAAAGACTTTGCTCTGCTTGCGGAGGGGAGAGAGCACAACGACCCTGGCAGCAGAGGAAGCGGGGACAGTGCTTCCTGTTAGGATCTAAAACACACCTGAAGTTTGGAGACTCTTATCTCTTTGGGTTAAGTTTAATTACTCACTAATACTTACATTTATAATAATAATAATAAAGTGGCCAACATTCTCATGTGCTGCTACGTGCCAGACACTTTTGAAGGGACTTCGCGTCCTTTAGTCATTACTGGAAGCTCAGTAGAGAGATCGCTTTACGATCTCTGCTTACAGATGAAGAAATATCTGGACAGAGAAGTCAACAATTTGTCCAAAGGTCACAGACAGATTGTAAGTAATGGAATAGGTGCTTGAGCTCAGGTCTGCATGGCTATAGGACACGTGTCCACTACCATGTCACTGAAGGCCCAGCTGGGAGGACAGCAAGTGTACTGGTACGAGCACGCAGGGCTGGGGAGGACGGTTTGCTATGGAAGCGGCTGCAGGGCCCAGGGCACAGCTCCATGCCTACTCTGAACACCGTTTGCTCCTCTGTAAGTGGAGATCATAATAATACTGCTTCACAGGGCTGTGCTGAGGACTAAATATGATAGCACAGGTATGTGCCCTGGGCTGAGTGTGGTAAAGAAAGTGATGTGGAATACACCAGAGAGACAAGGGCACTGGGACTGGGACTGCTGTCATCGTGCAAGGGGTCCTCTGTGCAGGGATTTGAGTTTCACTTGCAGAAATGCAGCTTGACTGCAGAATAATCAGCCTGTTGTCCATCTCACTTCTCCATGCAGATGAGCTGTGCCCTAAGGAGCTGCCTTTTCCAGGTCCAAAACCAACCACACAGGCCAGTGCAAGGAAAGTTTCAAAGACCGTCAAGGGAGTCTTGGTGGCTGGGACATAACTTTTAAAATAAACAAAAGCCAAAAAACATGAGTTTTGGAATTATGATTTTAAAAAAAATCTCACATGAGAGTCTTTGAATGTGAAAGTTGAATACTTCTCATTTTGTACATTTTTAAGTTTTGAGAAGTTTATATTTTAGGAAAAGGCCTTTTATACCTACTCACGAATTTCTGACATTCTGAACATAGCTTTTGGAAACATAATGGGACTTGAAAAAAAAATAAGGAAGAAAGGAAGTTATACACTTCCTCCAGTACACACTTTTGGCTTGGTTATTAAAAAGAAATTCCAGTGAAATTTTAGGAAATATCCTTTCATCTCCTTCATCCAGTTGATATGCTCATTATTTTCAGAGTTTATATTCTATATTTTTGAGTCCCCTTCTGCACATACTCAACCTGATTATTAATATTATTAAATGTGTTCTGCTGCCTCCTTGCACTGTTAGCCCAAGGATAGGGTGAAAGAAATACGAACCCAACACTTACTTCTAAATACCTAATTTAAGATCAAATTGGAGAACATAAAATGTTTCTATGAAGAGATAAGGAAACTGATATGGAAAGAGATAAGGCAGTATTTTTACTTGTAGGTTTTTCCTTTTCTTTCAACTTTTGGGTTTAAGTCTTTGACCACATGGGAGGAGGAGGGTGCGGTCAATGGACTGGAATGATTCTACCAGCCCGAGGGACTTCCAAACATCTGTCTTTGATTCTGTAATAATCCACGGCCATGCAACCTCACTGCTACCAAATTCTAAGCTGAGAGGAAGCAAGTGAGTGATAAAGGTTAGGAGAAAGAGAGGAGGAGCTTGCCACCAGCTTTTTGATCCTGCTCCCTCGGTCCACCAGCAGGTAACAACAACAGAGATTTGTGACAGGCCCAGGAGACCCAGAAAAGACAGCCAGTTTCCTGCTTGGATTGGTGCTCCCAGGTGACCCCACTCTCAAGCCTCTTCAAGAGTTTATGAGGACAACACGGGGTAGAAATGGAAAAAGTGAAAACTAGAAGCTAATATAACCAAAGGCAAAAAATTGCAGTTTGTTCTCTCCTTGGAGTAAGCAGAATGAAAGTAGACAATGTTTTGCAAAGCTGCACAGGTCAGCCACTGTTGTATTTTTTTTTCTTACATTAAATCATTAGGCCTCAACAATAGATTGGCTCTGTAATAACTCCATTTTTTAGAGAAAAACAATGAAACCAAAGAAGCGATTTGTCTGAAGTCAAAAAGAAAGCCAGTGGGGAATCCAGAACTCCAGCCTGGGCAGCAGACTTCCAGAGCTCACCCTTTGTCCTTCGCTGACCCCGGAGTGCATGCTAGGGACCCGGCCTTGCCACTTACCTTTGATGTTGATCTGCACACCTTTGGACACTGCTAGACCTTTACCATTGTGAGCCTCACAGCTAAAGATCGCCATCTCCGTGAGACCTGGAGGGAAGGACACCGTGAGATGGGTTGTTTGTCCCCAGAACTCTATGGTTAGTGTGCTTTTATTGCTTGGTCCACAGTTTCAAGGCCAAAACATAAGATTGACATGTATTAATTACAAGCCATAGAGAAACATACCTGGGATGGAATCATTAGGTACCCACAGCCAAGTAGCTCTGGGCCACAAGGATGGCTGTTAGCATCTCTTCAGCCCCTGAACGGTGAGGTCTCTGGGAATGAGGCAGGGTCACTTACACTTTTAAATTACTGCATAGAGATGCTGGCCCTAATCCCAGGAATGTGGGTTCTGAGGTTGACCCAACCCCCTGTTACTCTGTCCCCAGTCACTATGCTTTGGACATTTCTGAATACCAGAAATAGTAGGAGAAAAGCCACAGGTTTTTAAATTTTCAGATGACACACTGTAACAAATCCTTTCTGAACAGTAGAAACCAGACAATTCACAACCAACTGTTATATGAACGCAAAGCAGTAGAACTAAAGGAAGACACGGTTGCTAAATAAAGGAAAATTCTGTTATTTCAGAGATCTGAAGACATCTTGGGTTGAAAAAAAATCAATGATTTTAAATAGAAAGATTACCCAGATCCTTGTTTCTAAAACTAGGTTCCTTGAAGACATGGCTGATTCTCAGATGAGAGCACAGACATTAAGATAAACCTGGAGGGAAATTTAACACAAATGCAACATGCAATACACATGAACACATACATGTGCATCACACACACAACAATGGAGTATGTCAGAGACATGGGAACCAACTGAGTTCCCAGTGGCCAAAGCCAAAGCAATTAGAGCAAGAAAACAAAGTACAGCTCAAAGTATAAAACAATAAACTGGGTGTGGGGCTTCTGGGTCAAGATGGCGGCTGAGTAACAGACTTGCATAATGTCTCCTCATGGACCCACTTAAAAAGTTGAGAACGGAGTCACAAAGCACTTATTCAATGTAGCTAGGACAGAGAGGAGCACCCCAACAATGGAAAGGAAGTCAGGGGAGGGTCAGAAATCCCAAAGAAATTTCGAAAGCAGAGAAAAAAAAAAAAAAAAAAAACAGCAGCCCAGAAAGCCACCTCAGGGCGGCTGAAAATGGTTGGAAGCCGCAGGCATCTACAGACCGAGGAAAGCCCGCATAGAGCCTGGAATGGAGCTGGGAGAGGAAGGAGTGCCCCAACAACTAACAGGAGGCTGCAGGAAGGTCAGAGATTCTGCAGTCACATTGGAAGTGGAGGAAAACAGCAGCTGACTCGGACCTGGCATGGACCTGAGCTGCCCAGCACGAACAGACCACAGACAGAGGAAAGTCCAGAGGCCAGAACCTCAGTCTGAGGTAAGCACGAAACTGGGAGAAGGGGGAATTGTCAGCAGCTGGCAGCTCCAGCCTCTGATAAATGAACCTGTGGGTACTGCATACTACAAACACAATGTGCACTCCCCCCAGAAAAGGCCTCCTGGAGCCCAGATCAGAAGCAGTGCTTGGCAGCCCTAATGGGCAATGACATAAGAAGGAGTCATTTTAAAAAAGAGAGAGAGAGAGAGAGATCCAAAGACTGAACGGATTAGAGCAAAAGAAAGCTCACAAGAGCACATCAGGGCTTTTGGGTTCACACTTAAACAATGCCTAGGAAGAAACTGGCACAAAAGGCAGTTGCAGAGAGAAGAGGAAAAAAAAAAAACTGCCAACCTCCTGAATAGTTCAGTGTAGTGGGTGCACCTCCGAGGGTGGAGAGCCCCTCCCTGGGGGAGGGAACTCAGGACACGCAGGAGAGCTTTGCTGAGGGTACTGAGGCAAGCATGAAAACTCAAGGTTCATCAGACTTTCAGGTCCCCCCTCACTGCCTACTCCCAGCACAGAACCAAGAGGAATTGCAGCTCCTCACCACACACTGTCATAGCTTTTCAAAGAAACCTCTTAGCTGAGGCTCTAAAGTGAAGCCCCTTAGCACCAGAAACACGGGAAGAAGATAGGACAACAGGGCACCCACAGATAATGACTGAGACCCCTGAAACTAATGTCATGGGCCCAGAAATAGTGGAACTCATAGGGAAGGAAGTCAAAAAGCAAATAAACGAGCTGAACAATCAGTTCAAGCAAGATATTCTCAAAGAAATGCAAGCATTGATCAGCAGGCTTAAAGAGGAAATTACTAATCAAGTAGTGGTCCTAATGAAAACAAAGCTCACGGAGTGTATTGAAGCTACAAATAAAAAGTTGGCCGAGGTAAATAAAGAAATGCAAGATATGAAGGAACATTTTGATACAGAAGTAGAAAATCGGATAAAAATCTAGTTGAAATTCAAGATATGAAAAATATATGTGAAAGCAACTCAAATATTATGACGACAGACAAGGCTGAGGAAACAAATGCAATAATTAGGCACACCTCCAAAATTGGAAATGAGCAAAGTAGCTGGATACAACAGCTGATGGATGATTGAAAGAGAACTAATCTCAGAATTATGGGTGTGAGAGAAAGAGCAGAAGACAGTGCCAAAGGTATAAAGAATTTATTCACTCACAGCAATAGTGCAAGAACATTTCCCTAATCTAGGAAAAGAAATTAACTTCCAGATACAAGAAGCTAATAGAACACCAAATAACCTCAATCAGCAATGGGATTCTCCATGACATATTATAATCAAAACCTCAAAAATACAACATAAAAAGAGAATATTAAAAGCAGCAAGAAAAAAAAAACAGACATTATTCTACTAAGGCAAACCGATTCGAATTACTGCAGATTTCTCAAGGCAAACTTTAAAGGCTAGGAGCGCCTAGAGCAAAATCTTTCAAGCTTTAAAAGACAGCAAGTATCAACCCAGGTTGTTACATTCCACAAAATTATCCCTGAAAATTGAAAAATTAAAAATCTTTCATAACCAAGAATCCCTTAAGAAATTTTGCGACCATTAGCCCAGCACTGCAGAAAATACTTGGAGGAATCTTTGAGAGAAGCACAGAGACAAGCAGCACCAAAAAAACATGGAGGTAAGGAAACATCTAAAGAGAAAGTGTGACAAAAGCAATAGATTGGTATTTGGATCATTTGATTGATATACTTCTAAAACAATGCCAGTCGTTTTATAACATCTGTGAAATTTCCCCCACATAATTATTATTTGTAATAGTATATTAGTTTGCAAAGCAGAGTAATTACATTCAAAATGGGAAATTGGTATAAAATCTTTAAAGAATATTTATGCATGAATTTATGCATGGATATGTAGATAAAATGATAATCCAAATCTGGCAAAATGTTAGTTATTAGTGAAATGTGAGTAAATTAGTTATGAAAGTTTAAAAATTCTGAAATAACTAAGTATGCCATCATATCTATTGCTTTAAGTATACTTATGTGATATAGATTTAAGTTCATTTAATGTAGCAATTCGATATAGACTTAAGTTCATTTATTGTAGCAATTCACTTATTTGGTCTTAGATGTAAGTTTATCCTAAGAAAACTGATTGATTTAATGATAGCCTTTTGAATGTATAAACATTTACCTTTCAGTACTTAGCTAAGGCATTTGAAACTTCTCTCTTCTTCTTTCTCACATTTACTAGCCTTATGAATTACATTGTTAAGAGTTCTTTTCTTATGTGGGCTGGTGGATGAGGCCAGGTTAAAGAGTCTCAACAAAGATGTAGCAGAATATAGAAAAAAAGAACTTTTGGCAAATATCCCAATAAAGGGATCTGCTGGACTCAGAGAAGAGGCATCAAGATTTGACCACTGCAGCCCATTCTAGGAGCGGGAAGCTGAGCTAAAGAGTGGTGA
This sequence comes from Ctenodactylus gundi, assembly GCA_004027205.1. NCBI lineage: Eukaryota > Metazoa > Chordata > Mammalia > Rodentia > Ctenodactylidae > Ctenodactylus > Ctenodactylus gundi. Next base: position 314,767 of record PVKB01000821.1, read on the forward strand.
TTTGAGTGAAATGAGTCAGACACAGAAGTCTAAATATGTTAAGTATCATATGGTTTCTCGGATTTGGGAAACCCAGAATGCAGGCATTCTATAGAGCCACATGGTGTGATAGAGGGGGTGAGGGGGGTCGAGAGGGTGTGGCCAAGAAAGTGAAGGGATTGTAAAGTTGATGTGATATATATGTGCACAAAAACTCAAGTTTGTTGTTAACATTACATATTGTATATGTATATTAATAAAAAAATGGTGGGAAAAATAAATAAACTGTGTGTGGTGGTGCAGGCCCATAATCACAGCATTCAGAAGGCTGGGGGAGAAGGATTGCAGTGAGTCCAGGCCAGCCTGTGCTACATAGCGAGTTCAGGATCAGCCTGGGCTACACAATGAGACTGTCTCCAAAGAAAAGGGATAAAATAAATATCCATGAGTCTATATCAGCCATGATAGGTGGCAGTACACGCCTATAATTCCAGCATTCTGGAAGGCTGAGGCAGGAGGATCACAAGTTAGAGCCCCAGCCTGGTCAATTTAAAACTTAGTGAGGACTTGTGTCAAAATAAAATAAAATTAAAGGATTTATGATTAGCTCAGCGCAAAAGCCCTGGGTTTACCCCAACTACCACCCCCCTCAAATTAAACAGGTGTTATTAAATAGACAAGAACAGAGGCATCTCCCGTAAAGAAGACTCCGATAGTTCACAAGGATGCTCCATCCGCAAGGCTGTGGAGCAGGCCTCCCTTCCCGCCTCACTGCGGGCTGCACGTGGTGACCTCCTTCCACAGAGTCCAGTGGGAACAGGAGTCGGGAACTTTAGACTGGAGAAACTGACAAACACGAGCATGCCAGGAGACCAAGGTCCGTGACTGTTACTTGAACAGAATGCAGCTTGGTACAAGGGGATGGGAATGCTATTTCCCCTCTGTGGTGTTCCTCCTACGAACACCCCAGGCTCTTCATGGGAAAAGTAGCAGCAGGTGCTAAGTGTTGGGGCCATCTATAGAACACCTGACATGTGATCTTTAAAAGCATCAGGGTCACTAAAAACACAGGAAGTTTGAGAAACTGTCGTACCAAGATGACTCAGTGGAATGTAGTATCCCAGATGGGATCCTGGGACCGGAAAAAGGACAGGAAATCTGAACTTCAATTAATAGTAACAATGTATCAGGAATGGAGTACCCCTTACAGCGCAGCACCACACTAAGGGAAGGTGTTACTAACGGGGAAACCAGAGGCGGGGTGGATGGGGATTCTTTTGACTGTCTCCAGTTTTTCTAGAAACTTGAAGCTACTCTAAAATTTAGAAGTTCATTTTTTTTGAAAAAAAAAAAAAAAAAAAACTAAGCCTAGTAGTAGCACATGCCTATAATGACAGCACTCTGGAAAGTTAAGGCAGTATGATGCCAAGGTCAAGTTCCACCCAGTCAACTTAGCAAATTTAGTGAGACTGTGTCTCAAAATTAATATATATACATATATATGTATGTATGTATGTATATATATATATATATATATGTGTATGTATATATATATATATAATAAAAGGAAAGCGGTAACTTAGTACGAAGGCTCTGGGGTCAGCACAAAGTACCATAAAACAGACAAACACGAAAAAAAATACTTCTGTATCTACTATTCAGTTGAATCTATAAACTTCTGTACCGCTAATACACAGTACTCTCACCATGAACTAAAGACCAAAAGAATTTTTGAAAACCAGGGCTAGTGGCAAAGCTCAGCAGTTAAATTGCTTACCTAGCAAGTGCAAGGTCCTGGGTTTGATTCCCAAGAACGACATAAGATGGGTGAGGTAGCATAGCACTCAGGAGGCTGAGGCAGGAGGACCGCTGTATGTGTGAGGCCAGCCTGGGCTATGTAGTGAGTTCAGCCACCACCCTGGACTACAGAGCAAGACCCTGACTCAAAAAATAAATAAATAAATAAAATAAATCAACTACTATTTTCTTCTTACTTGAAAAGTAGATTTTTTTATCTTCTGTCTAGGTATGAGTGCAGAGAATTTATAACTAATGGAACAATTAAGTTTTTGTGAAATGAAAGAAATCCTGGCCATCGGAGAGGTGGGGCCTCAGTTAAGGAAAGGATGCTCCAGGCCTGATGTGTCCATGCCCACGACCATGTCAGGGCTCAGACACGTAGTTACCAAAAGTAGACGATTGTGTCTGAGAGAAGTTGTTAAGATTCAAATCGGACTCCTTTTCTATCAGTGTTCCTCCTAAGGAGTGATGTATGCATTCACACATACATGGACACACATACACAATAAGCAGGCATACACACATGCATGCACATACACATTTACATGCACACACATCCATATATGTGCATGTACACACATGTGCACACACACATAATTCCAGTAAGTTTCTATTTTCCCTCCGATGGAAGCCTGTCACTGGTGTGAGTTCTGTCTAGACATTAAAATGAAACCATGCATATTTGCCCTACGCCTCTGTGGTGACTTTTAATTTCTTTAATATTATACTGAGGAATGGTACAGCAGTTAAAGCACTTGCCTTGCAAGCACCAGGCTCTGAGTTTGATTCCCCAGCACCACATAAAGGTGGGCGTGGTGGTACACACCTGTAATCCCAGCACTCGGAAGGCTGAGTCAGGTGAGTCCAAGGCTAGCCTCTGCTACAGAGTGAGTTCAGGACCAACCTGCGCTACACAGTGAGACCCTCTCTCTCAAAAAAAAGAATATTATACTGAGAATGACAGATATTCCATGGTGTTTTAATACTCCAACATGAAAATTACTTCTCTCAGGTCAAAGGAAAATCCTACTTGAATAATTTACTTCAGTTCTTTTGGCAATTTAAAGTGCTAAGAAATGAGAATTCCAAGCAGGGACCATGTCTTTCCGTAAATTGTTCACTTCTCAAGTGACAGATGGAATTGCTACTAGTTTATGTGGTGGCTTAGGAAAATATTTATTTCATTGGATAAAAATATTTACTTCAAACCCATAACCCACATCTATTAAAAAAAAAACCATAGCAAATACCCGGCCTCGGCGGGGGGAGAGGGCCTATTTTCTTTGTCTGTGCATTGTTCCTAGTGAACTGTGTGTGTGTGTGTGTGGGGGGGAACCCATAAATAGAGTCTCTCAGGCATTTTGAGGCTTGTCTTCTCAATTTTTTCTTGTAATTTAAGCAAGTGCAAAGAATGTGATTTGAGGTATCCTGAATATCCTTTTTTTCTGCCCTAGGATGCTAAGGATTGAATCCAAGGCCTCACCCATGCAAACCACATGCTCTACCATGAACTATGTCCCCACCCTATCCTGAACATCTCAACACCAACATCACCCATTGTAACCATCCTTTTCCAGCAGTCAGAAATTTTCCAACACAAATTTTCTACTTCTCCCTGAGGATTTTATCCTAATGGCATATGTGTATGTTTGACAATCTTTGATTAATAGCATATGGTGCTTCTTGACATCACAAATACACTGAAACTGGAGAACAATTTTTCTGAAACGATTATATTTATAATTATTGTTAGGACATAACTGATTAAAATAAATAATTCTTAAACATAAAAATTACAGTTTTATTGGGAAAATAACTCCTTTGCAGGATAAAATTTGTAAAACTCAGGGCTGGAGGAATGGCACAGTGGTTAAAGCGCTTGCCTAGCAAGCTCACAGCCCTGAATTCGATTCCCCAGCACTGCATAAAGCTGGGTGTGGTGGTGCCCACCTGTAATCCCAGCACTTGGAAGGCTGAGGTGGGAGGATTGCCATGAATCCAAGTTCAGCCTGGGCTACATAGTGAGTCTAGGACTAGTTTGTGCTACAGTCCATGAAGCTTGTCTCAGTAAATAAATAAATAAATAAATAAATAAAGGGAATACTCTGTCTATGGGGTAGTTCGGGAGTTTCTTAAGCCTGAGGCAATGTACCACAGGAGCCATTTAGAGGGTGGTTCAGAGAATTCCAGGGATCCAACAGAAACTCCCCTCCACAAATCAGTTTTTCTCAAAGTAAAAATAATTTTTATTTTTATTTTTGAGACAGGGTGCTGTTCCATAGTCCAGGCTTGTTCTGAACTCACTGTGGAGGTTTATGTGGTGATTTTGCTAGCCTCAAATTCACAGCAGTCCTCCTGACTCAGCCTTCTTTACGCTGGGATTAATGTCATGCACCCTGACACTCAACATGCACCCTGACACTCAACTTTATGTGGTGCTGGGGAATCAAACTCAGGTCCTTGAGCTTTCTAGGCAAGCGCTTTAAGCACTGAGCTATTCCTCCAGCCCCTATTTTTACTAATAGTATATTATTTGCCCTTTTCCCTCTCATGATCACAGATGAGATGGAACTTTCCAGAGGCTATATGTCTTATGAAGACTTCATAGCTCTATTGGTCAATAGGCTATAAAGTTAAGGATTTCTGTGTTTTATATTTCAACTTCTAATTCAATATCTAGGGAGAGATACAACTCATACAAACAAAAACTATCTGGTTCTCAAATTGTTTTTGTTTTGTTTTGTTTTGTTTTTTGTTTGTTTGTTTGTTTGTTTTGAGACAGGGTCTTACTCTATAGTCCAGACTGGTTCTGAACTCACTATACATAGCCAAGGCTGGCCTCAAACTCACATCAATCCTCTTGCTTCAGCCTCCTGAGCCCTAAGCTAATAGGTGTGCGCTACCACGCTAGGCTTCTCAAGTCATTTCAAGATCTTAAAACCAAAGCTTTTGAGAACTGATGGCCCACAGTGACTGGCAAAAGTAAAGTCTCTTCTTTCTTTCCTTTCTTCCTTTTTTCTTTCCTTCCTCCCTTCTTCCTTCCTTTCTTTCGAGACAGGGTCTCGCTCTGTAGTCCAGGCTGGTTCTGAATTCACTAGCCACCACATCTGGCTTATATGGTGCTGGGGAATGGAACCCAGGGCCTTGTGCAAGCTAACAAGTGCTTTAACCACTCAGTGGCACTGCTATCCTGCCATCCTGAGAAGTCTTTTTCCTCTGGAAACAGAGAAGAGGGAAACAAGAAGTGGCACAGAAGACATGGCCTGGCACCTGGGCCTGGGGCAATGGTCAGATACTGACTTCAGGAAAGAAGATACACATAGGATGTGGATCAAGACGCAGTCCTTCTGAACAACCCGAGGGGCCACACTCTCCCCACCTGTCCCCACCGGGCCTCTGGCAACTTGGTTTTGGCTGGCATCACTCCTATCAGGTGCTCAGTTCCCTATGGACACATCCACCACCCCAGGCCCCATGATTTCCAAAACTCATCTCTCAAGTACACATATCCGCTCTGGCTCAATCAAAAGACAAGAATTTACGGACATATTTTTTATAGGACAGAAGACACATCTGCAGATTGAAACCTATTATCTGACTTCATTTAATCTTATCAAAACTTGTAGGAAACACTGAGGTCACATTCCAAACAGGTCATGAGGGGAAGAATCAGGGGAAGAACCATGAAGAGGCAGCTGATGTCACCAAGAACCATTATGCAGTTGTAGGTCTAAAAGGAGGGTGACCCAGGCCCACCGTTCCCTATGCGGAAGTGTTAGTAATGCTGAAAATGAAACTGGTTATCATGGAACATGATTTTGGGTTCAGCAGGAAGTCATTTTTCCTCTGTGTTTTCCAAGTGTACAGAAGGTCAAGAAAACAATTTAAACATCTTGGCACAAGAAACCAACTCAGAATTTTGCCAGGCAACCTGTTACAGCTAGGAGGCTGATGCCCATGGGTCACACGGTAAGTGCCAGCAGAGAGGACACCCTCACACTACTGTCTACTTGTTTCAAAACTCGGTGGGTACTTAAAGCACTACAGTCTTTTTCACTGAACTTTTTTCTTTTTTCTCTTGGTGTGCTAGGGATTGAACACAGGTCCCTGCACATGCGAGGCAAATGCCCTCTTGCTGAGCTACATTCCAGCCTTGTTTTATCTTTTTTAGCTTAACTTTTTTGGTTTAATAGTGGTCACTTCTCGACTGGAGACTCACTCACAAGCTGTGACTGACAATGCAGTGAGTGCGCTCTAGGAAAACACTGCTCCCTCGCACTTGCTGGTTGCTCTCTGACTGAACAGTCACCACCAGACTGGAATAGACCTGGATGCTTTATAGCCCAAAGCCTCGTGGCTTTCCAGAGTGGCAGTCATCCACCCACAAGACTCCATAGTCTCCACCTTCCCTCCCACTCTAGCCTGAATGCCCAGCCCTGGAGCCTTCAGTCTGCAGGGCTGGTGTGCTTTCCCTGGGCCATCCCTTCCCAGATATAAGTCTCCTGTTCAGTAGCTCCAGGCTGCTGGTTCATAACCTTCCTGATTTTTCCTCCACTGCTTTGAAAAAAGATGGCCTGCAACATAGATATGAAAGATGATCTTAAGGAACATTCAATAAGGCGGTTCCCTTCAGGGAAGGCCCATCACGAGTGCTGAAGGAGCAAATTCTAGGAGTATCACTGGGCAATTCTATGAGTTGTGGATTAAGTAATCCTGCAAACCAACTAGATAAACAGTTCTGTTAATTTTTTTTCTAGTGTCCATTTTTCTTTCAAAGGGAGCCAACAAATACAAGAACATGCTACTCGAATGCGGCTGACTACAGCTTGGACCTCTCTGTCTGCCCTGTACCCATTTATGCCATGGTACCTTCTGAGTACTCACTACACACCAGGCCTCTTTCCAGAAGTTTAGGATCCATCCATGAATAAAACAATTCATGGAATTTTCCAGAGGCTGTATGCCCTGTGATAACATCACAGCTCTATGGGCCAACAGAATGAGATCTGCTAAAGGCAGGAAATTGAGTGCTTGTTGTCATTTTTTGTTTGTTTGTTTTGTTTTGCTTTGATTTTGCAGGGCTAGGAATCAAAACCAGGGCTTTGAGTATATCAGCGTGCTAACTCGAAGCTACACTCCAGCTCCCAAAGTGCTTCTTAAAAAAATAAATGGAAAAACTTTTCAGCTTGAAATAGTTTATATTCATAAAATGCTTCAAAAATAGCGCGTAGTTCCTATACACCCTTCCCAGGAGTATTCCTCAAGGACAAAGATATTATATAATCACAGTACAATGGTCAAAACCAGGAAAGTGACTTTGGTACAATACTAGTCACTAAAATACAGATCTCACTCCAAATTTCAGCAGGTTTTGCTTTATTGTGGGGAGGGGCAGGAAGAAGATGAAGCACCGTGAAATTTAAATCACAGGTACAGATGGGCGGCCACAGAACTGTTCCATTGCCAAGGGTCCAGTCATGCTATCCCTTACGGGAACATCCTGTCCCCTCACAGAGCCCTGGGGAAGAATGGACCTTTTTTCCATGACTAATTTTGTCACTTTGAGAATGTGATGTCAGAGGATTCAGATAATATGTAACTTTGAAGATTGGCTCTATTCACCCAAAAAATGTCCCTCAGACAAAGTGCTTTTAGTGGCTAGAGTGTGTGTGCAGACACACACGTGTGTTTGTGTGTGTTTAGGTGTATGGTACTGGGGTTGGACATCTCTGGCTCTTTTCAATTTTTTTTTTTTTTTTTTTTTTTTTTTTTTTTTTTTTTTTTTTTTTTTTTTTTTTTTAGTTAAAACAGTTTCTCAAGGATACTAGGTTGTCCAAGCTGATTGCTGGGATTATGGGTGGGCACCGACATGCCCATCTGGCTCCCATCTCTTTTACACACACACACACACACACACACGTGCGCGCGTGCAATGCATAGTGTCTACAATGAACTTGAGTATTTTGTGCACGTCCATATCACATCAATATTACGATCCCTTTTCCTCCCCATTTTTTGGCCCTCCCACTATCACACTCATTTGGTTCTATAGAATGCCTGTGTTCTGGGTTTCCGAAATCTGAGAAACCACGCGATATTTAACATATTTAATCTTCTGCACTTGACTCTCTTCACCACTGCAATCACCACTTATTAGCTCAGCTTCCCACCCCTAGAATGGGCTGCAGTGACCATATTTTGATGCTTCCTCTCTGGGTCCTGTAGAGCCCTTTATTGGGGTGATTTGCCAAAAGTTCTTTTTTTCTGTATCTTATTATATCTTTGTTGAGACTCTTTAACCTGGCCTCATCCACCAGCCCACGTAAGAAGAGAACTATGACAATGAACTTCATAAGGCTACAAAACGTGAGAAAGAAAAAGAGGTAAGTTAAATTTCTAATTCCTTAGCTGGGTACTGAAAGGTAAATGTGCTTTCAAAAGACATTCAGGTTGTCACTGCATCACTCAGTTTTCTCAGGATAAAACTTGCATCCAAGACCAAATGAGTGAATCGCTACATTAAATACCCCGTCTCTTAAGGACAACTCTTATACATGGAGTGGGAGTGAGGACTTGTATGAAGAGGGGAAATGCACATGACCGTGCTCTTCATAAATGTGCTTGCTCATAGTGGTCCAAACCATCAAGGCTATTTACTGTACTTGGCATTCTCTCAGTAGAGCGGATGGGGAAAGTTTACCTTGAGGTTGGTTGCAAAGGAGAATAGTGGCCCCTGTGATCACTCACTGCTTTTCACTAAGATTTTTTTTTCAGTGCTAAGACTCACACATACGAACAAGCTCTAAGGAGCTGAGCTACAGGTAGTTTTGTTTTGTTTTGTTTGAGACAGGAGTCTTGCTCTGTAGTCCAGACTGCTCTTAATTCACTGTACAGCCCAGGTTGGCCTTGAACTCATGGTAATCCTCTTGCCTCAGCCTCCCAAGTGTGGGGATTAAAGGTATATGCTACCACTCCTAGTTTACAAGGTGTGGGGGAATTGAACTCAGGGCTTTGCGCTTGCTACATGAGTGTTTTAACCACAGAGCTATACCCCCAGGCATGAGCCACGTTTTTATGTTATTCTTTTGCTACAAAATTCAGATGTCTGGGAACAGCCAGAAAGTAGCTAACTGGCTGCAATTCCCACAAATCCTGTACCACAAGTCCTGTGGTCAGGCCAGCAACCTGTCCTCCATGCCCCATTCTCCTTGGAGTTATTTAGACTTTTGGGTCTGCAAAAGGGGTTGAAAAAATAAAAAGACTACTGCTCTACCAATTTCACAGAACTGGCTACAGATATAAATGAGAGTAGAGAAAAGGTTTTTTTTTTTTTTTCTCTTGTTTAGACAGAGTCTTGCTCTGTAGCCCAGGATGGTCCTGAACTCACTATGGAGCCCAGGCTGGCCTTGGACTCACCTCAATCCTCCTGTCTCAGCCTCCTGAGTGCTGGAATTACATGTGTGCACCACCCCCACCTGGAGTATGAGGTGCTGGGGAATCAACCTGGGTACTTAGCGCTTGAGTTAGCGCTTGCTAGCCAAGTGCTTTAATCGCTGAGCTACTGCCCCACCCCTGGGAAAAGTAAACTTTAAATGCAAAAGTAACTTCAAATACAAATGACTTCCTTATCACCACATCCTAGCGAAAAAGCCTAAGACTCAGGGATGGTTAGTAATTCACTTGTTCATTCATCCGTCTATTCGTGTTATTCTCGGGTGCCAGGCACTGCGCTAGGTGACAGGGTTACACTAATCTATAACCTATACATAATAATCGTATTAATGCATAGCTCCTCTTGGATGGCCGTGGTTCGGTGTGATGGGGAGACACAGGAGTTGGGGAAGAGGCACCATGAATACAGGGAGAAGGACTGAGGTTTTCAGAGAAGAGCCACTGAGCTGAGGGCTAGAAGATGGGCAGAGTCCTACCAGAGACACAATGGAAGGCTGCTTGGGCAGAAGGGATGGCATGCGCAAGGCCTGGCAGGAAGGCACCGTGCAGTCAAGAATCTGCACGCAGTAGGCTCGCAAGCAGGTGCCTCTGCACGTGAGGCAGGAGCCCCAGGGTAGATTTTAACCTGTGAGTGTTGGAAGTCCTACCAGAAAAATAAGCTCTGTATTTCAGGAGAATCCCTCCACTAATGAGGTAGAAAATGACTCACTAGGTGGGTGGCGGGGGTGGGGCACGAGGATAAGGAGCCCAAAGCCGAAGTCAGGATGTGTCAGCACCAGCATTGGCAGCGAGCCGGGAAAGTCTGAACGGCCCAATAGTGGAAAGGCAGAGGGAGAGCGGCACAGAGGGGCCTATGAGACACAGTGCAGGTCCTGGTGACTGACAGCTGGATGGGGGAGAAGGAGGAGCCTGGAAGAGTCTCAGGGATCTGGAGTGCAGCCCACCAGTTACACCATCTCTACTTGGGGTGCCAAGTGGTGGAACAGAGGTGCCCCGCGCTCCCCCTCTCCCCCTCGAGGAACAGCCAAAGCAGTGGGTGGGCAAATCCACGTTGAGAGGCTTCTGAGTTGGGACGGCAGAAGTCCTAAACTGAACTATGTGTAAATTTGGTACACTGTCTTAACATCATCGATCTGAATCTAGTACTCTGGCAGGCCGAGGCAGGAGGATCACAAGTTTGAGTCCGGCATGAGCAACTTAGTAACTTAGCAACATTAGTAACTTAGCAAGACCCTGTCTCAAAAACAAAACAAAACTAAACTAAAGTCAGCAGCCTGCTTTTTCAACCCTTTACAACTAGGAAAATTGCCTGAGCAGACCACGCGTTCACTTAGAAAACAGGTGTAGGATGTGAAGCCAGTGGTTTCAGAACGGGTTCTCCTTTTACCAGCCACATTTGCCCTGGCCCTTAAAGTTTGAGAGCAGCCAGTGATTCAGCATGTTCTCTGTGAAATGTGAGAGGGGACTTCCATCTCCAGTTGCTCTCCAATACGTGCTGGTCCCTAATGAAAAGTGGATTCATCAGGTACACACACCTTTGCAAATGCCACAGCAGCTGCTCTCGCTCTCACTGTTTCTATACCTCGCATGTACCAGGTGCTGAACTAGACCCTGAAGCGGCAACCCAAAGCAGCTTCAGTTCCTGCTCTGAGGAATCCCCCTGGTCTCGTGGAAACAGAAGCACATGAGATACGGTAGCTCTCCCTTTTGTGCAGGTGACACCTGCTTAGGCCGCCATCCTGCATTCCTGTCTGTTCATACATCCACGTATACACACCTGAACCATTATCCAAGAAGTCATAAAACATGCTAAAGTTTAATTTCTAAATTAGGAAAAATTATAACAACATACTGTAATAAAAGTTACGTGAATACAGTCTCTGTATTTCTAGAATTTTCCATTTAGCACTTCGGAAACTGGACTGACCACAGATAACAGAAATCACAGAAGCAAAACTTCAAGTAAGGAGGAACTACTGCATTCTCATGAGTGGGAGTATTTGCTATCAGACTGGCAAAATGAAGACCATTAACTGTGTGCCCACATGAGGATACACACATGAGCACATATTGTTTCATTCTAGTGGGAAGACTGCAAGTCAGCAGGATCTTTTTAGATGGAGATTAAAATGTATCAAAATGTAAAGTATGCCTTCTTTTTCCTTCAACTCCCCCTTTAAAAATCTCCTCCACGCACAGATGGCTTACCACAAACATGATAAGCATGTGAGGGAGTACATTTGTTAATTAGCTTTATTTAGTGCTTATTTAGTCATTCTGCAGAGTATTATACTTCCAAACATCGTGGTGTATGTGGTTACATATATACAATTATTATTTGATGACTAAAAAATAATTTGCAAACATGGAGAAATGAATGAATATAAAATATGTGTATACACATTTGTAACAGAAAAGTCAATTAAAACAACCTAAAGGTTCATCAACAGAGGAGTGGTTAAATAAATTATAAGCCCACCTGCCCCAAAAAGTCACCATGCACGTATTGCCATGGGCAGGCCCCTGGGCCCACATGAAGAGGTTCACATGTCCTGGCCATCCATGTGTGTGTGCATGTGTGTGTGCTAATGGATGACATAGGGCTTAGAAGGCATGCAGCGTAGGTTGTGGGTGTCAGGTATTGAGTCACAGTCACAAAAAAGTAACTGACACGTGTATAGGAAAACTCAGAAATAAATATATTAGCATTTTCATTATAATTATAAATGTATAGTAAAATATAAAAGTACTTTTTTGAATTTTTCACATTGTTAAAGCAAAACCATCCAATATTTATGTAAAATAAAGATTCCTTTAATCTTTTCTTTTGAAATGACAGATTCACAGAAAGTTATGGAGGTACAAACAGCGACCTTCCAACCACCCATCAGTGTACTCTGTGTCTTGCACACCCATGGCACTCCAGCAAACCTACACACTGATACAGAGCTCACTCAGCTTTTATACTTCTCTAAGCGCTCACTTTTGTGTGTGTATAGCTGTACACAAGTTTATCATATGTGCAGTTTTGTGCCACCCCCACTATCATAAAGGTTATTTTTAAAGCATCCGGTTAGTGTGTAAACTGCCCAATTCTTAGTTTACTTCTTTCTTCTCTACTGTAGGAAAAAAAAAAAACTTCAAATAAAGAAAACGAAGTGTAAAGTGTGATGAAGTTGAAAATCAAAACAAGTAGCAGTTGATAGGGTGCACCCGGTCATTTAGGAATAAATCAGAACTCTGAGCCGAGATCAATATAACCCTGGGTATTAAAAGAGTTGCCAATCTTGTTAAATGGACAGAGTTTATCTCTCCCCTCTTTTTAAAAAATTTTATTTCTTGTGGTGCTGCGGATGGAATCTAGGCCCTTGTGTTTGCTAAGCAGCAATTATGTGCTGTGCTACATTCCTGGTCCTTTTTACTTTGAGACAGGGCTTTGGTACATGGCCTAGGCTTGTCTCAAAATTGAGATGCCCCTGGCTCCGCCTCTGGAGTAGCTGGGGCTACAGACCCAGCCTCCATAACCAACAACACAGCACTCTGTATCTTGATGGAGGTGGCAGTATACCCAGGTTTCTATACTCATCAATGGTCAAGGGTACACTAAGGTTCCATGCATACGATTGTACACTAATTTTACCTTGGTGGAAAAGTCTCTGGGATTTCACAGCAATCATCCTACACAGAGGATGGAAAGGGTAATTTTAAATTGATTTGAACACAGAAATTCTTTAATGATCAATTACCTGTAGAAACTCATAGCTTAAATGAAGGTAGAGACGATTATGACACCCTCTGTGCAATCAAGGGAGAAAAATGTGACTCAGGGGCAGTCCCTCGGGCCTGGCATTCACCTCAACCTCAACCTCAAATATGCTGAGTGCTGCCGTGAGCCAGGCTCTGCCTCCGGCCCTGGAGCGCAGTAGGGAGCAAGAGAGATGAGGGCCTCGTCCTTACCGAGCACACGTTCTCTAGGAACGCAGACAAGGAGCCCAACGGGAGGACTGCAGAGTGTGACACAGGCAATGAGAGAAGGACAGGAGAATATGCGGGCAGGGGTCAGCACAGCAGCCAGGGGGACCTGAAACAGGAACAGCCAGGGAGGACGGCTCCCACGAAGGGATACTCCAGCTGTCAGGGACGAAGGGCACGTGCAAGAACACTGTAGGCAGACAGAGGAGATGGTGTGAAGGTCCCCGGGGCAGGAAGGAAATGGTGTGCCTGAAGAAATGAACATGGAGCAGTAAGGCTGCGCTGAATGGACGTGACGGAGAGTGCGCTGGTGGGCTGCCAAGCTGGGCAGGGACCACCACGGGCGGGGCCCACGGCCAGTGGCAGGAAGGCCTCTGGGTGACAGTCTAAGACAACAGGAAAGCACAGGAGGGCTCCCAGCAGACAGGTCACGTGACTTGTAGGTGACCCAGGAGCAGGGATGAGGACGGCCTCAGGGAGAACAGCTAGGAAGTTCCCACGCCACCTGCATTCACAGGAGCAGCGGGGAAGGCAGCTTCGGCTGCGTTCTAGAAGCAGAACTCACAGAACGGTTGACACAGTGAACACGAAGACCAGGAAAGGGAAGAACGGGCCCACGATGCTGGTAACTGCCAAGCAGGGGAATTTGGGCTTTTGCTGAGGGCGCCAAGGGCAGGAGGGCCGGGGAGCCTTGTGACGGGCCTGGGACCAGCGCCAAGGCGCTCCCATTTGGATGGAAGTCTAGATGACCGCTGATGTCCATTCTACCCCAGGGCCACAGTGACTCATGAGCTTCCTGGCGCACGGCTGTCTTCCTATCCGACCCCACGAGGGCTTCACCCTCGCGGTTCCCGAGGTACAAGACCTGCCAGCGGGGATGACCGCCCTGCTGCTGGGTTTGTGAGCGGGCGGCCGGGCTTTGGGGTCTGGCCACCTTGCCCGCTCGGCCGTCCACGGTGGGAGGGCACTCCCTGGCCAGGGAGTCCTCGCCGCTGGGGACCCCTACCCCAACCTCAGCTCCACACCTTCTCTGCTGTCCGCTGCTGCCCGCGGTAGTGGCCACCAAACATTTGATCCCTTTGACCCTTAGAGAAAAAATAAATTAATGAATACATAAGCCTGTCACCCGGACTCACCAGGAACAGTCAGAACCGAGGGGGATTTTTCAGGCCGTTCATTAATGCGACTGCTGTTCTGAACCCAGAAAATGCTGACCGGCTCTGGGGGCCCCACGGCCTGGCAGGTGAGGTTGAAGGCCGTGTCTCTGGTGACATTCAGGCTCTCAGGCTGCTTGGTGAAGTGAGGGAGTCCTGCGGAGCCAGAAAGAGGGGTCAGGGGAAGGCAGGGTCCCGACCCCAAACCAGAAGCAGGCCTCTCCCTCTCCCCGCCTCCAGGAAGCGGGATGGGAAAGACTTTATGCACGGCTGTGCGCCCTAAGTGACCAGATTCCACCCCCTTCCAGCCTTGTAAGAAAGAGCGCAGACCTTGAGACCATCATGCTTAGCAAAATGAGTCAGGCACCGAAAGCTAAAGATCACGTGGCTTCTCTACCGTGAGAAATCAAAAGTACAAAAAAGGGAATGGGCAAAATGAGAGTGACGGAAGGAAACAGCGTGGGGAGGGAAAGAGGGAAGTAAAAGTGATCAGAACGTGATACGCACATGCACAGAGTCCTCAGGTCGAATGTAATCATTATGTATCACAAATACATACTGATGAAAAGAATAACTTTGAGTGGGGAAAAGAAAAGAAAGCAGGGGTTCGCTCCCAGCGGTCACCTGCAGCCAGCATGTAGGGCACTTCCCCAGAGAGGCTGGAGATGCTGCCCCAGAACTGGTTTTACCAGAAAACCTTCTAGGAGACAGTCTCTCTCTCCTTCTCTCTCTGTCTCTCACTTTCGGGGACTAAGCCTCTCCGGTGTTGGGGATTAAACCCAGGCCCTTGCATATGCTAGGCAGGTGCTCTACCACTGAGCTACAGTCCCAGCCCCTATGGGGTTCCTAACACAGGTATTGCTCTAACACATGGTACTGGTTGGCAGGTTTCCAATATTTCTGGCTGAAGCAAACACAGAGTAAAAATAAAGCAACGTGACTGGTGTTTGAGGACAATCTATTGCATATGTGATTTTTCAGATATTGGCTTTTTAACCCATATGCTTGTTGCTGCAGGAGTAGCTCAGTCAAAAAGCATGTGCTTTGCATGCATGAAATGCACATGTTCAATCTTCAGTGTACACACACATGCACAAAATCCACCCATTTGTGTAGAGTTGAATACTCTTCAAAGCATGAAAGCAGAATAGACACAGTTCTGCAATATCATCCCAAGATCTCCTACTATAACTCCAAAATCAGGGCTAAAAGGAAACTTGGGAACATCACAGAGAAATCCAGGATGGACCTATTTCGGGCATATGTGCAAACTCTGATGACTAACACTAGGCAATTAAACTGTGTTCTTTGGGGGCTGGGACCTCTCAGATCCACTTCCAGCAGCAATGGCGTGTGTTGCCCTTCTGTTTCAAGTTCTTATAAACTCTGTCTAAACACATGTTCCTTCCCTGGGCATTGTTTTGGGATGTGAGCAGGTGAAATGCCCTTGAAATATTTTCCCCAGATTGGCAGCAAATGTAGGATGCGCCTTTTCCCGGTCCAGACTGGGACAGGCTGAGAGCAAAGGGCCCAGAGGGACCTCTGAGGGGCCTTCTTCCTGGGTCTTACCCCCTCTTTCTCTCCCAATCACTCTCCTTTTCCCCTTCCTATTCTTCCTCTCGCATGCTACAGGCACCATGGAGTAACTTAGGGCTGGGTTTTTCCTGGGCCTTCCCCATGGTGTACCCTCAGTCCTCCCACCCTGGCCTGGTGCAATTCCATGAACACAGTCATGCTGACGTGCTCACTGAGCCCTCACCATGTCAGCCTCGAGACCCCTTCTTACATAACTGCTTGGCAGAATGCCACTTTTGTCTCTGTTACTATATAAGCTCTGGCTTATCTCTTGTGTGAGAGGGCGGCTTATGGAAGCCACTTGAAGGGACTTACCTAGGCAACATATGGGCACAATGTGTGGAGGCAACCTGCGTCTGCCATGTACGCTACCCTACCTGCATATAGGATGGCTGGACTTTCGGCAGTGCCTCGCTCTTCTCTTCAGGCTAATCAGGGCAAAATTGGCACCCTTAAGGATTGTGGCCCTTGTGGACCCTCACACAGGCCTTGTGCAACATTAGTGGGCATCAAGTTCAGGTTTACAAAGGAACAGGCAGCAGAGAAGCCAAACTTATAGGGAATCCTAAGCCTAAGAGTGATCCTGGGCTGAGCTGTTGACCTGGTCCAGGAAAAGCCACTCAATCCCCCATGTGCTAACACGGCACGCGCAAGACAGCAAGGATGCTGAACGATACACAGGTAGACACTGGAGAGACAGGTACTTGTGCCAGCGTCAAGAACTGGAAAATAAGATGCGCTTTGCTTCCGAAAAAGAAGTCTTCAGTTTGTGCTTAAATCACAAGCCTATGAACAAGAAAGCCCACGATCTCATTTAATTTTACCTCTTGTGCTAGTATAGAGCTTCAACTTTAAGACTTGAATTAATTTCATCAGTATTATCTGAAGCTTACAAAGAGGATGGTCTCATTCAATGCTAACAGATCTGCAAGGTTTCTGTACAGCTATAAATGGGTAGGCCGAATTCTAGAATATCATACACAAAACAATATGGGCACGACAACACATAGCTCTTAGGTAACAGGGCACTCTGGCCCTGGACTTACCTTCCACCTCGACGTAGATGGGGTCAGACACGATCTCTTCATTGTTTATTTTCATCTTACACATGTATGATCCATTGTCTGAGCGCTGCACATTAGTTATGCTTCAATGAAAAATACATAAGAATATTAATGATTCTTCCTTACATATTAGTACATGACCTGGGGGTGTAGCTCTGTGGTTAAAGTACTTGCCTAGTATGTACAAGGCCCTGGGTTCAATTCCCGAGCACCACATAATATTAGCTAGGTATGGTGGCATATGTCGGTAATCCCAGCACTCAGGAGGCTGAGAAAGGTTAGCCAATCCCTGAGCTTAACCCTATACCACACACACACACACACACACACACACACACACACACACACACACAGAGCTTGGGTGTAGCTCAATGGTAGAATGCTTCCCCAGTGTGTGAGGCCCTGGGGTTCATCACCTGCACTGAAAAAAAAAAAAGTATAAAAGCTCATCAGATTTTGGCTCACTTCTGGATGAAGAGGGAGGGTGAAATGATATGGACTCAGTCACAGCAACTAAACAGGAACTACCTGGCCACACAGTCGTACCCAGATCAGCCCGGGACACCTGCAATCTCATAGCTCTGCCACCTCCCTATCTTTCAGTGCCGGACAACCAGGCTGGCCTGCTCAGAAATGGCTCAAAGTAGCAGTTAAACTTTAAAGCAAGCCCATCAAAACTCAGACCCATAGATTTTTTTCTTACTTTTTCTTCAATGTTATAATAATACATAAAGGAAGTTTTATTATTTACATACATTAATTGTATTATATATTTTTCTGTGTAGCCTAAGACAATTCCTCTTCACTCTTTTTCCCCTGCAAAAAACCCTAGCAAGCCATAGGTTGTGCACACCTGTCTAAACCCTTAAGACAGAAAACAAGAAGAAGAAAAAAGACTGTACGATTCTATACATGTTAAGTATTGAGAGCAGTGAAATTCAGAAACCAAGATGGAACAGCAATGATCAGGGGCTAGAAAGAGGGAGAAAGGACTTGGTGTTTCATTTTTCATGTTACAGAGTTTCAGTAAGAAAGACAAAAAGGCCCAGAGATGGATGGATGGACAGATGGATGGATGGACAGATAGATGGATGACGGACGGCTACACAACAATGCATTTCAGGCCAATGACTTGAACATTCAAAAAGGTTAAAATGGTGAATTTTATGTTACTCATAATTACTTCAAAATATATACAACATAAATGAAAAAATTAATAAACACAAAGACCTACTGACAAGTTTTCTGGTTTAACCTAGCACAGCTCAAATGGTGCTGCTAGAAGAGAATGAATCATCCACGAGCAAGAAAGTTTGGGCTAAGAAGACAGTCAGTAATGATTATAGTTTTCTGTAGCATAAACTACTGTATCACATTTCTTTCAGTGGGAGGAAGAGAGCAACGTAAGGACACAGAGCAGCTGTGGGAAAAGGGGGCTGGGAGAAATGGTAGGAGAAAGAACCAGCAGAAACCAAAGTCCTAGTGCAATAAGCCACACCTTTAGTTGAGTCCAAAGACTGACTGTTTCAACAGTCCTTGCTTTTATTCATTTGTTTTTTATTTTATTTTATCTTATTTTTTGAGACAGGGTCTTACTCTGTAGTCCATGCTGATCCTCAACTCAGTTTATAGACCAGGCTGGCCTTGAACTCCCAACAATCGTCCTGTCTCAGCCTCCCAAGTGTAGAGATTACAAGCAAGTGGTGCTAGGGGATAAAATCCAGGGTCTGAAGGAATAGCTCAATGGTTAAAAGCAGTTGCCTAACAAGAGCTAAGTACCTGAGCTCGATTCCCCAGCACCACATAAGCGTGGTGTGGTGGTTCATGTCTGTAATCCTAGCACTCAGGAGGACTGCCGTGAGCTTGAGGCCAGCCTGGGACATAGTGAGCTCAGAACCAGACTACCTACAAAGTGAGAACCTGTTTCAAAAAAAAAAAAAAAAAAGGAATCAAATCCAGGGCTTTGGACGTATGAGGCCAGTGCTTTAACCACTGAGCTACTCCTCCAGGCCCTAGTCCTAGTTTTAGAATAAGAAATTTGGGAGTCAAGTGACGGGTAGGCAGGAGTCAAGGGTATACATGTGAAAGCAGGAATGTGGAACCAGTGCCAGGCAAAGAAAGCTACGTAAGATGGTCCTCAACTTCCACGGTACCCAGTCATCCTTGTGAGCACAGGGGGAAATGAAAGCCACTCGACAACATTCTGTGCCACTACACTAAGATGCTCGGTAAGATGCTTGGCAGGTTAGGACAGTCCGTTCATTTGTGACATGAGAATTTTTATTTTACAGTGAAGGTATAGAGTATAACTTCTTCCCTCATAAATTGAGGAACAATTGTATAGCATCCATAATCCTGACAACCACTAGAAAGTCATATCTGTTCTATATTTTATTTATTTATTTTGAGACAGGGTCTCACTCTGTGGTCCATGCGGGTCCTGAACTCACTATGGAGCCCAGGCTGGACTGGGATTCATGGCCATCCTTCTGCCTCAGCCTCCCGAGTGCTGGGATTACAAGTATGTGCCACCACACCCAGCTTATGTAGTGCTGGGGAATCGAACTTGGGTATTTAGCGCTTGACTCAGCGCTTGCTAGGCAAGCACTTTAACAGCTGAGCCATCCCTCCAGCTCCTCTGTTCTGTATTTGTAGGGTGCTCAATTTAGAGATCTCATCATTTTAAAAACCGATGTAAATTCTGCCCATACTTATGGGGATTTCTGCATATGATAATGACACCTTATAAAAACCAGTCCCAAGATTAACTCTAAACATTGTAGGTTTCTCTGAACCATTTCTCTGCCTCTGACAATGTAAGACTTTATACTTTGTGTTCTCTTCCCCTCACACCATTTTATTAGCGCATTTCCTTGAATCATCACAGTCCTAATAGATTATTGATGGAAACTCCAATACAACTGCAGGCTCACAGACTTGACAAAGGTGCATACACTGAATGCCTGACCTTTTTTTTTTTTTTTTTCTTTTTCTTTTTCTTTTTTTTTTTGAGACAGGATCTCACTCTGCAGTTCAGGCTGGTCCTGAACTCACTGTGTAGCCCAGGCTGACCCCAAACTCACAGCAGTCTTCATGCCTCAGCCTCCTGAGGGCTGGGACTGCAGGCATGTACCACCATGCCCAGCTACTATGTGGTGCTGGGGAAATGAACTCAGGACTTTGTAATTGCTAGGCAAGCCCTCTAACCATTGTGCTATTCCTCCACCCCCTGAAACTATTTTTTAACTTGTCATGGTTCCTAGGGCTGAAGTGGATTTCCCTGAGAGCCCATGAGATATGAAAACAGATGACGCAACAGATGTGCAAGTCAAGTATGCAAGTGTAAAAGTGTACAAGTGTGACCCTGGGCAAGTCACTCTATTTATGAGGTCCTCAATGTCTGCATTTAGAATGTATCAAAATTGGGGTCTTCGATATCCTTTTGTCATGAAATTATGGAGATATTCATAATCTTCATCAAGTCATTGTACTTTATCAGATTATTTGACAACTATGATGCCAACTGAACATAACCCTATAAAAATACAATTGGTATTGTCTTATAGGCCACCCAATTCAGCTGAGTGTGCAAGTGATATAAGAATTCAGATCCCAAGGCTCTGCTATAAGGCTGGGTTGAAGATTAATTAAGACTTTTTTTTGCCTCCTTTAGAATGAACATATGCATAATAAACTGGATACGGAAAAAAGAATAAATCCTATCCTACAGTTCTCAAAATATCACCCACATTGCCTTCTGAAATTTAAAGCACAATAAAACCCTAAATACTCCCAGCTTAAGAATCCTCCAGGGGCTGGAGGAATGGCACAGCAGTTAAAGCACTTGCCTAGCAAGCACACACATCCCTGAGTTCAATTCCCCAGCATCTCAGAAAAGGTGGGCATGGTGATGTATGCCTGTGATCCCGGCATTTGGGAGGTTGAGGCAGGAGGATTACTGTGAGTCCAAGACCAGCCTGTCCTGTCTCAAAGAAAAAAAAAAAAACCTCCAATTTGGGATGGAGGAACAGCACAGTAGTTAAAGCACTTGCCTAGCAAACCCACGGTCCTGGGTTCAATTCCCCAGCCACACATAAACTGGGTGTGGTGTAATCCTGTGAGTGAGATCCTGTCTCAAAAAAAAAAAAAAAGAATCCTCCAATTTAAGTTTTCTTAAATTTCTTAAATTAGTTCCGTGGAGCAAACATGGAGCTGGCGCCCATGAGGACTGGCCCACGGCAATGGAAAGAAGGCCAAGGAGATGTGGCAACCAATGCATGGCCACAAAGTTGGCCAAAGAACTGGAGGAATAGCACAGTGGTTAAAGTGCTTGCCTAGCAAGGACTAGGTTCTGAGTTCAAATCCCCAGCACCACATACACTGGGTGTGGTCATGCATCTCTGTAATGCCAGCACTCAAGAGGCTGAGGCAGGAGAATTGCCATGAATCTGAGGCCAACATGGACTATACAGTGAGCTTAGGACTGGCCTAGACTATAGTGAGACCCTATCTCAAAATAAATAAATAAATAAATAAAGGAAAAAAAAAACAAAGTTGCCCAGGTCCAAAGATATGGTAATGCTGTGCCCTCCCCAACTGACATTTGATGATACCAATGTGTCACTTTCTGTTTCACTGAGCCTTTAAACAACTCCTCAGTCAATTGTTAATAAATGTTGATTTTGGAAGAAGTTGTGTCTATATAATAACACATCTGCTTTCTGTAGTTGATACAAGAAAAACTGCAGTTAAATCTCCTGGGTGTTCTTAGCCATGGGCTGCGAAGGGCGGCCCAAGAAACAGAGCCAGAGTTGTATCAACCAAGGGAAGCATGGAAACTGTGTTCTCTGCATTGAAGCCAATGAGTTACCGCTGACCAAATCTACAGCTTGGGAAAAAATATGCAAAAAAAATTAGAGGGAAGTATTAGACCAAACTCTGACCAGAGTCATTAGGTCTGTTGGTGATGGCGAAGTGGTTTACTGAAAAGGAAACAAAATGATTCATCAAAAAAGCCATGACACATTATGGGACCGTGCCAAGTATCAGGCCACAGGAAGTGACCATGTGGCACAGCACAGACGGTCCCACTCGGTGGTGGAGAAATCGGAGGAAACATTCTCACTTAGACTCCAAGTGGCCCTAACCTCATTGCCTCGTTTGGAGCTTTTAACAATTATAGGCCAAGCTAACTCTACAACTGTATACCCAAGGAAGACCTGGAACAAAGCACACACACATCCCTTCTCAAAGTTAAAAAAGGCCAGTCACCTCGATGTAGACTAGTGATTACTAGAAGCTGGGAAGTGGAGGGCAGGTGGGTGGGTGAACAGAGGGACATGGGATCATAGGAAGTAACACACAGACAGATAGAAGGCATAAGTTCTGGTATTCCATAACAATAATACCAGTCCACTATGTATTTTACGAAGATTTAAAAGAGAAGAGTTTGAAAACTCTAAGCATAAAAAAGAAATGGCCTGGACAGGGAGACCTTGTCTCAAAAAAAAAAAAAAAAAAACAAAAAACAGCCAAGAAACAAAAAACGAGGAGGAGAAACAGGAGCCCCAGATCCCTTCAGATAGAGAGGAAAGAACCAAGGATGCCAAAGGGGTGGACAGAAGAGGGGTACCTATCTTGTGGTCCACAGTGTTTGAAAGAATGTAGTTCAGTCCGTGGGAGAACAGAGCCTTCCGGATATGGCTCTCCTGGCTGATCCCATCACCACCTTCTCCTCCACACTCATCACACTTCGGCTTGCAAAATGACATGGAATATTGAGCAGAGTACCCTGGTCGCTGAAGGCCTGTCTCATTTCCCCAGACTTTCCCATCCCGCCCTCCCCTACCCCCACCGTGCCCGAAGGCTGTGTCAGTCCCACGCCTCGGAGCAGCAGTAGAGGTGTGAGGGGAAAGCGAAGTGCGGCAGTGACAGGGCAACTGAAATGGATGGACAGCTGGGTGATTCTGATAATTTCTCATGTGTTTAAAAGACAAACACTTTCCCTTGTGCTGGAAGTACAGCTCTGCTGTACACGTGTGTCTTAAGTCACTTTCTGCTGGAACAAAGCTCCAACACCCATAACTTAAAGGAGGAGAGGTTTGCATTAGCTCATGTGTCAGAGGTCTCAGTCCATGTGTGAGCAGCCAGGAACGGCACAAGCTTCTGGGTGGAGGAGAGTTGCTCAGCACACGGCAGAAAGGAAGGAGAAGTGGGGGGAGAGCCACCAGGTCTAGAACATACCCTTCTGGGTCATGCCCTCAGTGACCCGTCCCTCAACCAGTTCTCATCTTCTAACAGCCTAGGAAATCATCAATGAATTAATCCCCCAACGAGGACAGCACCACAGGATCCAATCCCCTTCTAAACATGTGAGGCTTTGGGGGAATATTTTAGACTTAAACCACCACAGCATGGCTTTAACATGTTCAAGGCCCTGAGTTAGATTTCTAGCACCACAAAAACCAAAACCAAAGCACCATCCCCAGTCACTGGTGAGTTCTTGCACCTCGCTATAGTTGGTGTGAGGTGGAAAGTGGCCCTCCCAGCTCCCAGGGCTGAACTGAGGGCTGCAGAGTGGTCACGCTCCACTGAAAAGACGGCCCACTACTCATCCGCACTCTACCAGAACCAGGTTGCCTAACCAGAAACAAAGGCTGGCTTTTCGTCTAGGCGGCTTTTGCTTTTGCGGCAACATCAGCATAATGACATTAAACAAAATGACAAAAAGAAGGGAAAAGGAAGGAAGAAGACATACCTAAAGGATGCAATGATCGATGTCACTTCATTATCACGATAATACTGTGTAATTGTGTCATGCGCTCCATGCAATTCCTTCCCATCTTTCCACCAAGAAATACTGTCGGTCTCCTGATATATGTTAGGTATATGGATTGAGCAATTGAATTTGACATCTCTGTGTTCAGAAAGCACGATGTGTCCAACTGTATGACTAAACGCAACGGGTGGTAGTTTTGCTGCAGCAGAGGTAGCCTGGGGGATGGCCATCTTTCCTGGATGCACTCTTCCAAACTGGGTTGGTGACACCATCGGGGCAGGTTGGTACCCAATGGTGTGAAGATAAGAAAACGGCCCGTGGTCAGCTTGCAGTCTCTCTGGGAACAGTGGGTGGGGCTTGGTTTCTTCTCTCACATTGGTAAGAGCTGCAAAACAGAACATCTGCGTTTTAGCCTCTGAAATAAGGGACAGGAGTTTTCTTAGTAGGTCTTCAACTTCCGAGGCCCTGCTGACTGAGGCATGCAGCGCCCTCACTGCCCCCAGAAGAGATGAGCAGAACCCATTTCACACACGTCCGACATACACTCCCATTCGCAAGCTCATTCATTTTTTCCCTTGCTCCCTTCTAATGGATATACGAGGAATAAAATTACTGCCACCAACTAATCAAACAATTGATTGAAACAATTCCAACTGGTGACTCATTCCCACCTCGCAACTCAACAGGAAGGTGACAGCACGGGAGGGCATAAGACTGGCTTCCTGACAGTCTGCTCAGTCACAGACTATGCTGCGGATTTATCGGATAACAGTCTGGAAATGGCTGTTACATATTTACAATTTTTGTGTTCAACAACATCAACAACAAAGTATTCTCCAGACTTGAAGCTTCTTACAAATGCCTGCCTGCTGAAATGAACCAGAATTTTTTAAAAAATTGCATCTGGCTCACAAGTATTTCTAAAAATATAAGCTGGTATTAGCTGCACTTGTATGTGTATGTGTGTATGTGTGTGTAATGTATGTGTGTGTTCCTGAGAATTCAATCCAGGGCATTTGTACTGTTCACACTGAGCTCAATCCCCAGTTCTTTTTTAAATTTTATTTTGCAAAAAGATCTTAGTGAATTGTTAAATTGTCCAGGCTGAGCTTAAGCCTGCAGTTCTCCTACCTCAGCCTCCTACAGTGGTAGGTCACACATACGTGCTACCATGCTCATCTACTTACAAGATTCTTTATAATGGCTTTTTTTTTTTTTGCAGTAGACATTATATGTTAGCTGTTACTCATTGAAATATGTCAGCAGTGGGGGTGAGGCAGGCCTGGAATTTGAAGTGATAAGTTAGTGACTTGGGGTACACAGATGGGGGGACCCCAATTCTGCTCAGGGTCTGTGCTCATGCTTTGCTCATGACTGCACACCCAGCTGGGCTTCTGAGTGCGTTTGTACATGAACGTGTGTATAGGGAGTTCCTGGTCTGCTTAGGATCATGCCAGAGTTGGTGAAAAAGAACATAGGACACGCAACTAAACCTGAATTGCAGATTTACGGCAAAGATTTTTTTGTATACACACTCAGCCAAGTACTTAATGGCTATTGAAGGACAGAAGAGAGGGGCTCTAGAACTTTCCTCCAATTCACTCCATGCCATGTCCCCAGGCTGCACAGATCCTCAACTGTGGCCGTTACCCCGCGGAGGCCCCGTCTCAATCCATCTCACCCTTCCCAGCAGTGCTCCCTCCCAGGCCCTTCCTTAGGGTTGAGCCTCTGGGGGAATGCCTCCTCAGGGAGTCAGGAGGAATGCCAGGAGGAGGGAAATGACTTCACTCTAAAACCCAGAAAATGCTCATTGCTTTTCCTTAGCCTGTGGCCTTGGTGGGTGTGGGAGTGAGGGCCTGCTATGTACTTTTGTGGATCAGCTGTGGGTGGGCCTTGAGCCCAGCCATCCAACAGAGGAGGGTGCCACGATGGGGCATTCATGTATTCGTTTATCCCAGGGAGTGGAGATCAGAGGTCTCTACTGAGCGGTCTCTGCCTCTCCTGAAACCTGCGTACAGAGCAGCAAACCTCATTCCCAAGCAGGACCACGCTATGTGGAGTCCCAGGTCCCACGAAGCAGCCATCTCCCTTGAGCTCAGGGATGCTCTCTGCAGTCTAGAGCCCCTGGCTGCTCACCTCTTGCCTGAAGACCCCACCCCACTCGAGGGTGCTCTACTTACCTCTGTAGGCCCTGAAGCCTTTGAAATGCACTTTTGTTTTTGGGCCCAGAAAATGGCTTTGGATCTCAAACACCTGCGCGTGAGCAAGTGTAAGTAAGACAGACTTCCCTGGAAGTTCCCGTGTCTTTCCTTATCTACAACACCCATCGAAGAAGGACATGATTGTTTTCAATCCTGACCTATTCAAAACTCACATCACAGAGGAAGACACAGAAAATCACACAGCACATCTGGAGCCCAGAGGAGCTTTGTTGCAGACAATTGTCAATTCTCAAGGATCATTCTCTCCTCTAAAAATCATATACTCACCCTTGACATGGCCTACAACCCCAGCTCCTTCTCCTCTAGGGATGGGAAAGAACTAAACAGCCTCACACATCTGGCCTTCCTTGGAGTTTCCTACTTTTATGATGCTTACGCTTAAGCACATCAATAAGTTGGTACCGTTCTCCTGTCACTCTTCCCACTGACTGTTGGTGTCAGTGGACACAATTACCACACTTTCAGAGGGAGTCAGAACTTCCCCAAGGACAGGCAAGAACATCCGCAGCTCTTCCTATTCACTGAGCTCCACTGGACTCAGGAATTGGGGGTTTTGCCAAATAATTTTTTTTTCCTTAAAAGAAAATGAGGGGCTGGAGGAATGGCTCAGCGGTTAAAGCGCTTGCCTTGCAAGCACTAAGTCAAGGGCTAAGTACTTGAGTTCGATTCTCTGGCAACACATAAGCTGGAGGCGGTGGCGCATGCCTGTAATCCTAGCACTAGGGAGGCTGGGGCAGGACTGCCGTGAGCCCAAGGCCAGCCTGAGTTCCATAGTGAGTTCAGGACCAGCCTGAACAACAGAGAAGAGAGACAGAGACTCTGTCTCAAAAATAAAAAAAGAGCCTTTCTTCTTAGAAGGCAAGAAGTGGGAGAAACAATACCTTTTTGGGGTTGTTTAATTTGCTCAATACCATTAAAGTTTTCTACTTATAAAGTTAACACAAATTTGTTGTAGAAAAGAATTTACATAGTGAAACACAGGCAGTATAAAACGAAAACCTGTTGTGTAATCCCAACTCTGCATGATAACCGCTTACTACACTTTGAGATCCAACCTTTAGCTCATAGGTGCTAGCTGAATAAGTGGATGGGGGAAGACCACCCATGCAGGGGACGTCCTGAAGTGGAACAGATAACCACTCTGCACCCTGTGGGTGCTTGACTTCAAGTGATCTTACATTTGACTCTGAGAAGTATGTTGAACGATGCGACTGCCAGTACCTACTTGTGCAGCAGCTCCTGGGCTCACAACTTGCTATGAGAATCCAACAAGAGAAAGGAGGGCACTTGTCCCAGGGCAGAGCAGCAAAGAGGCCCAGGACTTAATTGGGAGGTCACATGGTTTAAATGGACCCCCCTCAGAAGTCCATGTTTTGGAAACTTAGCCCCCAAATTCATATGTTGATGGTATTTGGTGGGTAAGGCCTTGGGAAGGTAATTAGGATTAGACGAGGTCAGGATGGCATTAAGAGAAATAAAAGACCTGCTGTGTCTCACCAGATGTCTCCTCTACATTCTGAGGGAGTAAGAAGGCCCACACTAAGTGTTGGCACCACGCTCTTGGGCTTCCAGACAGTGAGCCAAATTAACTTCTATGCTTTTTAAATTATCTGATCTCAGATACATTGTTATAGCATCTGAAGATGTCCTGAGAAGGAGGAGACTCTCCCACAGCATCAGGAGGCCTTCACTGACTGCCCAACAGCTGGCATCACACGGCAGGTGCTGGGACTCTTTTTGTAACACCTCTGTGGTTACTCATTCACTTCTTTCACTACTGCTGCACCACAGACCCCATGAGAACTATCACTACAACACAACCAGTACGCATTATACACTCAAAGCAGGTTTCTTAAGTGAGTACATAAAAGTGTGGATCTGAGGAGGGCTAGGAGGATGGACAGTTTCCAGAGGCAGAGGTAGCGGAAAATTGAGAGCAAGGCGGTAGCCCTACTAGTTTGGGACGAGGAAGGCAGCTTCAGAGTGGAGCTCCTCTGTGAGGAAAAAAGGAGGCACCATTTAGAATTAGGAGGACAGTGGAGTCACGAATCTGAGACAAAAAGAATTCCTGGATTATGTCTGGACAGGGGGGAGGGCAGAGGTCACAGCTACTCTTAAGGACAGACATCTGGCTGAGTGAGAGGAGAGCAGAAGAGGAAGGCCAGGAAGTGAAACCCCCAGGGAGCTACTGATGACCTAGGTGCAGAAGCGACCAAGGAGCCGGAGGGAGGCAGGGCACAAAGAAGGGGCTGGCGGCAACATATTCTTCACTACTGCCAGCATTTCCCAACAGAAATGTCAGCCTGACATCAAGTGTGAACTCCTGGCATGAGAGAGGTTCACAGGAGTGGACAGCAGGTGGCTTGCTGCTGCTGTGGTTCAGTTTCCACACAGGGACAAGGGAGATGGGAGAACAGTGCCCCACAGAGTTGCCATCAGGAATAAGGCAGATACTGCTGTGTCCGGCTGACAGTGACCACTCAATAAATGTTCACGATTATTACTTTGATCATGTTTTCATTTTATTGTGAGCTATTAAAGAACTGCCATAAGCCATGCATGGTGACTGACAAACATAACCCCACCACTCTGAGAGGCTGAGGCAGGAGAACAGAATGTTTGAACCTTGTCTGGGCAACTTGGTGACTTAGCAAGACTCTATCTCAAAAAAAAAAAAAAAAAAAAAAAAGAAAGAAAGAAAATTAAAGGCTGGGGGTATAGTTCAGTGTATAGGCCTTAGGCTTGATCCTTAGTATCACAAGAAAAAATATTAAATTTGGGGCTGGAGGAATGGCTCATCAGTTGAAAGACTTGAGCAAGCGCTAAGCCAAGTGCTAAGTACCCGAGTTCGATTCCCCAGCACCACATAAACTGGGTGTGGGGGCGGGCTCATGCCTGTAATCCCAGCACTCGGGAGGCTGAGATGGGAGGATTGCCATGAGTCCAAGGCCAGCCTGGGCTCTGAAGTGAATTCAGGACCAGCCTGGACCACAGAGCGAGACCCTGGCTCAAAAAAATATTAAATTTGAAAATTAAAAACTGCAAATAGAAAAACCTGACATCACCTAGTGCCTGAGAACTGTGGTTCATACTCTGAGGACTCTGTCCTTATTCCTGGTTGGCGAGTAGGTTGGTGACATGTTCGTTACGTGTATCAGCACTACACAACTTCATAATGGTGGTGGTACCATCATCAAGAGCCACAGTCACTAACTTTCCTGGCATTGGGAACCAGTTTTGTGAAAGACAATTTTTTCCACAGCTGTGCAGGGGCAGAGGCAGAGGTGGGGCGGGGTGGGATATGGAGCTACCATTATCACCTCAGCTCCATCTCAGATCCTCACGGTGAGGGGTCAGCCTATATCCGTCCCACTCACAGTCCACAGCAGGCTTGGGCCCCAGTGAGAATCTGGCACCCAGACTGACATAGACAGAGGTAAGCTCAGGCCACAAAGTGAACAACGGGGAGCAGCTACAAACTCAAGCTCAGCTTCTAGTGCTGGCCTGCCACTCACTTCCTGCTGGTAGCCTGTTCCTACTGGGCCACTGATTGTGCCAGTTCGGAGCCTAGGGACTGCTACTCTAGAGTATACAATGAATAACCTCACTGAGGCAAGGTAGGAGTGGTGTGGCCACACAAAATCACGTGGAGGTAAAGGCAATGGTGAATTAGAAAATATATCTTAAGCTGATAATTTTTCAGTTTCAGCGATTTTTGGCTGTATAATGTCTTCTTGCTAATAATAATAATAATAATAATAGTATCTCCTTGCTTCCTTTTTCATTCACAGACCTGGAACACTTTCAGAGTTATTCGGGGGTGCATGACAACGGAGGATGAGATCAGACAGATAGACATGGTCGTGCAGGAACCTCCTTAATGGTCATTAACATGCTCCCGTTAAAGGCTACAAAAGCAAATGTTGCCAATCTATTGGATGACGGCCACTTGGGAGGCGATTTTCAAAGACCATTTAGTCAATATGAGAGATGCAATAACATCCCCCAGCAGTGACTTCATGTGAACTTAGTCATTTCTACACAGCATATATGGAAAAGCAGGCTGCCATGGACTGTAATTTGCATGGAATTTACAAAAAGTTATTCCTTTCCTTATTCGCTCTTCTACTGGTCAGCTGAAACAAAATGCAAGACATATACAACTCAAAGGAGGAACATTTATGTTGGCTGAGCATTCTCCAGGTTTCAGTCCACGGTCAACTGCTGTAAGGCAGAAACATCATGGCAGAAGGTATGTCAGAGGAAAGCAGCAAACCCCAAAGCAGACAGGAAGCAGAGAAAGCAAGGAAAAGTTAGACAAAGGATCAGATATACTCCCCATGGTCACACTCCCATGACCTACCCCGAGTACCCAGAAGTATACTCTACTAATGTCCTCAGGCATCTGTCAAGCCAATCCAAGTGGCAACCAGGATCGACCACCATACCCCTTCCACAGCTGTTCCACTGCATGGTCTGAAAAAACAGCCAAGGTAGGAAGCTTGATTCCTCAGAGCAAATGCTGCTAAGCAGCCCTGGATGCGCAGGCTCCAGTCTCCTCAGGTCCACGAGTAGCTGCCCGAGCACCAGCAACCTGAGCCGCCTAGTTCCCGAGATGGTAGGGAGGTACCACATGACCTGTGTTTGCAGTCACTACTAGAGCCTTGACTAAATTCCACATGCCAGCTTCTTAATGTCAGAATTGCTGTCTCCATCACCGTCCTTCTATGCTTTGCCCAGGGACAGTATGGTACATGACTAGCGACCGTTAATTATACAATGAATAACTCGACTGAGGACACTGGCCCCTTTCCATGTGGGTTTGCCTTGTGTTCTGAGCACATTTGTCTGTAGCTTCCCCAAAGGTTGGAGGTGGCACCTTCTGTCCCTGGCATGATGCAATGTGTGGAGCTGGTATGTGGTGAACATCTCAGAACACAGGTGTGAGGAGCACAGGTGAGCATGGCAGATCTAGGCAAGGACACTGCCATGGCTGGAATGGAAAGAGCAGTGCATTCTGCTGGTGCGCCTCTGAAACAGGTCACTTGTACCGAATACAGCTGCAGTGGTCCAGATACCTCCGGACTCTGTGAGCAGCCAGTCTCTGAAACTCAAATTTGGTTGATAAAGAGATGCTATGAAACACCCTATCTTCTGTTTGATCAACCAAGACATCCATCCTTTAGATCCATAAATATTTGTTAATCATGTGCATGTATGTGAGGGCAGGTGGATGAGCAGGTGGTGCTGCCTGGGGATCAGACAGAAGATGGGCCATCCTCAAGGCCCTGCCTCAGAAAGTTTTTCTCTTTCTTTCTTTCTTTCTTTCTTTCTTTCTTTCTTTCTTTCTTCCTTTCTTTCATGCTGGGAATTGATCTAGAGACTTTATACTGAGCCACACACACCCCTTTTTAGGGACAGGGTCTCATTAAGTCTTAAAGTTGCCCAGACTAGGTTCAAAGTTGCAGTTCCGACCTCCCAGAGTGCTAGAATTACAGGTGTCTACTACCATGCCAGGTCACAAATCTCTTTAACTTGCCTGAACCCCCAGAGGAAATGAGGACCTGATATGGGGAAGGAGTTGACATGAAATCAAAGCCACCACATACTTCACAGACATTTGCTGAGAAGGATGCTACTGGCTTTCCTCTGAATTCTAGTCTGCTGGGCACCACAGTAGGAATTTTGTTCCTTTCTTTCTTCTTCTGGGGATTAAATTGGGGCCTTCCTACTGAGCTACATCCTCAGCAACCCCCTTTCTAAATTTTTCATTTTGATGGACTGGTGTTTGAATCATTTGATTGGTACACTACTGCTAAAACAGTATCAGCTGTTTTACGAAATCTGTGAAATTTCCCCACATAATTATTATTTATAATAGTATATTAGCTTGCAAGACATAATTATATTCAACACGGGGTACTGGTATAAAATCTTTTAAAAATATGTGTGCATGAATTTATGGATGTATAGGTAGGTAAAACGATACACCAAATCTGGCAAAACATTAATAATTAGTGAAATGTGAGTAAATAATTTATGAAAGTTAAAAATTCAGAAACAGCTAAGTATGGCATTATATCTATTGCTTAAAGTGCAATATACTTACATCACATAAGTAGATTTAAGTTCATTTAATGTAGCAAACTGATACAGACTTAAGTCCCTTTCTTGTAGCAATACACTTATTTGGTCTTTGAGGTAAGTTTATCCTAAGAAAACTGATTGATGCAATGATAACACGAACATCTTTTGAATGTTCTAACATTTACCTTTCAGTACTCAGCTAAGATATTTGAAATTTAACTTCTCTCTTCTTTCTCACATTTTCTAGCTTTATGAATTACATTGTTATTTTTCTTTTCTTGTGTGGGCTGGCGGGTGAGGCCATGTTAAAGAATTTCAACAAAGATAAAGTAAGATACATTGGCAAATATTCTAATACAGGGCTCTGCCGGACTCAGAGAAGAGGCATCAAGATTTGGCCACTGCAGCCCATTCTAGGGGTGGGCAGCTGAGCTAAAGAGTGGCGATTTGAGTGGAGAAGTAAGTCAGATGCAGAAGATTAAATATGTTAAATACTGCATTGTTTCTCTGATTTGGGAAACTCAGAATTCAGGCATTCTATAGAACCAAATGGGTGTGATAGTGGCAATTAGGGGGGATGGGGAGGATGTGGGAGGGCCAAAAATGGAAAGGGATTGTAAAGTTGATATGATATATATGTGCACAAAATACTCAATTTTATTATAAACATTATGTATTGCATAAATATTAGTAAAAATGGTGGGAAAAAGTAAATTTTCATTTTGAGATAGGATCTTGCTAAATTGTTAATCACTTATGCTGGGCTAAAACTTGTGATTCTCCTGCCCCAGGCCCCCAGAATGCTGGAGTTATAGGTATGCACCACCACACCTCACTAAAAGTAGGAATCCTGGAGTTGGAGGGAAATCTCACTTTGTGCTTATGGGGCCAAAGGGCTCCTGGTACTCAGAAATCTCTCAGTCTCTCCAGGACTGGCCTCAGAGTCTTGCCAACATGAGCCCCTTCTGGTGTTCTTGTAGTATGATTACCACAGCCCAAGTGCATAAAGGAAGCTGAAACTGCAGGTTGTGGGTCTGGAGGCTGCAAGCAGGTTCCCAGCCCTAGAGTCACTCCAGGCTGCAAGCAAAGAGATGGCCAGGACAGCCCTGCAAGACGAAGGAGACTGCCAGTTGGTGAAACTGTCCGGACTGTCCCCTTGGGTGCTATATGGCACCTGCCTGCTCCACAACTCCAGGGAACTGGGGTGGGTGCTAGGGGAGGTGGTGGGACCCTGCTGCCCCTGCTCTTTCTATTCTCATGTATCTGAGCTCTCTGAAACTCATCCTCAAAATCAGGCAACCCAAAGAAGGCTGCAAGAGTGAGGACTCACCCTGGAGCTCCCCGGCGTCCTCTGCCTTCCACTGCACTGAGCATACACGGGCATGTGTGGACACATGGAACATGACTGGGCTGCCAGGACAGTGCACTCTGCCCCAGCATGCTGACTTTTCCTCCCTAGACTAGACCTTGCGGTCTCACTGTGGGTGGGATTTGAACAAGCAGCCACCCTGTGGCTGAGAAGAGAACGACCTCCTTCTAGGGTGTGTTGGTTAATTCCAGAAAGGCCTGCAAACCTTTCCCCTATTCTCCCTAAGAGAAAGGGCTGGATCAAAGGTTGTCATACCCCAACTCCATGTGCACCCATAGGCCCAGGTCAGACATAAGAACAGAGATGTTCTACGTAGAACAGTTTGAGTTTATGCAAAATGTAAAGGCTTCTGCATTAATAGAAGGTGGCAATGACACTTAGGAGAGAAAAAAGAAACCTTTAACTAGAAATCACTCGACCTGGTTCAAAGGGTCCTAATTTGCTCCATTGTACATGGTAATCATTACTAATTTCACTACAGCAAATGGCTTCAGACCACCTAGGAAAAGCTTCGGAGACCATTTGTGGGATGAAAGAGACTCCCGGGCTGCCCTTGAACACAGAAGTAGAAATGACCTGTGAAGGGAGGCCCAGATCTTGAATAAGAGCTGGAGAGAATGTCACTGGGGCTTAGGGTACAGAAAGGGGACTAAGCAGTCAGAGGCCTTCCGTGCCCCAATAGGTCACAGCTGCAGTGCAGTACGTAAGAGGCGCCAGGAAAGCAGAGTGGTCTATGAAGCACGGTGCTGACAGGGTCAGGCTTTTCACATGGGCCCCAGCCGGCAGAGTTGCCAGATTACAAAAAAAAAAAAAAAAAAAAAAAAACAGGATGCCATTGGATGCTTAAATTTCAGAGAAATACCTACTGTGCGGCACATGGAACCAGCTGGAGCCAGAGCCCTGAGAAGTTGACTGTTGACCACTGAGGCCACAGGTCAGCCTCCCTGGACTTAGAAAAGAGCACAGAGCAGAACTGAAGGGGCTAAAGCAAGTGACTCAGCACAGCAGGCAACCCCCTGGGCCTCACAGAGCCCTGGCTTACAGGGGCTAAAGGGGCTTAGAACTCGGAGCAAACATAAAGGGCTCCCTGCCCCCCATGTTCCTTTTGGACAAATAAGCAAATAAAAACAAAGGGGCAAATATGCCCACCCCTTTGTCTTAGCACATCCTTCAGCAGAGGAGAATCCGAATCTCAACGGGCTTAGGCAGCTCTTCAGATCCCCCAAAGCCTGCCCCCACTTTTTGACACGGCATTCAGCTTTCTCTTAGCAGAACAACTTTGCTAAAGACGCTTCCTAGACTGTGTCCTTGCTGAGGGTAGGGCTGAGGCACCAGTGCAACCAGAAGGAACATTCCAGTATCTGACCGTGACTCCATGTCAAACTCTTTCACTGTCTCATCACGGTCCCAAACCCTGCAGAACGACAGAATCTTCCAGGGGAGATTTCAAGCTTTTGATGTTCAAGTTCCACCGAGAGCTTGAATTCATTGGTCTCTGGGGTATACCTGGGCACTGGGATTTAAAGAACAAAACAAAAACCTTCTCCGGTGATTCTAATCTGTGGCAGGGTCAGAGACTCTTGCTCTAGGGAAGGAATGTGGTTGCATGAATCCCCCTGTGTTGGGGGTGATGGCCCAAAGATGCTGGCTAGAGCCTGAGAATCCCCTTGCTGGAGGCCCAGGTGTGACTGCACATGCCTGGGGAGGGGATAGTTACTGTGAGAGCAAGGGCTCTGCAGTCACAGGGGCAGCTTTTGCCCCAGCTCAGCCTCACACGGGCCACGCAGCCTCGTGCAAGACCCTGTCCGGCCAGGACTCAGTTTCCTCATCTGTACAGAGATGGATGATAACACCTTCTCTCAGCGGCAGGTGCTGAGTACTGTAGGTTAAACACTGCATAGTGCTCAGCAAGCACAAACAGGCAGTGAAGGGAAGAGACTATTTTCATAACATGCAACTCATGATCTGTCTGTTTCAAAGGTGCAACTTGTCATGTCTAGACAAGAGATCAAACATATGGAGCAAATTACGCTGACGTAGCCCACCCAAACCCTTGCCGTGAAAAACGAACACAGTGTTTACTTAACCAAGGGTTTCCTCCTCTTTCTCTGTTGGCAGCATGCCAAATGTCATGGAAAGGCTCTGTGGCAACATTTTCTGGCCAGGGTCATGAAGCAGCTTTCCCTTTGGGTGTCTGGAGTTGAGTCTCCCCACAGTCCAGATGTGGCTTCACAAGACCCAAAGGTGACTCCCGGTTCCCAAGTTTAACCCCTCCTCTTCCTTTACACCACCCCCAAAACATACCCTACAGCCCACTGGTACCTGAGTTCCTATTACTAAGAAGCCATTCTTTAAATAAAGAAAAAATAAGCCAAGTGTGGTGGTGCACGCCTATAATCCCAGCACTCCAGAGGCTGAAACAGAGCTTCATAGTAGGTTCAGGACCCGCCTGGGCTACACAGCAAGACATTGTCTCAATAAGTAGACAAACAAATAAATAAATGAGAATAAGCATTTCCTTGTATAATATGACTCTGTCAGGATGAACAAACCCCTTGCCAAGAATAGTTGGTGATGTCTCCCCTAAGTGACAGAGAACAAGATGTGCTTCTCTTCTTTGCCCCGCTAAGTATATTTTGAAACTCTCATCATTATACATAAAACAAACATTAAAAAAAACTTAGAGTAGCCAAAACCATACAGACAGAAAGGAATGTAGCAGGTACCAAGCCTGTATGGAGGGGATGGGGCACTGTCACCCAACGCGGTAAGAGTTTCTGTTTTACAACATGAAACAGTTCTAGGAATGGATGGTGGCAATGGCTGTGCAACATTACAGATGTATTTAGCACCACTAAAATGTATACTTAGACATGGTTAAGATGTAAATTTTATGTTTAGCGCATTTTATCACAAAAAATACTATGAAAGATGAAGAGGAAAAAAAATCAGACTAAGTAGGCACCTCAGGATCCAAAAACAACTGTGGTGGGGTTGGAGGAGGCTGGACAAATAGCTCAGCAGTTAAAGCATTTGCCTGGCAAACCCAAGGACTTGGGTTCGATTCCCCAGCACCACATAAACTGGCATGATGGAGCATACCTGTAATCCCAGCACTCAGGATACTGAGGCAGGATTGCTGCGTGTTTGAGGCCAGCCTGGGTTATAGAGCAAGACCCTGTCTCAAAACAACAACAAAACAAAACAAAAATACCCCAAGAACAACTGGGTTTTCATTTTGCTCCATTTGCCCCACTCTGAACTGAAAAAAAAAAGCCTGTCCTTTCCAAAGGACCAGAAAAAATGCAGCCTATACAGTAGAAAACTTACAGACAATAAACTGTCAAGCAACCCAAAAAACCCCACACTCCTTCTTCACTTACACTAATAATAAGTGGGGAGCTTACTCTTAGACTTCTACCCTTGCCAGGATGTAAAGAGATGCCATAATGTCTCCATCAGAGGCAAAGTAAGGGAGCCTGAGTGACACAGAGAGCTGAAACTTTCATCCCCACAGGCTGGCTGGCATCAGTAAAGACGGGGGGATCCCCAACTTCCACCGCCACCGGCATTCACACCAAGAGATGATGCATCCTTCCCTCTCCCTACTGCTGTGGGGATTCAAGAGGCTCCACTGCAGATCAGGAAGGCTGTCCTTCCCCTCCTCCCCTGTTCATTCACACCAGGTAGGAAACATCCAGAACAGTAAGGAAGTATCAGTGGAGAGCTGATGGGTGCCAGAAGGCCCAGCCATCTCTGACCACAGCAGCAAAGCCCCCACAGGGGCTGTGTGGGATGGAGACTCCAGAGGGGAGACAGAATTCTATCCCTTTTGGGCAGTAACAAGGCAGCAGACCCTCTTCTCCGGAAGAAGCCAAAGCAACTCAGAGGAAACCAGAAAAGGGGAAGATTTAAATAAGATCCAGAGGTTTTTAACATAATACCCTAGATGTTCAATCTAAAAAGAGAAATTCCCATCTCAAACCAGTCAAAATGCCAACACCAAGGTGAAAAAGCTTTTAAATGTGCTATCACAAAAACATGTCAAGGTGCAGTGACAAACGTGCCTGAAACACATGCAAGAGCCTCAGAAAAGAAACAAAGTCTCAGCAGATAAAGGATATAAAAACCAGAGGGGAGACTTGGAACTCAAAAATACAATAATCAAAAAGTTTAAAATCTCAATGCATGAGTTTAACATAGAAGGAAGAGGTAGAGGAAAGGTTCCATGTACAAGAGAATGAAACAAAAGAAATTATCCACTCTAAACAGGAAAGAGAACAGGAAAAAAAAAGGAAAAGGTCTCTGGAACCTGTAGAATTTGTTACTAAAGATCTAACTGTAATAGGGTGTGGCTGAAGAAGTGCTCGCAGAAATGACGGCTGGAAACTTTGCTAAATCTGGCAAGGACATGAATCTACAGACTGAATCTTTTTTTTTTTTTTTTTTTCTTTCTCAGACAGGTTCTTGCTCTGGAGCCCACGCTGGTCCTGAACTCACTATGGAGCCCAGGCTATCTCAGGACTTGTGACAATCCTCCTGCGTCAGCCTCCTGAGTACAGGTGTGTGCCACCATGCCCAATTTATGTGGTGCTGGGGAATCAAACCTGGGGCCTGTGCTCGCTAGGGAAGCAATCTAACCACTGGGCAAGCCCCAGATTTCAGAATCTGAGTGAACCTAAATAGGACAAGCCCTCCAAAACCTCCATACTAAGATATATCACAGTCAAACTTTTGAAAACCCAAAGAAGAAATAAACCCATAAGAATTAAAAAGCATTTTGAAAGTACTGACACAGAAATGACACTTTACCAATAAGGGAAAAGCAACTAATGACAGGGAATTTCTCCTTAGACTACAGGAAGGACAGAAAAAAGGGGCGGGGGGGGGCAGAGTACAGCATTTCTCACTCAAATGCTG
This sequence comes from Ctenodactylus gundi, assembly GCA_004027205.1. Classification (NCBI taxonomy): domain Eukaryota; kingdom Metazoa; phylum Chordata; class Mammalia; order Rodentia; family Ctenodactylidae; genus Ctenodactylus; species Ctenodactylus gundi. The sequence continues at coordinate 353,139 of PVKB01000821.1, forward strand.
GTCAAAACAAAACAGAACAAAAACCTGTCAATTTAAGTCCTTCAGGAATGCAAGGGAAAAACTGGAGGTGTGATGATACGTACTTTTTCTTCTTTTTTTTTTTCTGAGACAAACAGTGTCTTACTCTGCAGTCCAGACAGGTCCTGAACTCACTATGTAGCCCAGGTTGGACTCAAACTCAGGCAATCCTCCTGTCTCAGCCTCTGAGGCACTGGGATTATAGGCATGTGCCATTATGTCCTCAAGCCCAGCTTATGTGGTGCTGCAGAATTGAACCAGGGTCTTATGCTTGCTAGGCAAGTGCTTTAATTGCTGTACTATTTCTCCAGCCCATTGTGATGGTATATACTATAATCCTAGCACTCGAGAGGCTGAGGCAGGAAGAGGACAGCCTGGGAAACTGAGAGAGGACCTGCCAAAAAAGAAAGAAATGAAGGAAAAAAGAAAGAAAGAAAGAAAACAAACCCTACAAACCTGGAAAAAAAAAACCAAAGAAAACTAAGTGAATTAATCAGATCTACTATAAAAAGAATGTCTAAAGGGTACTTGAGAAGTTGAAGCAGGACTTCACTGTGGCTGGAAGTCTGCAAGTTTGAGCTTGTTGGGCTATACAGGGAGTTAAAGGCCGCCCGGGACTACACAGGGTGACCCTGCTTCAACAAAATAAAACAACAATCAAAAGCGAATACCTAAAGGAAATTCTAGTCTAAACAGGAAACAATAAAAGAAGGAAGCTTAACTTCCAGAAGGAAGAGAAAACAGCTAAAGTCTGAATAAATATGATAGATGTTTCTTGTGCTAAGTTTTCTAAATTACGTATGAGGATCGAAAAACATTGTAACAATAATACAGTTCTACACAGGGAGAGAAAATAGTGAGGATAATTACTTTATAAAAGAAGGGAAAATAAAGAGATTTAAAAGGAAGGATTCTATAAGTCACTTAAAATGGTAAACTGATGACAATTAACAAACTATTAACCACATTAAATGTAACAATCTAAACACATCTATAAAGGAGCAGGGTGCGATGGTGCACATCTGTAATCCCAGCATTCGGGAGGCTCAGGCTGGAAGATTGCCATCGAGTCCAATCAAGGCTACCCTGGGCTACACAGCGAGTTGAGGGCCAGCCTGGGCTAAAGAGTGAGACCATGTCTCAATAAATAAATAAATAAATCTAACAAAGCAGATTAAAATGCATGGTCCAATTATCTGCCATTTAAAAAAAGAAATTCACTGCACATATGATGTAGGTGAATTAAAAGCAAACAAATAGAAAAAAGATTTATCAGGTACCTATCAATCAAGACAAAACAGGATCGCTACATTCATAACAGATGAAGTGGATTTCAAAGCAAAGAAAATTACCAGAAATAGAGTGGTATATTGTATAATGATAAATGAGTCAATCAACTGAGAAGACAGAAATTCTAAATAACCATGAACCCAAGCAGAGATCTGCAAGTTACGTGAGGAAAAACTGACAGAACTGAAAGAAGTAAACAAATCAACAACTATAGTTGGACACTGTAAGTCCTTTCTGTCTCTTTAACATCATCGAAATCACTAGAAAATAGTCAAAGACCCAGAACTCAACAACATGGCCAATGCAAATAATCTATGCTTATAGAACACTCCACCTAAAAAGACAGGGAGTAACTCAGTGGTTGAAGTGCTTGCACAGCACGCATAGGGCTCTGGGTTTGATTCCCTAGTATATCATAAAGATTAGCTGGGCTTCCAATACTCGGAAGGCTGAGGCAGAAGAATTGCTGAGTTTAAGGCCAGCCTAGACTGAGCAAGATCTTGTCTCAAAATAAGCAATATCTTGGGCTATGAAGCAAATCTTAACAAATTTAAGAAATAAAATTGAAATCATATAGCTTTGTGGCCCCTGGTCAAAGTTGAAATAATCAGAAAACTAATAATAGAAAGGCAACAAGAAATTTTCAAAATATTTGTAAACTAAATTTCTAAAAAAAAAAAAGAATCCATGGATAAAGATACATTGAACTAAATGAAAATGAAAACACAACAAACCAAAAATTGTAGGACACAGCGAAGGTCGTGCTAAGAGAAAAGTTATAATACTAAATGAATGAATTAGAAAAGAAGAAAAACCTCCGATCAGTTATTTGAGCTTAGAACTTACAAAAAGAGCAAAACAAACCCAAAATAAGCAGAAGAAGAAAAAAGACAAATGCAAGAAACAAAATTGACTGTAATCCCAGTCATAAGGAGGTGGAGGTAGGAGGATGGTGTGAGTTCCAGGCCAGCCTGGGATACATTGTGAGTTTAGGACCAGAGTGGATTACAGAGCAAAGTCCTGTCTCAAAGAAAAAAAGAAAAGAAGAAAAGAAAAGCAATAGAGAATCAATGAAACATAGAGCTGACCAATAAGTAAAAAAGAAAGACATAAGTTACCTATATGAAGAATAAAAAGGGAATATCGTGCTAGCCTCTGCAGACATCAAAAGGATAATAAGGGAATATTAGCTAGGTGAGGCAGGATTGAAAGTTTAATTCCAGCCTAGGTGTTATGGTTTGGATCTGAAATGTGCCTCAAAGTCTCATGTGGTGCAGATGGAAGGCCTGGGGGTGTGGGTGAATAGGCCAGGTGGGGTCAGTGGGTGATGCCAAGATGGCCACTGCAGCTTCCCAAACCAGTGGCAATCTCCCTTGAGGGGTATTACTGGAGTATTAGTAGGGGACCCAGTGCCCACAGCAGCCACCTGCATAGAACTGCCAACACTCTAGATTGGAATTGCAGGAAACTTGCCTTGAAGACATGCATATGTTGTTCATAGGAGACACACAAGTCAGAGGCTACTGTGACTGGAGAAGTGGTTTTGTCATTCATATTAGTCAAAACTCATCAAACTCCACACTTAAAATCTATTGACTTTATCACAACAAATGAAGCTTCCATAAAGAAAAGATTAAGGGGAATGTTTCTGTCAATACTGCTTATAATAGAATGATTTAGGAAGACCTTAAGGCCATAAAGAGACTAGATAAACAAAATCATGGTGTACGCACATAGCTGCTTACGAAGACAAATAAAACGGGCCCACACCCAAATGAATCTAGTGAACACGACATAAAATGAAAAAAAAGAGCTAAAAAAGAAAGCATGCTTTTTATGAATAAAATTTAATACGCACTTGCATCGTGCTTGGTACCCACTCCTCTGTAGGGCAGCAGGTTGCTCAGGCAACACCCTGGATTTGCTGCTCCTCTCAGCAGTGTGGAGTAGCCAGAGAAAGGCAAGAGGATGCCCCAGGCTGGAGCCTCCCACCTAACACCCTCTTCATAAAAGTGTCTGACTCATCTGGCCTGAGACTGTCCGTCCTTTATACGTGGGGTTCTTTCTGCCAGAGACACAGTGAAATGCCTGGAGATGCAATAGCCGTTGGAGATGAGGACTTCGGAAACATTAACTGAAGGGGGCAGAGTAACCAGCCAGGTTCTGGACTCCATCATGGGGCCACTGTCTCAACTCAGCCTCCTCACCTTCAGACTGCCCGTTATAGGCGTAAACGGGCTCCCTCTTGACCATGCCGCCAAAGTGAGGCTTTCTGTGACAGGACACCAAGTGTAAACCCTAACTGACACAGTCCAAAGCCACATGATGGAGAGGGTGTGGGCCAAAGGATAAAGACAGGACTGGAAATGAAGCACCCCATGGGGGACAGGGATCGTCTTTGAGGGTGGGTGGGGGAGAAGCCTGGAGAGGAGAGCTGTGGGGGGCTTCGACAACATGGCTAAGGTCTAGCTTCTGTGAGGAAGGGTGAGGCCATAAGTGGGATTTACTACCCATTATGTTTTTTTGTGTATTCTGAGTATTTTATAACAAAGTTTAAATATAAGAAATTATAGATTAGAAAGAAAAACTGTACGGGTAAAGAGAAAGTTAGGCCTTCACTATTTGCTATTTACTAGTCAGCTCACCTGCTGCTGACTGGTCTGCCTGATGAGAATGGTGGCATTTCTACTGATGTGGCTTAGGTAAGAAGCTGTACCCTTCGCCAAGCATGGTACTTCACACCTGTAATCCCAGCACTCTGAGAGGCTGAGGCAGGAGGACTGCAAGTTTGAGCTCAACCCAGGTAATTTCTTGACTTAGCCAGAACTTGTCTTAACCTTAAAAAAAAAAAAGGCAGAAAGGAGAGTTGGAAGGGGGATGGTCTTGGGTACCTAGCTCAGAGCAAAGGCCCTGGGTTCAATCCCCAATACCACATATAAAGAAACCCTAAACTCTAAACCATAATGGCACTTGGTTTGAGAAACTACGCAGTTCACAGTTCACACTCTGGTCTTAGAAGTGTCACTTTCCTTGGATAACTGTAACTCTTACTATGGCCTCTGCCGGCCATGTTGAGGTCCCCCGTCCTCCCGGGGCAGGGGAGATGTAAGGCTCCTCAGCCCCTCCAGTACCAGACATCAGACACACTGGCTCTGTGGAGTGGAATGAAATATAGCACAGAACGGCGCAGATGCACACAGGGCAGGGTCAGGGGCAGGGGCAGGGGCACCCTTTCCACCCACACTGAGTCCCTAGGTCCTGAGTAGCGACCTCAGCTCCTGAGTTTACAGAAAGCTTTGTAGTTAGGTCTGAAGTACACACCTGTTGAGAACCCCTACCTGTGAATAGCTGTCTTTCTCTCTTTGCTTCCAGGCTCATACTTAGAAGGGTCACATTCTGCAACGGATATCACAACAGTTTTCCTTTGCATTCACAAAGATAAAATTACATCATATCATTGAAAGAACAGATTTTTAAAAATGTTGTCATCCTTGGGATTAGGCATGTAGCTCAGTTGTAAAATACTTGCCTAGCAGCTGGGACACCCTGGCTTTGATCCCCCCCTCTCCCAGCAACAAGAACAACAACATTCTCCCCAGACTATGGAGACCCCGCTGTTCTCCCCAGGTGACATGTCCTACTCCGTTCACCCCAGTTAGATTTTAGTCTATCTTTGTGTCTTCCGGAAACTAAGAATCCATGCCCCAACAGATATTGATAAACTTTTTGGGTGGGTCCAGTACTCTCAGAAAGACATCGCTGTATTTTTAGGCTATTCTACTGCTCCAGGCAGGACCACAGTGAGCATTTCACTGGGAGCCCAGCTGGCAGGGACTGGCGGCTGCCAACAGAAAAGAACCATGGGCAAAACTCATTTTTAAAGACACACGCCGGACTCAGCCTCTGTCCCCATTTCAGGCTGGTGCCTACAGTTGTTCGCATGCAGAATCACGGACAGGGCTCAGGGCACCGTGCCCAGGACCTCATGGTGAAAAAGTGTCCCATCCCTTCTCTTCCCTTCATGTGGAATCTTTTTCTGCGCAGAGGGGACCCCAGACTAATCTCTCTGCTCTCCTATCTGGTAAATGGAGACTTGGGATTTTGAAAAGATGAGGCACCACACCCCCATGCGTCCGCAAAGCAAATTAATATCAAAACTGGGGTGAAGACTTGCATCTTTGGTCTCCCAAAGTGGTTTTGTGTTTCACTAATGCTAAATTTAATGAGCCTCCTTTTTTCTTTGTTCCAAAATTTTCAAAGAATATTGTTTTCATCTTCACAAATCACATGCTAGAATTATTAAAAAGCTGATGGGCGGGTTTCACTTCCTGTGTGGAGGCAGCAGGTCTCTCACTGCCCAAGTGGAAAACCAGCTTCCAGACCCAGGAACGCCAGGGAACTCATGAATATTCATCACCTCCGGAGAGTCCACTAAACAGCGGGCAACGGAACTAGCACCCGAATGTTCTCCAGGAAGCAACCTCTTCTTACTTGGCCAGATGATCATTTCCAAAAATGTAAGGAAGTCTGTCTACTGTTAGCAGCTTTAATAAGACGCCCCTAAGGCTTGAAATAGTAAAACAACCCCTTCTCCAAAACAAACACAGCTTTCCTCTGTGTATCTAATGAGAAGTGAAACCACAGCTTGGGAAAATTCTGAGATGTTTACTGTCCTCGAAGGCTGAGGCAACTACAGCCCCAAAGAAAAGGCAGGTCACATAGGAAAGGGCTCTGTAAAAACAAAAGTTTTTGCGGGGTGGGGGGTGGGGGGGGGAGTTGCAGACCTGTAATCCCACCACGCTGGGAAGCTGAGGCAGGAGGATCGCAAGATCCACACCACGCTTCAGATAGAGAACTAAAGTCCAGGAGGCAACAAGTGCCCACCTGGCAAGGGACACTCAGTCCTCTGGTCTTCCAAAAGGGGCCCGCAGGTCCTGAAGGAATTCTCCTCCCCCTCAGGCCGCGTCCTCAGCCTTTCAGCTGGAGGCAGGGAAGCTGCCGGAATAGGGTTAGCAAATACCCGGAGTGCAGGGGGCCGGGAGGCGTCCCCCGGGGACCCCAGGCTCAGCTCGTAGCTGCCAGCTAGCAGGCAGCCCAAGGGCTGGGAGCTCGCGGCCCCGCCATCTCCTCCGGGCGCCCAGAGCTCGTACACTTGCACACGCACTTTAATTAGCTGTAAGAAACAGGGATCGTTTTTTCTCCCCGCGGCAACTAAAGGACTTCATTTGGGAAACTTGGCTGGAGCTGGTAAAAAGGAAAGAGATGACCTTCGTGTCGACACTTAAAAAGCTCAAACCAAAACACAAAAGCCTGAGCCGCTGCGGAAGAGAGCTGTAGGAAGAGGTGGGCAGGGATTGGGCCCCTTGGACACTGTCCCGAGAGGCACGGGACAGGCGGCTATTCTTACACCACATCAAGTCTGAATTCAAAAAAGGGAAAGGATGGGTGGGTAGTGGCCTCTCCTCCGGAACTGACAGGTCCCAGTGGTCCTGCTGGTGGAACTGGTAAGAAAGGAAACTCTAAGAAGTGCAGAAAAAGATCTGAGCCCTGGAGGATAGATGCCCCATGCCTCAACGCCCAAGCACTGTGCCAGGGGCAGGTGCCTCCCCTAACATTATCCTGCCCATTTCAGATCTTAGGATACACCTCAGTGAGGAAAGCACTCTCCACCTGACTTCTGTTTAGTTACTTCCAAAAGTTGAGTTCCGAGGAACAGAGGGAAAACACCAGTAGTCCTGGCTAATCTTTTTGTAGTACTTTTCCTGTGCCAGTAGCTCACTCCATCCTTCTCATCAGCTCCATGAAATAGTTCCACACCCCCCAAAATCGATGAGTTAACCACATTGCCATTCCTACAGAGGCCAGTGCTGTTAATGCTTTAATTCCAGTCCAAAGAAACATGCATGGAAAAATCTCTTTTTCAGTTTTTGTAATAATTAACCTCTTCTACAGAGACACATGCTGAATTAGGATCATGTGACTTGGGTTAAGATTAAATGAGTGGCCACAGGTCAAATCAAGGTCTGTAGGGTATCCTGTCCCTCACTGGTGAAATATCAAAACTGTATTTTTCCTGTAAAACAAAAATCAACTTTTGACTTCATTTTCCTAGTTGGAATGGTTGGAATATACAATACATAATGTTTATGATGAGCTTGAGTATTTCGTGCACATATATATCACATCAATATTACGATCTCTTCCCCTCCTCATTTTTGGCCCTCCCACATCTTCCCCATTCCTCCGTAACTCCCATTATTACACCCATTTAGTTCTATGGAATGCCTGTGTTCTGGGTTTCCCAAGTCAGAGAAACCACGCGATATTTAACATATTTAATCTTCTCACTTCACTACTCAAATCATGACTTATCAGCTCAGCTTCCTACCCTTGTAATGGGCTGCAGTGGCCATATTTTGATGCCTCCTCTCTGGGTCCTGTAGAGCCCTTTCTTGGGACTATTTGCCAAAAGGTTCCCCCCCGCCCCCGTATCTTACTATATCTTTGTTGAGATTCTTTAATGTGGCTTCACCCACCAGTCCACATAAAGAAGAGAACTATAACAATGACATTTATAAGGCAAGAAAATATGAGAAAGACAGAGAAAGAAGTTAAATTTCAAATTCCTTAGTTGGGTACTAAAAGGTAAATGTGCTTTCAAAAGACATTCAGGTTGCATCAATCAGTTTTCTCAGGATAAACTTATATCCAAGACCAAATAAGTGAATCTCTACATTAACTGATCTTAAGTATATATCGAATTGCTACATTAAATGAACTTTATATCACATAAGCATACTACACTTAAAGCAATACAGTGGTATGTCTAGTTATTTCAGATTTTGACTTTTGCAATTTATTTACTCAGATTTCACTAATTACTAACATTTTGCCATATTTGGCTTATCATTTTACCTACCTTTCCATCTCTAACTTCATGCATACATATTTTTTAAGATTTTATACCAATTTCCCATGTTGAATATAATTATTGTTTTGCAAATTTATATACTATTAAGAATAATAATTATGGGGGAAGATTCACAGATTTTATGAGATAGTTGGTACTGTTTTAGAAGGATACCAGTCAAATAATTCAATTACCAATCTATTCTTTTTTTATACTTTCTCTTTAGATGTTTCCTTTCCTCCATGCTTTTTGGTGCTGCTTATCTCTCTGTCTCTCTCAAAGATTCCTCAAGTTTATTATTTATTTATTTATTTATTTTTTGCAATGCTGGGTTAGTGGTCACAAATTTCTTTAGGGATTCTTGGTCATGAAATACTTTTACTTCTCCTTCAATTTTCAGGGCTAATTTTGCTGGATACAACAACTTGGGTTGACACGTTCTATCTTGTAAAGCTTGAAAGATCTTGCTTCAGACTCTCCTAACCTTTATGTTCACATTGAGATATCTGCAGTAATTCGAATCAGTTTGCCTTGGTAGAATAATGTCTGTTTTTCTCTTGATGCTCTTAATATTCTCTTTTTATGGTGTATTTCTAAGATTTTGATTATGATACGTCGTGGCAAATCTTATTGCTGGTTGAGGTTATTTAGTATTCTATAAGCTTCTTTTACCTGAAAATTAATTTCTTTTTCTAGATTAGGGATTTTTTTTTTTTGCATTATTCCAGTGAATAAATTCTTTATATCTTTGGTGCTGTGTTCTGCTCTTTCTCACACCCATAATTCTGAGATTGGTTCTCTTTCAATCATCCATCAGCTGTTGTATGCAGCTACTTTGCTCATTTCTAATTTTGGAGTTGTGCCTAATTATCACATTTGTTTCCTCAGCCTTGTCTTCAAGGTCTGAAATTCCTTCCTCACAATATTCAAGTTGTCTTCCCTTGCTTTCACATATATTTTTCATATCTTGAATTTCAGCTAGATTTTTTTTCAGATTTTCCACTTCTGTATCAAAATGTTCCCTCATATCTTGCATTTTATTTTTTATCTCAGCCAACTTCTTATTTGTGGCTTCAATATGCCCAGTGAGTTCTGTTTCCATTAGGACCACCATTTGATTAGTAAGTTTCTCTTAAAGCCTGCTGATCAATGATTGCATTTCTTTGAGAATATCTTGCTTGAACTGATTGTTCAACTTGTTTATTTGCTTTTTGACTTCCTTCCCTATGAGTTCCACTATTTCAGGGCCAATGACATTAGTTTCGGGGGCCTGTGGGAGTCCTGTTGCCTTGTCTTCTTCCCATGTTTCTATTGTTGAGGAACTTCACTTTAAAGGCCTAGCAAGAAGTTTCCTTGAGCAGAGATGATGTTGTATGGGAGGAGCTGCAATTCCTCTGAGTTCTGTGCTGGGAGCAGGCCGTGAGGGAGGACCTGACAGTCCGATGGCCTCAGAGGTTTCTTGTTCATCCCCAGCCCCTCAGCACAAAGCTCTCCTGCCTGTCGTGGCTTTCCACCCCCAAAAGAAGGGCTCTCCATCCTCAGAGGTACTCCCACTACACTGAGCCATTCAGGACATCTGCTGCCTTTCTCTCCTCTTTGCAACTGCCTCTGGTGCAAATTTCTTCCTAGGCACTGCTTAAAAGTGATCTCAAACGCCCTGGTGTGCTCTTCTGAGCTTTCTTTTACTCTAATCAGTTCATTCTTGGGCTCCTCTTTTTTTTAATGGCTCCCGTTTACATCATTGCCTGTTATGGCTGCCAAGCACTACTTCTATCTGGGCTCTAGGAGGCCTTTTCTAGGGAGAGCTAACATTGTCTCTGAACTATACACTACCTGCAGGGTTTTTTTTTCGGAGGCTCGGGTTACCAGCTGCTGTCAATTCTCACTTCTCCCAGATTAGTGTTTACCTCAACCTGAGGTTCTGGACTCTGGGCTTTCCTCCATCTGTGATCTGTGGATGCTGGCAGCTCAGGGCCATGCCCGGTCAGCTGCTGCTTTTCTCCACTTCCAATATGTCTTCAGGATTTCTGACCTTCTCATAGCCTCCTGTCAGTTGTTGGAATGCTCCTTTCTCTTCTAGTTTGGTCAGATGTTCCAGGCTCCACACGGGCTTTCCTCCACCTGCAGATGCCTGCGGCTCCCAGCCATTTGCAACCGGCCAGGGATGGCTTCCTAGGCTGCTGTTCTTTTCCTCCACTTCTGATGTTCCTTCGGGATTTCTGATCTTCCCTTGGCCCCCTTTCAGTTGTTGGGGTACTCCTCCCTGTCCTAGCTACACTGAGCAGGTGTTCTTGACTAAATTCTCAACTCTTTAAGTGGGTCCATGAGGAGACATTGTACAGCTCTGTTACTTGGCTGCCCTCCTCAGTCTCATTTCTATCTTCCTGAGGAGTAAAGTTTACTGGGTGCCATAAACAAGTAAAATATTTTCTATCAATCAAACCAAGAGCAGAAGGTGGAGAGCTGCGGCAGTTCTGTTTCTGGAAAAGCCAGCAGTAGGGCAGATGAGGAAGAAATCTGAGTTAAGACACACAGGGGCTGATATCCACACTTACAATACATTCTAAGCACCTGGATGGGCCATGAATGGGAATGATGGGGGCATTTGGTAAGGCCCCTGCCAAGAGAAGCTCTCCTCTTGGTGGGGAGGAGTGGAGGAAAATCCAGAAAGGAAAGTAATTATGTGGCACCCATCCAATGCTGGAGGCCTATGAGACCTTGTCTCATAATTTAAAAAAAAAAAAAGCCAGTAATCCCAGCACTCTGGTGGCTGAAGCAGGAGGATCGTTGTGAGTTTGAGGACAGCCTGGGCTACACAGTGAGTTTAGGATCAGACTGAACTACAGAGTGAGTCCCTGTCTGAAAAAAAAAAGAGGGTTGAAAATGTAACTCAGTATGAAGGCACTGGGTTTCATTTCCAGAACCACAAATAACAACAACAACAACAACAACAATAATAATAATAATGAAAAGATTAAGTAGGAATTAATCAGGTACTGACAGGTATTATCAAGAGATTTAATGTGGGACAGGATGGTGTAACAGTAACTACGGGTAAGGTTTTTCTTAGGAAAACATCTCAGCTGGAATCTGAAGGACAGGAAGAGGCAAAGCGTGCCAACATCTTGGGGAAAAGATCTGAGTGGCAGGCAACAGAGCCTGCAAAGGCTGATGACAGGCCAGTGGCCTAAGTAGCAAGAACAAGGGGGAAATGACTAGAAATGATTTGAAGAGGGAGGGGAGACGCTGGGAGTCTGCGAGCTCTGGCAAGGAAAGGCCGCTCTTGGGGGATATTTAACAAGGGGACAACACAATCAGATTCGTGTTTTTAAAATCTCATTTCTCCTGTTACGTGGACACGTGTGTGTGTGTGTGTGTTCAAGGTCCCGGATCAGTTTTCTGCCTGAGGGCCTGCCTGTTCCCAAGTTATCAGCATTACTAAGTCACTGGCACTTCTGCCAGGATCAGACAATTGTTTCAGAAAATAAGATTTAATGTAGGGGGTGTAGCTCAGTAGTAGAGTGCTTGCCTAGCAAGTGTGAGGACTTCATTTTGAACTCCAGCACCAGTAAGTTATTGTTAATTTAAAGAAGAATTGTGTCCAGCTCAGCATTAAAAAAAAAAAAATCATGTATTCACTAAAATATACCCTGCTGGCCAGGTATGGTGGAGCAGGCCTGAAATTCCAGCCCTTGGGAGTCCGAGTCCATGTAGGCCATTAGATACCCCTGTGTCACACAGGAGGACTGCCGTGAGTCCAAGGCCAGCCTAGGCTCCATAGTGAGTTCAGGACCAGACCGGGCTACAGAGCAAGACCATGTCTTAAAAAAAAGAGAGAGAGAGAGAGAGAGAGACATTAAAAAAGAAACCCTTGTCTCACAAAAGAAAAAAAGAAAAAAGAAAAGAAAAAGAAAAAAAAGCTTGCTTACTCCCAAAGAGCGTTGTTGTTTCCTTGTTTTCCTTTCTGGTGTTGGAGTATGGCAACCCTTTTAATTTTGTTTTGTTTTGTTTTTTGAGATAGGGTCCTTCTCTGTAGCACAGGCTGGTCCTGAACTCACTATGGAGCCCAGGCTGGCCTTGGACTCACCACAATCCTCCTGCCTCAGCCTCCTGAGTGCTGGGATTACAGGCATGCGCCACCATGCCTGGCTAATGTGGTGCTGGAAATCGAACTCGGGTGCTTAGTGCTGAGCCATTCCTCCAGTCCAGCACCCTTTTTTATTTTGAGATAGGGTCTCACTAAGTCACCTTGGCTGGGCTTGAATTTTTGATCCTTCTGCTTCCCAATATGCTAGGATTATGGAATCATGGGTTTGTATCACCAAAGCTTTTTTTTTTTTTTGAGGCTATTGTAATAGGGCAGCAAAGCAACACAGAACCCAAACTTCTGGCTGGTATATATCAGACAATATATTGGAGTAAGAGTTACAGTATGGGCTGGAGAAATGGCCCAGCGGTTAAAGCACCAGCACCTCATAAAGCCAGGTGTGGTGGCATACCTGTAATCCCAGCACTCGGAGACTGAGGCAGGAGGATTGTTGTAAGTGGAAGGCCAGCTTGGGTGAGTTCAGGACCAGAGGACCAGCCTAGGCTACAGAGGGAGAGACCCTGTCTCCTAAAAAAAGAAAAAGAGAGAGTTACAGTATCAACTTGGGAGAGAAATGTTAACATTAATTATGCAATTTTGAAAGCCCAATTTGCTCTAAGGGTTTGCCTTGGGCTAAATCTTCACAATGCCTTTACTTTGACCCACTTTCCTGTCTCCTCGGTGCTGGCAGTTCTCAGAACCACCCTGCGCCACTCACTGTTTGCTGCTCACTGGCGCCCCCATCAGAGGCCTAGCAGAAAGGAAGGATGGGAAAGCTTGGAAAGGCATGGGGCTGAGCTGTCTGTACCCTGTTGGGGCCTTCTTTGTGAAGAGGTGTTTGGCGGTGGGGAGAATTTCTGGGTTAAAGTGATGCTTACATTTTAATTGTTTATCTATTTCTCTACAGTGTAGACACTACACATATTTACACTCTCTTGCTTGGTAAACCACTCAGGCCTACAGTATTCAATACAAAAAAACTTACTTTACATTTCTAATCTCTTTCTACAGCACTCTTCGCTGTGGTCAGTCTTTCAGTGAGACCCCATCCTGAGATGGGGAGTAGAGCTCCCTAAGGGAGTACTTGCCTTCCATGCAAGAGAACCTGTGTTTGTACTGGAAAAATTAAAATTTCATCCTTTACACCTTTTACAAGGTAAGATGAAACACACAGACATCTAACAGGCACTCTTCCAGATAAAAGGCAAGGGGATGGGGACCAGCGTAGCTTTGAGGATAAAGCATTTGCCTAGCAAGGATAAGACCCTGGGTTTGATTCCCCGGCACCACATAAACTGTGTGTGGTGATGCGTTCCTGTAATCCCAGCCTCCAGAAGGCTGAGTCAGGAGGACTGCCTAGAGTTCAAGGCCAGCCTAGGCTACATAGGGAGTTCAGGACCAGCCCGGGCTACAAAGCGAGACCCTGTCTCAAAAATAAGATTACAAATTTTAAAAAAGCAAAAATTGGGGCTGGAGGAATGGCTCAGTGGTTAAAGAGCTTGCCTAGCAAGCACTAGGTTAAGCTCTAAGTACCAGAGTTTGATTCCCCAGCACCACATAAGCTGGGCATGGTAGCATAGGCCTGAAATCCCAGCATTCAAGCGGCTGAAATAGGAGGATTGCCGTGAGTCCAAGGCCAGCCTGGACTCCGTAGTGAGTTAAGGACCAGCATGGGCTACAGAGCGAGACCTCGCCTCAAAAAAAAAAAAAAAAATCAGAGGAAAAATTGTAGAAACTTTTCATTCTTCCTGCTGTATAGATTTTAAAAGACCCATGATTACCTGATTGAAACATTGTCAGCTATAAGACTTATTTATTACAGTGTTGTTGTGGTTAGGATCTGGAGTGTTCCACAAAAGCCTCATGTATTTTAATGTTATGGATTGTCTATGGAGCCATGTAATGTTGGTGGATTGGGGTCTGGCCTGGAGGGGTGGATTGCAGTTGTTGGGATTAGGGGCACGTGAGTTAAGACTAAAGGCATGTGACTTAAGACTAAAGGTGTGTGAGTTAAGACAAAAGGTGTGTAGTGGCCACACCTTCTATACCCGGATGCAGGAGAGACTAAGACTGGGACTTGGACTAGTCTCGATGAGTCTCGCATGCCTGTCTGTGATGTCCTGAGAAGCTGCCTCCACCTTTCTGCCCCTGCCATGTACTTCAATTGCTGCCAGCCGCCCCTGAATGGACTGTGACCATCTGAAACTGTAAGCTAAAATGAACCTTTCCTTTCCTAAATTTGTGCGTGTCAGGTAGAGTCACAGCAATGAAAAAGTAACTGAAACAAATGTATTTATTTATTTATTGTACTGGGTATTGAGACCAGGGCCTTCACACTGAGCTACACCCCCAGCCCCCATCCCCCTTTTTAAAAAAATTTTTGATTTTGAGACAAGGCTTTGCTAAATCACTAAATTGCCCAGGCTCGGTCCAAACTTGTAATCCTCCTGTCTCAGTTTCCCAGAGTGCTGGGGTTACAGGCTTCAGCCACTGAGCCTAGCTATGACAGCTTTTCAAAGATCCAGAAAATAAAGCACACAAAATTTGAGTATCTGACTACAAGCAGTTGCCAACATTAGCAAAATATACAAGATTTACTGCAGATTATGAAAAATGGGTCTGGCAGAAATGCTGAGGAAATTTTGAGGATTTGGTGGTGATGGGCAGAGAACAGAACTGCCTCAGCTTTGTGCTTGGTTTTGGCTCCAAATTGCTATGTTGCCTCAATTTATGAATTGCTGATATAATGTGATGTGCCTAACGAGACTGCATTCTTTCAGAATTTATTTGTGCACCTAAACTTTCAAAATCACAAAGTTGTTTGATTATAAATTGGACTCTCCAGGTATTCTCTAAAAATATCTTTTTTTTTTTTTTAAAGGAGGGGCTGGAGGGATGGCTCAGGGGGTTAAAGGGCTTGCCTAGCAAGTGTTACATTAAGTGCTAAGTACTAGAGTTCGATTCCCCAGCACTACATAAACCGGGCCTGGTAGCACACGCTTGTAATCCCAGCACTCAGGAGGCTGAGGCAGGATTGCCCTGAGTCTCAAAAAAGCCTTTGAGTGTAACGGACCAATGATAATCAACCAAACTCATGACCAAAAGTGACAAAGGCCACAATGCTGAATGGAAACAGAACTTTCAGGGCAGGAGTAACACCTCGCCAGTGTTCACCGAGTCCTCCCACCGGATTTCATTTGGGTAAATCCTACTACAGTTTTTTCATCTTCCTCAAGAAGTGCCTCAGCCACCACACTTGGAACCTGGCCCTCTCCAAACAAGCCTGTGACGCCGGATCGAGTCTCCCTTTCTCAATCCAGTGCCTCACGATGAAGAGCAGCCTCGGAGGCCACCTGAGGGAACCGAGGTGAACCTAGACGCCGCGCCAGCACAACAAATTCCGTTCTGACGTGACGCGGCTGTCCCTTTTCCCAGGCCTCGGGACTCCCGGGGTGTCGCTGCCGCAGAGGGCCCACGCTGCACGCCGGGGCCCAGCGGGAGCAGCCTGCTCGCACCGTCCTTCCCCGCCCGGGCGCCCGGCTCCGGTCGATCGCGGCGCCGCTACGGCGACATCCCGGTCCGCAGCCTGCCCGCTCAGTGCTTCGCGAAGGCGGGTCTGCGGATCCCCGAAATGCCGCCGGAGCGGGATCCAGCCGCGCGACGCTGACGAGGGGAAAGTTCCAGACCCGTTTGAGACCAGATCGGCGTCCCACTTTCCTCCAGCCGAGAACTTTGGGACCTGCTGGGCGCCCCGCGGAGCTGGATTTCCTCCTCGGCGGCGAAGGGGGACCTTCGGCGCCCACCCGCACCCGCTCTTCCGGCACGCGCACCCGCGACCCTGCCCGGCTGCCCCGGCGACACTCGAAGGTTCGCCTGGGCTGCAGTCCGTGGGTGGGCGCCTTCGCCTACTGCCCACTCCTTCCACCGCCGGGCGGACGGACAGCTGTGCGCCAACGTGCCCAGCAGCCGGCGCGACCCCGCTGGAGCGCTCCGTCCCCGGGTCCCCGCGTCCCGCGTCCCCGCGCGGCCGCCTGCGAGCCCCTCGCGCGGCCGGGGCCCGGAGCCCTCACCTCCTGTGCAGAGCGCGGGGAGCAGGAGCGCCAGCTGCAGCCACAGCGGGACCAGCCCCATGGCGGGGCCGCGCACCCAGAAATTCTCTTCGGACCGACGGGCCGGCGGACAGACGCCCCGAACTCGCCCTGTCGCCGGCGGAGGTCGCCGCCAGCAAAGCGCGGCAGTCACCGCGGCCGGACTGCAGGCGCCGGAGTGGCAGAGCCGAGCCGCCCGCGGGAGGCGCCAGGGCTCGGGGGGCGGGCCCGGCAGGTTGGGGTGGGTAGGGGGCGGGAAGGAGGGCGCGGGAGAGGGGCAGGAGGGGCGGGGCGGGGGCCGGGCCGGAGCGACGGGCGCGGGGGGAGGGAGGGAGGGAGGGGAGCGGGGGGCCGGAGGAGAGCCCGGGGCGACCCGAGCAGGTTACCCGAGCTGGGGTGGGAGGGCGGACGGGGCGAGAGGCGGGCGGGAGGGGAAGGAAAGGGAGGAGACGGGGAGCTGGGCGATCCGCTCAGGGGGGCTGGCCCGATGGGGAGGGGTCCAAAGGAGAGGCGGCCGACTGGCGCCCCACGCGTGTGCAAGGCGAGTGGGAGCTGGCGGGAGTGGGAAGGAGTTAGGTCGAGGGCGCCCGAGGCAGCCCCGGATACTGTGGGGCCCATGGCGGCCCCGCAATTCAGGCTTTGCGGACTCGGGAAAGCCGAGCACTGACGCTGCCAGGGCGGTGGCCCGGGTGCCCGCGCTCCCCGCGGTCCCGCATCCATCCCCCCCCGCGGAGCGCCGCCGCTGGGATGCCCGGTCAGGCGCGAGGCCCGTCCTCGGAGACTGCAGGGGAGGGCGTCCCCGGAAGGAGAAGCGTGTCAGTGAGAGAGCAGAGCGCGGGACTAGAGAGCCGCAGCGCGGCGGTGGTGAGACCGGGCAGCCGAGAGCTGCAGCCACGGGAGCCACAGCAGAAAGGCCGGGCGCCTTTACCCACAGTGCGTCAGGGTTATGTAATGCCTTCTTCAAGGAAGCGCCTTTATTATACAATGAGTGTGTTTTAGAGTGAGCCTTTGGCCTCCTGAGCCAGGTCACATCACTCCTCTGCTCAAACTCCACATGCTCTTCCTTGGCTGCTGTGTCTTCTCTGCATAGGGCCAAAGTCCTGCTGGGACCTGCGTGGCTCTGTGTGGCCTGGTCCCCTTTCCTGCCTGGCGTCATCTCCCTTCTCTACTTCCATTTGCCCTGTTCTCTTGTCAAACAGTCCCTTAAACAGCTCAAGTGGATCTGGACAGTTGGTCACTTACACTGAGCACAGAAACAAAACCAGTGGGTGTCTGCTCTGGGCATCCTAGTCCCACAGGATGACACCAACCAGATGGGCCACATGAACACACTCCATAGGCCGCTGGCTCCTAGCGGCTCAGCGACAGGCAAGCGGCTTGTTTGGTCCTGGGAATGGAGTTCACACTTAACTACAACCCCAAACCATTTTTTACTTTTCATTTTGACACAGGATGTGCTGAGTTGCCCAGCCTGGGCTCAAACTTGGAACCTGCCTCAGCCTTCCAGAGCGCTGAGATCACAGGCCTGGCCCCCTGGGCCCAGCTCCAAGCAGTTTTATGGAGATCACTGTCGGATCCCCGGCAAGGGGGGATGGAGCCAAGGAGATGGGCAGTTCTGTGTTCAGCTTAGGCTTTAGGGGAGGGGTAAGTGCCCTGCCGCAGAGGCTCTCCCAAGTAGGGATGGGAGCTGCCTCCCAGGGACTCCTCCAGGAGGCATCACAAGGCACGTGTCCAGCTTTGGGTCAGACGGCAGTCGCCTGGTGCCTCCACAGCCCAGGTGAAGATGGACAGGATCGCCACAGCTCTTCGGCGATTTCCTTGCTGATGCTCATATACACCGGGCACAGTTCCAGCTTAAGAGTGTTCTTCAGTTTTCAGAGATGAGGTCTCACTGTGTTGCCCAGGCTGGCCTTGAATTCATGAGTTCAGTAACCCTCCTGCCTCAGTCTCCCAAGTGGACTGCAGGTATGTGCCACAGAACTGGCTACAGTCCTGCTTTGTATACGAGGCTGCCTTGTTCTAATTCTCTATTTCTGTGTGACAGGGCATCCTGTTCACAGTGGGAGTAAAAACACCAGCTGCTATGTTTATGGATGTTTGTGGGTCAGAGATTTGGATAGATGACAGGCAAGAGAGATCACCCTCACTCCTGGTCTGCCCTGGGACTTCAGGCTCAAATGGGTGACAGAATCATCCAAAGCAGGGGTCAGTAGGCAAGAGCTTGAGAGTCTGTGGCCTATTTTACCCATATCAGCACTATGGGACACAGCGATTCCATGGCTGCTTTTATGCTGCAACAGCAGGATTACCTGTGACAGAGCGTGTGGCCCTCAAAGCCACGTGAAGTTGGCCACATTGACAAGGATGGCCTGCACTTTATCTAAAGGCTCAGTCACACATCTGCTGTCACCTGCCCCAGGACTTGGAGACAAGTAAGCCCGAGCATCTACATGAGACCTCTGTGGCAGCCTGGCTGTAGTTGGCAGCCCTGCATGGCAGCTCAGGGCTCCAAGAGCAAGCATTCCCACGAAGAAAGTGGAAGCAATGTGATGTTTTGTGACGGAGCCACTTGACTATACTCTTTTGTGGAAGCAGTCACTTATCCTCATCTGGAAGAGCCACAGACTCCAACCTCTTGATGACAGCTGTGTCAGGGAGTTTACAGCTGTGTTTTTAAAACTCCAAAAGTACCAAAACTGGACTAAAACATGGGATCTCAACTGTATAGTCCTAATTTCATATGCTCCACGTATCCAAATGTCACTGTCATTTAATGTCCTGATTATTCAAGTGGATCAAACTGTGTTAAGAGAAATATAAGAAAAAATCAGACCCCATATTATACAGCTATTTCCTTGCTTATAGGATCTCTGCCCCAGAGGCAACATCTGTGCAATTTCAACAGGACAGCCCTCACCTGGAACCATACTCGGATGCCCACTGTATTTTCTGAATCAGCTTAGACCTGAATGTTACAAGTAGGAGCTCCTGCTGTTTTACCTAAGAAAAATAGACAATGGCAGGAGCCTGCATCAGTGTTCAGTCAGAGGCCAAGGAGGATTAGCCTTATTTATCCATGCTTATAAAGGTCATAACCAAAATAGAGTGTCACAGTCACAATTTATGAATCAAGTAAGTCCAGCCCATCTGTGATAAGACTTAAGGCTTGTGATTGGTGGCCAGAGGAATAGCACAGCATTTATGTGCTTGCCTAGCAAGTTGGATTCCCTAGCATCACTTAAAGCCGGGCGTGGTGGCACACATCTGTAATCCCAGCACATGAGAGTTTGAGGCAGGAAGATTGCCATCAGTCCAATGCTATCCTGGACTACACAGCCAGTTCAGGACCAGCATGCACTACACAGTAAGACTCTGTCTCAAAAAAAGAGAGAGCAAGAGAAAAAAAGACCTTCAATTGAAGGCCCCAATGAAAGCATGCCAGATCATACAGATCACATGCAAAATGATAAAGACTCGCTCTTCAGTGATGGCATTCTAAACCCATACTCTGCTCATGTTTTCCTAACTACTGTCCCCTCCCTTTCATCCTTGTCCCCTGGCTGTGGCATCCATTCCATCATGTAGACCTCCAATTCACATTACTCCCATCCATGTTAACATAGCGCAGGCTAAATACCCATATTTATACACCTGGATTTGCCCCAAGACACGATGCCATGGAATGGCCTTGTTCTAGTCTCAGGCTCAGTGAGCTATTCCTGTATCCATTGCATGGGAAGAAACTGAATACTTCCTCAATTCCAGGAGTAAGACAATGTCTGGGCTGCATCCTTGAGACAATATATGGCACCTCCATCAGGTAACATCTGTCTTATAGACCACAGTGTCAGGGAGGGACTGGACCACTGTACCTCTCACTCACCCAGCACCAGTACTACAGACCACCAATAATGCACCCTGGTTTGCCTTTGCTGAATCATACCTCCCACACTCACATTCCTTCCTGATTCTGAGCCTGTTCTTGTTGCCTTAGAACTATTCTCTGTCTCCTCTAAAGTTTCTGGTTTTGAGTTCTATATCATCAGATTTGCCAGCCCAGCTTGCTACAGCCATCTAACAGACTTCTGGCTCTTTTCCTCTCATTATTTGAAGATTTCAATACTTGCATTAGAGTTCCTCCCATCACGACATACCCATCATAACTCTTGGTGGGTTTATTACCAATAACAAGATTCCAGCACCACAGTAACTATGCCCTTTGCCTCACCTTCATCTCCACATCAACCAAAGCATATTAGAAATATGTGACAAATTCTTGAATTTTGCTGGAGAATTGGAATGGTGTCAGTAACAGTCAACTCAGAAAGTCACAAGTCATAAGGAAAATATAAACATCTTGTAGTTTTTTTGGATGTTGTAGACAGATGGTCCCTAGAAGAGACGCTACTCGAAGTGCTAAACACCTGAGAGGACAGGTACGCAACTCTTGGTAGATGACATTAAAACAATATAATCCATTACGGATACTAATGCAAGTGTACAATTGCAGGTGTGTAGGTATTCAGTGGGAATTATAAGGACTCCAATCCTGAAGACTCGCCAAATTCAATATCTACAGTTACAGGAAAATGGCACAATATAGCAAACAGCAGAAAAGTAAGAATGTACTTGACAGCTAAAGGCTACTCATGCTAAGGGGTCCAGAGAGGCCATGTGTACGACCATTTGTCCTCCCTTCAATAAGGAATGTGGATAGACGTGCCTGATCTCTTGGCTCAAGAATCACTTGTGCATGGAGCACTTCAGAACCAGGGGCCCAAAATGGAGACTCCACTAGGTTTTTATATTCACAGGACTATTACTAAGACCTACCCACACTGCATTGCAGAGCCCTTTGTCGGGGTGAGGGGGAGCCCACTAAGACCAGGTACAAATCATCTTTCTCACTTTGCTCAATAAACAGTATAGACAAGCTGGTACAAATCTCCCGGAACCTCCTCAGACCTATGATTAAAAAACAACATGATTTATCAGTACACTCCATGCCCTTAGCCAGGGGTCAATGCCACGCAGGAACTTTACCAAAACAGCTCAGGCTAATTCCAGGCCTGCTGGAATTAATCCCCACAGTACAGTAGCTTTTGTAGTTATTGCAAAATGAGGTGGGACAAGCAAAAACCTCTGTTCAGCACAGTGATCTAGAAGAATGGAAGCATTTCCTTTTGTAGCTTCAAGAAAATTCTCTTGCAAGATAATCCATCTAGTAGGTTGGAAGACTTATGGAAGTGAGATTGTTTAGCTCCCATTCCAATTCTAATGGGATAGTAGAATGTCAAGAAAGATGCTCTGTGGTGAATTGAACAACATATGGAAGACAACTGCTGAACTTCTGTAGTTTCCTGGGGAAGTGATACTGTGGGTGAAGGAAAATCCTTTTGGTGTCCTGGAAAGAGTATGAGAAATTCAAGGATCTAACTATTGCAGCTTGTTAGAAAGTTGAGACAGTGTATGTTTCACCCGACTGGAACACATGGTTGTTCTGCTGTCTGGAACTTAAGAACTGTTTTGGAACAAATAGTTTTTAGACACTTCACTTGGCATGCTCATCCATACGCTAGAAAGCTACTTCTTGCAGTTGTTAGTCTGTGATGATGGAGTGTGTATGACCCCAACCCCCACATCATGTGCTGAGAAACAGACCGGAAACACCACACTCATGAAATTTATCTGAGTGGGTGTGAAGCAAAGTAAGATCCCATCTTTTAAGGACTGAGATCATTGCAGCCAACCATAGGCAGGAAGTGTTAAGTACTGGAGCTTGTAAGAGACTGCATGGGGCTGTGGTGAACCTAAATGACAGTGATTAGTGTCTAGCCCTGGCAGCTTTCAGAAATCTGAGACAGTAGGAAAGATACCCTTTCTATCAGGATGTGCAAATTGCTAGACACGAGAGTTCATTGGGGTACCGAGAGAGTGCTTAGAAAAATCTCAAGTCAGTATAAAAGTACTAGAAGCAACACCCAGCAACGAAGACTGGGAGAAACTGAGATGAGAGATGGCGGAGACTCCATTTGGCATCTAAAGACATCAGAAATACGTAAGTCTAGGTTTCATAGTGAATTGGTTTCTGTTATGGTTTGGATCTAGAATACCCCCTGAAAGTCTCATGTATTTGGATGCTGTAGAATTCCTATGGAATCATGTGTTGTTAAGAGGTGGGGCCTGGTCAGAAGGGGTGGCCCACTGGGGCTTGACCCAGAAGGGAAGATTACAGGGGCAGGTCCTGGAAGGGTATGTGCTAGTTCCACCATACTTCCCTCCCCTAGCTTCCTGTCTGCCATATCTTCAGCTATGCCTCTGCCATGTGCTTCTACCACTGCCAGCTGCCCATGAAAGGACTGAGAGCTTCTGAAAACTGTGAGCTAAAGCAAATCTTCCCTCCCTTAAATTGTGAATGTCAAGTATTCTATCCCAGCAACAAAGAAGTAACTAAGACAGTTTCTTTTGCATTCTCTCTCTCTCTTTCTCTTTCTCTCTCTCTCTCTCTCTCTCTCTCTCTCTCTCTCTCTCTCTCTTGAGACTGTCTTGCTCTGTAGCCCAGGCTGGTCCTGAACTCACTATGGAGCCCAGGCTGGCCTTGGACTCACAGTTATCCTGTTTTAGCCTCCCAAATGCTGGGATTACATGCATGTGCCACCACGCCTAGCTTATATGGTGCTGGGGAATCCATCTTCGGTACTTAGTGCCTGGTAGGCAGGCACTTTAACCACTGAACCATTCCTCCAGCCTCTTTCCTTCCTTCCTTCCTTCCTTTCTTTCCTTCTCTTTCTTGTGGTAGTGGTGTCCGAGTCCTTTACACTGAACTACACTCTCAGCCCACTTTTTAAAATTTTTTTTTTTTGATTTTGAGACAAGGCCTCCCTAAGTTGCTAGTTTTCCCAGGGTGGACTTGAACTTGCAACCCTTCTGCCTCAGCCTCCCAGAGGGATAGGATTACAGGCCTGTACCAGACCCAGATTTCATAGTTTATAGGGAAAAATTTGTAACTTATTGGGATACTGTAGTTGATGAAATTAGTAATATCTGTGTGTTATCTATTTCTCAACCTTATCTGCTTCCTGAATCTGTCCAGACTCCTCCTTCTCACTCTCAGTGAAGCTTAATAGTATCTCTTAAATTATTTGCATGAGAGCTCCAAGTTTGTTGCTTTTTTATTTTCCTGGACTCTTTTTTCCCTCTGGAACTAGTAATTGTTTCCCTTTGTTCTCGTGTCTTCTCAGGCTTTTTATTAATCAACTCTCCCCTCTTTACTAGATTAAATCTACTAAAGACAAACATTTAAGAATGCTGTCAGCTTTATCTTCCCAAAGAAGCCCTTCCTAAAATCCTTTATTTACTACTTTTCTACTGTTTTTCCTTAGACTGTTCATTTTCCTTAAATGTCCCAACTTCTTTCTTTCTTTCTCTTTCTCTCTCTCTCTCTCTCTCTCTCTCTCTCTCTCTCTCTCTCTCTTTCTTTCTTTCTTTTTTTGTTAACATTGAGCAGGGTCTTGCTGAGTCACCCAGACTGGGCATGAACTTCCAGTCTTCTTGTTTCAGCCTCCCAGAGTGCTAAGATTATAGGTGTGTGCTACAGTGCCTGGCTAAAGCCTGTCTTTTCATACCTCAAATCAGGTAACTAGTAACCCTCATTTGTCTAGGTTATCTTATATTTAAAATGAGAGTCCCAACTAAGTGATTTGGTACATGCCCATAATCCCAGTACACAGGAAGGCTAACACAAGAGGGTAGCGAGTTTGAGTCCAACCTGGGCAATTCCGTGATTTAGCAAGAGCTTGTTTCAAAAGAAAAAAAAAAAACCTGCAGATGTAGCTCCGATGGACAAGAAGCAGCAGGGTGAGAGAGGAAGGACAGAACTAGGATGTATCCTTCAGGGTTATGTTCCAGTGACCCACCCCTTCTGACCAGGCCCCACCTCTCAATAGCACATAATACCAAATGGATGAACCCCATGGTTGGATGAACCCCATGGTTGGATGAACCCCCATGGTTAGGTTGGTTTTGAGATGAGGTCTCACTTTTAGAAGATCACATGCATTCAGGGTGGTATGACCTAAACCACAAGGTCTCACTTTGTAGTCCAACCTGGTCCTGAACTTACTGTGTAGCCTAGGCTGACTCTGAGCTCCCAGCAGTCCTCCTGCCTCCACCTCCCGAATGCTGGAATTCCAGGCATGCTCTACCACACCCAGCTAATCTTTATGTGGTGCTGGGGAATTGAACCCAGGTCTTACATATGCTAGGCAAGTGCTTCAACGACTGAGCTACATTCCCAGCCCTAACCTTCATGACTAAATAATCTTCTAAGCATGGAGCTTTTGGAGGACATTTCAGATCCACAGCGTAACAGTCACTAATTGCCCAAGCTGGGCTTGAATTTATAGTCCTCCTGCTGCAACCTCCCAGAGTGCTGAGATTACAGGCAAGTGCCAGCATGACCAGCTACCAAACTATCTTGGGAACACAAATTCTTCTCATGCCGCTACCTGATGTTTCCACATAGATCCAAACCACAAACCCAGAAGTTTCAAAGGACAGACAGTTCCTGTTATTTTCACCATCATCACATCCCTTTCTTCTGGCATTTGAGGCACATGTTTGGCCTAGAACATAAAAGTCTACACAGAAGCCTACAGCCTACCAGCTCACTGCATGCCTGCTGAGTCCTTCCTCTCTCACCCTGCTGCTTCTTGTCCATCGGATGAACAGCTTTTCTCCAGATAGGCTTCCGCCATGTGTTTCCACCATTGCCAGCTGCCCGTGCATGGACTGAGGCCTTCTGATACTGTGAGTTGAAATAAATCTTTCCTCCTTTAAGTTGTGGGTGTTGGGTGTAGTGTCCTAGAAATGAAAAAAAAAAAAAAACAAAAAACAAACCAGTAACTAAGACAGCAACTTACAAAGACACCGTATCAAAGCAAAAAAATAAAAAGAGCTAGAATGTAACTCAGTGCAAAGGTCCTGGGTTCAATTCTCAGTACCACAAAAAAAAAAAAAGTTTGTTACACTGAGTTCAGGCAGAGCTATTAATGACACTAGCTGCAAGGTTCAGAGAGCTGTGGCTACCAGTCTGTAGAAAACAAAGCACCATTTTGAGGCCTGGAGAACTGAGTCTTTGGGAATCCATTCTGTGACTACATACATTGGACAGTTAGCAGTGTAAGAGTCTGCAGGCTGTTCTGCCAGAACACTCTAAAAGTAGAGCTGGAGCTAAGATGAAGAGTGCCAATGCTTTAGTCCAAGACAGAGAGAATGAAGGGGAAAAAAATGGCAGGAAAGGACGATGACAAGCATTCTACTGGGTGCTGCTTCACAACACGAAGCCAAAAAATTCAGCAGAGGGCTCAGAAGAGTGCCCTGTCAGCCACACAGGACATCTCCTGTGCAAAGAACCCCCTGTACCATAAAACAGATGAAAACGAAATTTAGAAGTCTGTGTCTTTTTTCCCCTTGTTTCTATCAATCAACGTTTGCTCTCTCCAGTTCTGGGAATCTATTTTTGGAACCCCGAGGAGCCCTTCCTGAAGCCTTAAGGGAACATTTTTATCCAAGTCTGGCAGAGGAAGAAGTCAGAGTTCCATGCAGTAGGACAGTGGCTTCTGCATAGAGCATTCAGGGAAGCAGGCCTGGCTGTCTGTCTTTTTCAAGTGACTGGTAGTGGGGCTCATGGGGCTGATGGAACATGAACCCCTGGTAGTGGGCAGGCTGTAGTGGTGGCTGAGGCGTGGAATGAAGGGGACTTCATAGGATGGTGGGGCCTCTGGGGAAGACCAGATAAAGGATACAAGCAGAGCCCGTGGGTTATGAGATAATTTAACTTGTATTTTGTATTTTCAGGACAGAGAATTCTGGAAATATTTTTGTTTTAGATAAATGACGGAAAGGAAAGGCAGGTTTACTTAAACAGTTGGGAGAGGCTCCTTCCTCTTGGCATGCAGCTTCTCAAGAAGGGGCATTTGAGATATAAAAGTGCGAAGGTGTGTTTGTAGAATCCTATATTTATTTATTTATTTCCTATATTTATTTTTTGAGACAGTGTGTTGCTGTTTAGTTCAGCTGGTCCTGACCTCTCTATGAGGCCCAGGCTAGCCTTGAACTCACAGCAATCCTCCTGCCTCAGCCTCCTGAGTGCTGAGATTACAGGAGTGCATCACAATCAAACCCAAGGCCTTGAGCTTTGCTAGGCAAGCTCTTTATCTGCTCGCTGAGCTACACCCCTATCCCATAATCCCAAAAGGAAAAAAATCTCACAATTTCAGTAAAAATATATAATTTCAGTCAACCTTACATTTCTGGGCAAAGAACTTGAATTTTACTTCTAGGCAACATGAGGCGTGTTAATGGTTTTAATCTGGCGGTATCAGGTAATGGTGAAATTAGTTTCAGCAAGTGTTATGGGTTTCACATGGGTGGCGCCGCTGTTCAGGTGAACCTACTAGGGGGGAAAGACAGAGGGAGGGGTCAACCGGGTGTCTAACGGAGTCTAATAGGAAGAGTTCCTGAACCTAGGGGACGCCCCACGCCCATACATTGCTCTGAGGACCCCCATACATTGCTCTGGCATTGATAAAACCAGCAACTTTCGCTCTCCAGTCTAAGTCTAGAGGCACATACCTCCACTGGGGGCCAGGGATGGACGCGAAGGCAGCCAGAAACCACCTGACTCCGCGCCAGGTGGAAGTCCAGACTCTTAGAGACATGATGCCTGGAAGGTCCTATGCTTGCACCGACTCTAGCAGAGACCCTCCTCAAAGAGCCGCGTTACCCTAAGGAGGAAGCATCCAGCAAATTCTGCCCCTCGCAGCTTTCCGCGTAACTGCGCAGGCGCTAGGACCTCCCGCCCGCCGCGCGCCTCCGGCGAGGCCCCGCCCCGACGCGCGGCATGACGGGAAGCCAAGATGGACGCGTGCATTTGAACCTCCTGCACTCCTCTCAGTCCTCAGTAGTCCGCTGCTCCTCGAGCTCGTTCTTCCTCCAGAATAAGGGAGGGAGAGGGGATGAGAAGCCGTCGTAGTCCAGGAGACATCGCGACCTACCTGCCGCTGCCCTTGGTCCTCCTCGGCCCCCGCGCCTCCGGGGAGCAGCCGGGGCTCGCCGCGCCGCACGCGTCCCGAGTCACACAGGTGCGGGCCCGGCCCGCGGCGCTGGGTGGTCGGCCGCGCGCGCCCCTGGGCGTTCGCCCCGGCCCCGAGGCCGGCGCGCGCTGGGTGACTCGGAGGGTGGGAAGCCGGGAGCGGGCTCCCAGCCGGCGGGTTTGGCTTTCTGAGGGTGCGTCTCCATGCCTACTGAGCTCAGCGCGGCCTCAGCCGCCAGTCTGGCCAGCCCGTCGCCCCTCTGACCTGGTTTCCCGAGGTGCAGGGTCTCAGCTGTTGATGTCACTGCTTGGTAAAGAGGCTAAGGAAGTACTGCTTTTTTTTTTTTTTGGTGGGAATTTCACTCCACGTCTCTTCTGTATGCATTTGAATTTCATCTTCTTGGTAGGGTAGTTTTTGTTTCTAGTAATTTGATGTGTAGCAATTTAGTATCTTTGGGTGTGTGTTTTCTGTCCTTAATAAGTAGGACATTAAGAGTTTGGGGCACTGCAACACTATTAAATATGTTGCCTTAGTCAGTACAAAAGACTTTCTGTGCCATAATCCTGTGGTTTTTTTCTCAGATTCTAAGAGAATGGCGCTACAGACATTTACTACTAAAAGTTAGATGAAACAGCAACCTTTTAAATATTCGTTATCTTGTTGAATAGAATATAGAAAGCCCACCTGAATTTTGAATTTCCTGTAAAGTTTTATAAGGTATCTTTATAGATATACCGTGAGTTCAAGTCTTTTAAGTACTGGTTTAATTCTAGCAGCTAGGGGGAAAAAGGACAGCACAAGCATGTTACATTTTGTGACATTTGTAATTATCTCACGAATGACATTTAATTCACAGTGAATTAATTTTGTAGCTCTAGGTGAGCTGCCTGTGAACCACAGAAGGTTTTGTGGTGGTTGTGCAGCAAAGGAAACTGATGCGAAATATAATTCAAATGAGAAAAATTAGTAAAATTTAATTAAACCCTGTTGAATGCTCTTTTAAACAGTGTAAAGTTTGCAGTGCTGACATCAGTCTGTGTTTGAAAATGGCAGCTTAAACGTATTGCAGTGAAATTCATTTTTATTGTAGGTGTTGTTACAGAGACAGCACTAGCTTTCCACCTATGTACCACATTACACAATGTAAGTTTTACCAGCTGTCGCTTGTTATATGTAGAAATGTTTGGAACGTAGAGTGGCATTTTTCACTACAGCCCATCTACAACTTGGTAATAAACTAGTCTTGACATTAGATGCTGACTAGAATGTGTTTGAATTCATACAGAAATAATGTTGATATTTGGAACCCATGTCGAACTTCTATGAAGAAAGGGCAACGATGATTGCAGCCGGGGATTTGCAGGAATTTGTTCCTTTTGGCCGAGACCACTGCAAGCACCACCCTAATGCTCTGAACCTTCAGCTTCGCCAGTTGCAGCCAGCTTCTGAATTATGGTCTTCTGATGGTGCTGCTGGCTTGGTGGGATCCCTTCAGGAGGTTACAATCCACGAGAAACAGAAGGTTCTATTAAGATTCCATTGTGTTTCTGAAATGTAGACTGATAGAAGCTACTTGTAATTTAGGGCTAACCATATTGCAACTGACAAATAAGTATGGTGTACCTTTAAGGTAAAGTTAAGGATGGATTGATTATTTTAATCAGTGCTAAAATAATGACTTTATTGTAGTGTCTTAGGTGCTTATTTAGATACGTAACTTGTGGTTTTATAATAGTCAATTTCTCATGAACCACGATTATGGTTCATTTTAAGCCTTTTTCACTTTATATGTAGGGACCAGATATCATACTTGATGAAAATGGTAGAGATTAGAAATGGTCCCTGCTGCAAAATACATGATACTCAAGAAGGGAACAAGTGTCACATTAGAAGACAAAGTAAAAGTTTTTAAATAGAAAGAAATTTAACTGTCTGAAAAAAATCACTTCCCCTTTGCTCCTCATCCCTATATCCCTGTGTGGCCTCCCTAACCCTCATTCTGGGGGGCGTGAACCTAGCATGTTGTTCATATAAGTAAGTGCTTTATCATTGAGCTATACTTTGGAGCTCTCCTGCCGTATTAAAATTTTATATCCCTTTGGGATACCAAAATCTTACACATGCAAGTATAGTTAGAAACTGAAGTCTTCTTTTCTTCCTTTGTTTTTATGGATGGAACAGGCAGGAAGTCTGCATTGTGCATCAGTTCCCCTAGCAGTTCCCACTTATTCCTAACCCTTCGCTACATCCTACATACATTTAATATGGGTTTTTAGTCATTCCAAGCATGTGATTTCATTTTTGATTGAAAGATAATATGTAATTTTGGCACAGTAATAATGAGATAACGAAACAACAAACAGAATTTTTGTTCTGAAAAAAATCCAGCCTCTAAAATACAATTTACCCATTTACTCTGTCAACCCTGTTAGTTCACTGGACATCCTAGATGTGGAACTTGCATTAAGTCTTAGTCCATAGAGAAATCTTGGGCTTTAGAATATTCAATACAAGAAGGAATGCTTCATCATGTCTTGTGTGTGTTAATTTTTAAGGAAAGCTGGCAGTTAAGGAAGGGTGTAAGTGAAATTGGAGAAGAGGTGGATTATGATGAAGAACTCTACGTGGCTGGAAATATGGTGATCTGGAGCAAAGGGAGTAAAAGCCAGGCGCTGGCAGTTTATAAAGCATTCACGGTTGACAGTCCTGTGCAACAGGTAAATTGATTGGAATTTTAGTATCTGCTCAACTTAATGCATCTTTTTTTTAAAGCTTTTGTTTTAAAATTTAACAGAAATGATAAATACTGTAGATATCTCAGTAGCTGGGTGTACATTTTAACATGCTTTGAAGATAACAGGAATATAGGAATTTTATTCTATGTCTCATCACCTTCATATTATCTTTTGCCAGTGATACTCTAAATACTAACCTTGGGTACATCAATATGTCATTGTCACAAAAATTTGTAAGACATTAAGTACACAATTATTTTTGTTGTTGTTGGTTTTTTTTTTTTTTTTGAGGCAGGATCTCACTCTGCAGTCCAGGATGGTTCTGAACTCACTGTGTAGCCCAGACTATCCTTGAGCACATGGCAGTCCTCCCACCTCAGCCTCTTGAGTACTAGAATAATAGGTGTGCACCAGTGCGGAATCGAACCCAAAACTTTGCACTTGTGAGACTAGCACTTTTAAATGCTGAACTATTCCTCCAGCTCCACAAAAGTATTTTTAAACGCATGATTGCATAATTGATTGCAAGATATTAAATAAGTAAAAAAATTGTTGGGATCTAAGTGATAGGGAGAAACAGAAATAAAAACTACTTTGTGATCGTTGCAGTTGACATTACACTTCTATTCAAAATACTGGCCATTACGAAAAACAGAATTAAGCACTTACTGTATAAGATGCATAGTTCATCTCCATTTGATGCAGGAACTCTTGCTTGTAGAAGAATGTCAGCTAATAAATACAGAAGGAGTGGTAGAGATGATTCACCATTTTGTAACCTCTGGTGTGATAATTGATTTGGGTAGGGTTGTAAATTGTTGCAAACATTTTCAAGTGGAAGGATAACAGCACCGAAGGGATACTGAGTTACTAAATGTGAAGGAACAAATGTACCTGTGTTTTGGAGTTACCTGTTGGTCTCCACCTCTATCAAGTAGTTGGGTTCAATATAAGAGCAGGATGCAGGACTGCTGTGTGCTTCCAGCTGTATTGCAGAACGAAGTACGTGATGTTGTCTGCTCTAAAAATAATGTGGGGGATTGGCGTATGACCCATCACTTCTACCTGTGTATATACACAAAAGAATCGGAAGCAGGAACTAAAGCGATACTTCTATACATGGATTCATAGTGATAGTATTCATAATAGCCAAAAGGTAGAATCAGCCCGTGAAGTCTGTTGATAGATGAATGGGTAAACAAAATGTTGTATATGCAAAAATGGAATATTACTCAGCTTTAAAAAGAAATGAGATAATGGTCCACGAATGAAACTTGAAACACCGTCAGATGAAATAAAGGGGGACACAGAAGGACAACTGTTGTACGACTTCACTTATGTTAGGCACTAGCATGGGCAAATTCACAAAGAAAGTGGAGTGGAAGGAGTGGGAGAGGGTGAGATAGGGAATCACTGTTAATGGCACATAGTGTCTGGATGCAATGTGATGTGGTAGGGCTGTGTAACATAGTATTGAACAGTGCCATTGAATTGTACACTTCAGATGGTTAAAAATGATAAATTTTAGGTTGTGTATATTTTGCCACAATTCAAAAGAACCATGAAATAATTTCAGTATGTGATTTTTAAGCATGCCATTAAAGTTTACTGGCGCTCCCTAGTTTGTATTTTGTAAAATGATCCTTTAATTAAGAAAAAGTGTTGATACATGCATGTAATCTTGGTGCTGTGGAAGGCTGAGACAGGAGGATTGCAAGTTCAAGCCTGTCCTGGGCAGTGTAGTGACTTAGCAAGACCTTGTCTCCAAAAAAGGTGCAGGGGGAGGGATGTAGCTCAGTGCAAGGCCCTGGGTTCAATTCCTGTATATTGTACTGAAGAAAAAGGGAAAATTAAATTTTTTGAAAGTATTTTTTAAATTTTTCTAAGTATTTATTGTAAAGCAAGACTAGAGAGAATCTAAGAATAAGGTTAGTATATTTGGAGATTCTAATATAGCTTAACAGTTTTCATCTAATATAGCTTAACAGTTTTATATAGGGGTTTTCATCTAATATAGCTTAACAGTTTTGTATAGGAGGATGTAGGGATTAATACAGTTAGAGCCACTATTTGAAGTTTTGAGATAAGACTTCTTAGCTTTTTAAAAAAATGTTTTCCTTTCTCTTATAAAATTTTATTGTAAGTGTAATTTTTCCTTATAATATTTATTATTAGTCTACTTTTATATTCTCTTACTAGTTTTTGTTCCCATAGTATGTTGAGATCAGGAGAGCAGAAAGATACTATGTAGGTGTCATGACTTAGATGCCATTAGTTAATAGTTTTTTAATCAGATACAATTTTCTTAGGTAAGCATTTTGTTTTGATTTTAGGCATTGTGGTGTGACTTCATTATATCACAAGATAAGTCTGAAAAAGCCTACAGTAAGTTTCTTCTTGAAATTTTATTTCTTTCACAATTACAGATATTTATCTCACTGTTTTTTTCATTCAGAGTAAGTAGCCACTAATAATAATAGTTTAACCTGAGCACTTTTATATTGTGCATTAAAAAATTTATAGTGATAGGATTGAAGTCTTTAGGGAAAAATATATCTATAAATCTTTTTGTACCTTTTATTTTCAGGTAGCCAAGAAGTAGAAAAATGCATATGTATATTGCAAAGCTCATGTATTAACATGCACAGCATAGAAGGAAAAGATTATATAGCTTCCTTACCATTTCAGGTAAATTGAATGTTTTAATTCTTTCAAGTGTTTTGTTAGAGAACTTTACTAATTGATTTCAGAGATTTATCTTAGTCTCTTATGTCTTACAGTCAAAAATTTATTATGTCAAACATAATAAGTTTTAGTAGCTTTAGTGGCTTAGCATTTTTTTTTTTGTCTTTTACATTATAAAATAATTTAGTGGGGCTGGAGGAATGGCACAGCAGTTAAAGCACTTGCCTTGTAAGTGCAAGGCCCTGAGTTTAATTCTCCAGCATCACATAAAGCTGGGCATGGTGCCACATGCCTGTAATCCCAGCACTCAGGAGGCTGAGGCAGGCCGATTGTCCTGATTCTAAGGCCAGCCTTGGCTACACCAGTGAGTTCAGGACCAGCCTGCGCTCCAGAGTGAGACCCTGTCTCAAAAACAAAAAAAGAAAAAAAGAATTTAGTGAAACAGGTTAAATCTTCAGAGGA
Organism: Ctenodactylus gundi; assembly: GCA_004027205.1. NCBI lineage: Eukaryota > Metazoa > Chordata > Mammalia > Rodentia > Ctenodactylidae > Ctenodactylus > Ctenodactylus gundi. The sequence continues at coordinate 386,510 of PVKB01000821.1, forward strand.
ATATGTCTGTTTAAATAATGTATAAGAAATAATTTTTTACCAAGACAAGAGAATCACAAGTTCTGTCCCAGACCTGGCACCTTAGTGAGACCTTGTCTCAAAACAAAATATAAAAAGGACTAAGGATGTAGCTTAGGTGTGAAGGTCTTACATTCCATCCCCAGTAGCAAATAAAAAAAAGTTGGATGCTGTTACGTGAGGCATGTAGGCTCTACTGGTCTTTTCCCAGCTGCTCATCATGTTTTTAAGGCCTAGTGCTTTTGTGAAAACTTGATCACTTTGATGCTGGTACTAGCCATTGGGGGAAATTTCACATTGAACTTCTCTTCCTTGGGTTTCATTTTATCATAGAGTTAGTTGCTTGTTAGAATTGTGTTTAAAAATTGTAATTAATGATTGTGTTATAAAACTTATTAAACTGGAAGAGAATCTAATATTCTGACATGTTTTTAAAAAATGTTTTATAGAGAGCAGGTTCTCTTCTGTCTCTTCTTACCCCATTGCCCCATAGGTTGCGAATGTTTGGCCCACTAAATATGGATTGTTGTTTGAACGAAACACTTCTTCACATGAAGTTCCTCCAGGTCCACCCAGGTACTTTTTTTAATTCAGTGCAGAGTATTAATACCTGGATGCTTTTTTAGTGTTGTTTTTGAGATACAATGATTAATCTGAAAGTTCTTGTCCTCAGTATTGTGCATTTCTGAGTGCCACTTGCTTGGCGGTTAATTGCCTGACCCGCCCCCTCTGGTAAACTTGATCAAGCTTAATGTTAATAAGATTAATTCTTAGCTCTGCCATTTCTTTGTGGTGCTACTTTTGTCAAATCATTGCAGCTTTCTTGGCTTTATCTTCTTTATTCAATATAGAAATACATAATTTACCTGTTAGGATTTATGTAAAGGGTAGCCTAATATATATAGCTTTGATGTAGAACTTTATGTGTATTGGAATTGCTATAAATAGTAAAAGCTGATGTGGTGATGTGTTTACATTGTCTCCCTATAAAATGAAGTTCAAGAACATGACATGATACGAGATGTAGACAGTTGGTAAGTCTTAAAAAAATTCCTAGGGCCTGGGGTACAGCTCAGTGGATAGAGCACTTGCCTTGAATGTAGGTGGTCCTGTGTTCAGTTCACCAGCACCATGTACGAAAAGTAGTTGGGTGTGGTGGTGCACAACTGTAATCCCAGCACTGAGCAGGCGGAGGCAGAACGATTGCTAGGAGTTTGAGCCCAGCCTGGGCTACATAGTTTAGGACCAGCCTGGATTACAGAGCGAGATATTGTCTCCAAAAAAATTTTTTTTAAATGAATTTTAAAATCTTAGTGTTTTGGTAGAAAGCCTCCTCTTTTTCCTCTTTTAAAAATGCAGTTTTGTTTATTTGAAGTCTTTATTTTTAAAGTTCACCCTTTGTAGGAAGCATAGGAGGCTAAATTATTTTTCTTAGCTATCATAGACACTTACACTAAGAGGTAAATAAATCCCCTAACTCTGTGAGTATTGTAATGCAATGACTGCTGTTTGCAAGTATTCCCTAGGCTGTGTTGATTTTATTCTGTGTATGGACTTACTATAAGAAGAAAGATTTGTACAAAGGGAATAAAAGATAATGTTAAAGTATATAAAAAGCTGAGAAGGTTGCTTTTCTCACGAGATTGTAGGTTCCTAGTTGACTGGCAGTCTGGAGAAGATAACTCTCTTGGAAGGAACATGAAAAATTCATGCAGATATAGTTGTATGTTGGTGTGGGACTGATGTATGTATTTGTTTGTTACTAGAGAGCCTTTGCCCACTATGTTCAGCATGCTGCATCCACTGGATGAAATAACCCCACTTGTTTGTAAATCTGGAAGTAAGTATACAATCTTTATGAAACCTCTTTCTCTCTCCCTTTTTTAAGTTTGAGAGAGGGAAAATTAAAAAGGAGCTTAAATAAAAAATTGACTTAAAAGGTAATTTAAGCATGTTACAAAAATAACTTCTGTCGTGAAAGTGATATTAAAGCAGCCTCTTGAATATCTTGATATTGTTTAATAGTTGAGTAAAACTAAAGTTTATACATTAGTGAGGAAAATATTGATCTACCTGTAGATGACTCTATTCCTTAATAATTAAGTATATTTGGATAAACTAGTCTTTTTTAGAAAAAAATTCAGGGCTTTATGTCTATACTGTGTAAATTTTGGATTTGTACTTTTTCTCCGCATAACATGGTATCAACAGGGCACATGACCTTCATTATTTCTTAAAATATTTCTAGGTACTTAGCTTTAAATTTTAAGTGTGGCCAAGCATGATAGGTAATTACAAATAATGAAAGATTGAAGACTGAAAAAATGTATTCTTTGACATTTTTGTTTCTAAAACTTTAACCCAAGAATATAATCTGAAATACCACTGAGATTTTTTCTTTTTTTGAGACAAGGTCTTGCTCTGTGGCCCAGGCTGGTCCTGAACTCACTATGGAGCCCAGGCTGGCCCTGGACTTACAGCGGTCCTCCTGTCTCAGCCTCCCAAGTGCTGGGATGCCAGGGGTGCACTACCATGCCTGGCTTATGTGGTGCTGGGGAATCGAACTCGGGTACATAGCACTTGCTAGCCCAGCGTTTTAACTGCTAAGCCATTCCTCCGTCCCAGAGATTTTTTTTCTTTTTTTTTTTTTTTGAGGCAGGGTCTTACTCTGTAGTCTAGGCTGGCCCTTCCATAGCCCCTGCTGCCCTGAAACTCAAGGCAATCCTCCTGTCTCACCTGCCTGAATGCTGAGATAACAAGTGTGTACCCCCACACCCAGTTTATGTGATGTTGAGGCATTGAACTCAGGGTCTTGCACTGGCTAGGCAAATGTTTAACCTTTGCTTTTCCTCCAGCCCCAGCCACTGAGGTTTTTAATTCCCTTTTTTTTGGGCTAAATCTAGCCTGCAGCTTGGTTACCTGTATTCCCAGATATTCAAGAGGCTGAGGCAGGAGGATTGCCTGAGTCCAGGGGGGATTGGAGCCAGCCTGGCAAACATGGTGAGACCCTGTCTTGAAAAAATGAAAAACAGAAAGAAAAATTCCTTAACATTTTAAAGGGATGGTGGTGTTACAGATCAAAATCAAGAGACCACCAAATGCCAGTTAGAGCAAGAAGTGAACTAAAGATCCTTTGTTATGGCCTGGATATTATTGCAGATGATGACTGGGATGCCCTTGGACTCCACATGAGTCTCTAGAGAGCAGCGCGTAGCAAGCTTAACAGAGGTTCTTAGGCGCTGTGGGCACAGGTGAAATGATTTTACATCATTGTTTCTGGCAGGCTTTTACAAATTAGGGGTAGAAATGAGGCAATTAACAGTCACTTTAACATAAGGTCACACTGTCTTAACAAAATAGAATCACCCAAGTATTACAAAAATTCGGCACTAATGTGGGGTTACAGAAACCACAAAAGTCACAGAAGTATACCTACAAAGTCTGGACTCTAATGACACTATTACAGTGGTATTATGAGTGACTTAGATTGTTTAGTATTTTTTTAAAAAGTAATTCATATTTTTTAATCTACTCCTTTATGGTTCATTATTATTTTGAAACAGAGTTCTTACTGTGTAGCCCAAGCTACAGAGTGTGATCCTGTCTCAAAACAAAACAAAACAAAAAATTCCTTACAAATTTTACAATCTTTGATTTGATAAGGACCAGCCTGGACTATAGAGTGAGGCCCTATCTCAAATAAAAAATAAAGTAAAGATGCTTTTTTTTTTTGTACTGGAGCTTGAGTCGTGGACCTTGACACTGAGTTACATGCCCAGCCCTTTTTCCTGTTTTAAAAATGCAGTTTTACTTACTTTTAGGTGCTCAAACTCATGACAGTCCTCCTGCCTCAGTCTCCTGAGTGCTGAGGTTACAGGTTTGTGCCACCACATCTGGGTTGGTTCAGTATTTTAACACAGAGAGAAGCATTTAGTAAACAGTTAAGTAAGAATATGGAAATCAGTCCAGGTGGCTGGAGGAATATACAGTGGTTAGAGCCCTTGTCTAGCAAGTACAAGGCCCTGGGTTGATTCCCTAGCACCACATAAGCCAGGTGTGCTGGTGCATGCCTGTGATCCCAGCATTTGGGAGGCTGAGGCAGGAGGATTGCTGTGAGTTCGAGGACAGCTTGGGCTACATAATGAGTTCAGGACCAACGTGGACCACAGAGTGAGACACAGTCTCAAAAGAAAGAAAAATCAGTGCATGTAATTATGTAATCTTGGAAGTAAAAACTGAATTCAGTAAGAAGAGTCATTTTACATGTATAGTAACGTGGGAAGAGTAGTGTATTGTTTAGCATAACTTAATTAGTTTTGCTGAACAAGAGAACAGATTTATGCAAAAGAAAAGAACTGAGAAGAAGTCAAACTTTATAAATATTTGACTTTATAAAGAAGTTGTTGAAGTCTTAGATTCATTACCTGTTGCTGGTGAATTTAGTGGTGAATCAGCACTAGTGTTCAACCTTTGTGTGTATGTTAAATTGAAACTTCAGTGATCTCATCTTTAATACATTTAAGAAAGTTGATACCCCAAGTAAATTTATTAAAAGTTCAGGGTTAAATTGGGCCTCGTGTTACAGGCCTGTAATTCCATCACTGGAATACTGAGGAAGGGGGACTGTAAACTTGAGCCTGTTCTAGGTAATTTAGTAACTTGATGAGACCCCATCTCAAATTGAAAAATAGAAATGGTCAGGAGGTCTAGCTCAGTATGAAGTCTCTGGGCTTGATCCCCAGTACCACAAAATTAAAAAAAAAAATTCAAAGTTAGTTACATGACACTTAATGAAGTTACCTTGTTTCTACCATTGTGGGCAAGGGTTTGATGACTATTAAAAGGTTGATGCAAAAGTAATTACGGTTTTGGACTGAGAATTTGTTCTTTGGTTGCCATGGTTTCTCTATTGTTAGGAATTTTAGGACAGTCATATAAAGCGCATTGTCTTATATCTATTTCTCTTTTTATTTTTAAGGTCTTTTTGGTTCATCACGGGTACAGTATGTTGTAGATCATGCCATGAAAATTGTGTTTCTCAACATTGACCCCTCCATTGTAATGACTTATGATGCTGTCCAGAATGTTCATTCTGTGTGGACTCTTCGGAGAGTCAAACCAGAGGTAAAAATAAAGTTATTTTGACTTAATATGAGAGATAGTTAGCACTGAGCATCCTCACGTGTCTCTGTCATTTAGGGCCCTCTGGGGCAGGTCTGTAATACCAGCACTGGGAGTTTCAGGCAGGAGGATCATGAATTTAAGCCCAGGATGGACAGCTTTATGAGACCCTGTCTTAATATCAAAAATAAAAAAGGGCTGGAGGTATAACTCAGAGTAAAGGCTCAGGACTCATTCTCTAGTACCAAAAAAAAAAAAAAAATAGTCTTTGTTTTATTTTTTTACTTGACATAGGGTCTCACTCTGTGCTCCAGGCTGGTCCTTAACTCACCATGTAGCCAGGATGGCCTTTAACTCATGGCAGTCCTCCAGCCCCAACCTCTTTAAGTGCTGGGTTAAGGGTGTGCACCATCTTCCCCAGCGTATGTGCTGGGGAATCAAACCCAGGGCCTTGTGCTTTCTAGGCAAGTGCTCTAACTGCTGGTGCTGTTTCGAGGCCAAATTGTGACTTTAATAACTTATATCTACTTGGCATTCTCACAAGAAAATTGCTTCTTTATTGTAATTATTGGTTTTCTTTCCTTATGATCTAAGGAAGAAAATGTTGTTTTAAAGTTCCCTGAACAAGGGGGAACCCCACAGAACGTGGCTACTAGCAGCTCCCTCACAGCACATCTGAGAAGTCTCTCCAAAGGCGATTCCCCCGTGGGGTCACCTTTCCAGAATTATTCCTCCATTCACAGCCAGAGTCGCTCAGCCTCATCACCCAGTCTGCACTCTCGCTCACCTTCAATTTCCAACATGGCGGCTCTAAGGTAAAAGTGTCTCCTTGTTTTAAGCAAGGTATTCCAAGCAACAAATGCCTTCTTTCTACTTTGCCATATGTTTTGAAGGATTTCAAGTTTTGGTTAAAATTCTTGGTATTTTTTTTTAGGAGAAATAGTCATAATCCACTGTCCTTTTACTGAAACTTCTAAGTGTACTGTATCACTTGTCTTTTTTGATGAGTCATTTTTAGTGGCTGCTTACGCTGTCATGAGATTGCTTTGTTTCTACCAGCATGGGCAACAGTTTGATGCTATAAGCTTGGTGCAAAAGTAATTATGGTTTGACCGGGACTGTGTGGTTTTTTTTTTGTTTTTTTTTTTGTACTGGGGATCAAGTGAAGAATTTTCACACTGAGGTACGTCCCCGGCCTCTTTTGGTTTTAGATTTTAAGACAGAGTCTCGCTGAATTGCTGAGTTGCCCAGGTTGGGCTTGAACTTGGTATTCTCCTGCTTTTGTCTCCCAGAATGCTGTGATTATAGGCCTGTATTACTGGGCCTAGCTTGTACTGTAAATTTCAAATCGTAACCATGCTCAAATGCATCTTTTTAAATCAAAATAGGACCCATTACAATCAACACATATTTGCTGACATGAGGTTGCTTTACTTTGTTGTAGAAAAATCCATGCTTCAGAATTTGATGAACTCTTAGAAAATGTTTTCTGCATCCTGCTGGTTGTGAAAGCATTCTTCCCACAAAAATTCCCTGAGATGCTGAAAGGAGTGGTAGTCTCTTGATGAGAGGTTGGGTGGATATGGAGGACGAGGCAGAACTTTGTAGTCCAACTCATTCAACTTTTGAAGAGTTGGTTTTGTAATGGGCAGGTGTCATGGAGAACATGGAGAAGACCTTTCTATTGACCAATGCTGGCTGTAGGTGTTATTTCTGTATATCTCAGTTTTAATGAATATGCTTCTCAAATGTAGTGGTTTCAGAATGTTGTAGTCAGGCTGGAAGTAGACTACCTAACAGTGACCATTACCTTTTTTTGGTGCTAGTTTAGCTTTGGAAGTGCTTTAAAGTTTCTTAGTTCAACCAGTGAACTGGTTGTTGTATAAAATCTACTTTTTGCTGCACATCACAGTCTGATCAAGAAGTGGTTCTTGTATAGAATAAGAGAAGATGACACTTCAAAATGATTTATTTATTTATTTTTTTTTGATTTTTAGTTTGCTCATGAGGCTCCCACTTGTTTAGGTTTTCACCTTCCATTTGTTTCAAATGCTGAATGACAGTAGAATGGTCAACGTTTAGTTCTTCAGCACCATTCCATGTAGTTAAGAGGATCAGCTTGAATGATTGCTCTTAATTGGTCATTGTCAACTTCTGGGGGCCAGCCACTCTGCTTCTTATCTTCAAGGCTCTGGTCTCTTTTGTAAAACTTCCTGAACCACCACTGCACTATATGCTCATTAATAGTTCCTGGGCCAAATGCATTGTTGATATTGTGAGTTAACTATATTGCTTTATGACCCATTTTGAAGTTGAATAAGAAAATTGCTCGAGTTGGTTTTTTATCTAATATCATTTCCATAATCTAAAATAAAATAAGCAGCAGGTAAGAAATCATAAGCAAAAAAAAAAAAAAAAAAGGTGAGACGTGCACGTTAAAACGATGTATAGGGCTGGAGGAATGGCACAGCAATTAGGCCTTGTGTTTGATTCTCCAGCACCACATAAAGCTGGGCACACGCCTGTAATCCCAGCACTGGGAGGCTGAGGCAGGAGAATTTCTGTGAGTCTAAGGCCAGCTGGGGCTACATAGTGAGTTCAGGACTAGCTTGGGCTGCAGAGACCCTATCTCAAAAAGATGTACAACATATCACATTCATTTAAGAATGCATTCTGTTATTAAATTGTAAATTTCAACAGTGCAAAAACCATAATTTATTTTGCACTAACCTAGTAATTCCAGAAATATTTTGGTATTTGTCTTTTATCTTAATTTATATATTTTTTTGTTTTTGGTGATTGATGTCTGTGTATCTGGTAATACATATTACACATATATATTAGACGTGCATATGTACCTTTTGTTCAATCTATGTACTGTTTTGTTGGTATGTATACATCTAATTGTACAGAAATGGTAATTTAGATGCTTACTATAAGAATTCATTTTCTGAGGAAGAAAAAGTGAGGTTTTTAGTTTTAAAATAATACTGTTTGACACAGACCTTGTATTAATTTCTGAGAATTCTAAATATAAGGCACATTGACATGAACCATTGGTATAGCTGTTCCTTTTTAAAAGTTTCTATTTGTGATTAAGATTGTTTCATGAGGGCTTTTCTCTGTGTACTTTTGGGAAGTGTTGATGGAATGTGTGTCATGCCTGCTGATCCTGTCTTGCTAACTGGCTTCTTTGTTTTGCAGCCGGGCTCACTCTCCTGCCTTGGGAGTGCATTCCTTTTCAGGGGTGCAGAGGTTCAGTCTTTCAGGCCATAATCAATCTCCAAAGAGACACAGTATTTCTCATTCCCCAAATAGTAATTCCAGTGGCTCCTTTCTAGCACCGGAGACAGAGCCAATTGTTCCTGAACTGTGCATTGATCATTTGTGGACAGAAACAACTTCTAACATAAGGTTTGACATATTTAGTTTTCTGTTCAAGCAAAAACATTTTTAAAAGTTTTGGAAATACTTGATTTTAGGGCTGGGTGGAGCTCAGTGGTAGAGGACATGCCTGGCATGTGCCCCATCCTGGGCTTGCTTACGAGTGCCACAAATATAAGTAAGTAAATAAATAAATTGATATTATTCTTAGTGCTTTCTTTTAATATAACTGGATATTAATATGTACAAATTATATAAAGATATATATATTTGTAAGGCAGGGTCTCGCTCTGTAGCCCAGGCTGGTCATGAACTAACTCACTGTGTAGCCCAGGCTGGTCTTGGGCCCATGGCAGTCTTCTTACCTCAGCCTCCCAGTGCTGGGATTACAGGTGTATGCCACCATGCCCTGCTTTATGTGGTGCTGGGGAATCTACTTGGGTTGCAAGCACATTAATTGCTGTGCCATTCCTCCCACCCTAAAGATACATATTAAGACCATCTCAATTTTGATATGAGATGTTAATGATATTATGGTGATCATAAAGATATTTAGTCATTTCATATTTCTTTATAGTAATCTGAGATTTGAGGTATTTGACATTTTACAGAGAAATAGCTGTTCATTTTTGTAGATTAGGAAATGTGGAATTTTCTAGTATTGATGATTTTGTTTTTTGAAGGTCTTGCTTCAGTCTGGGCTGGCCTTGACCTCTTGCCTCAGCTTCTGGAGTGGATTTTTTTTTTTCTAAGTTTTATCTTCATATTAGTTGAATGTCAGTTTTTTTTTTTCCTTGGAGGGGGGTGGGAAATACAGCTCAGACTTCTGTTCTATGTGACTTTTCTCTTTTATGGTCTCTAATTATTCAGCTGTATGCCAGTGTGTGTGTGTGCTAATTAACTTCCTTCTCCTATACCTAAAAGAGACAGCTAGCTAGCTACAGGATGGTGACAGAGGAAAGGCTGAGTACTTCTGGTAAGATTTTAGAAAGATGAAGAGATATTTGCTGGACAGGTGGGGAAAAGGCATCGTAGCAGCTAGGATTGGAACAAAAATTAAGAAGTATGAGTGCATGTCATGTTGATGGAATTAAAACTACTACCATTTTGTATTGTGCAGGGAAGGACAAGGGCTGAGAAGGAGGAGGCTTGAGAGAGGTATTTAGTTTTAGTCTTGTTCTGTTTGATGAGAACAGTAATAAGATGGTTTACTATGTTGTAGACCCAAGGGAAAGAGCAGAGCAATAAATGGGGTTAGTGATCAAGGCAAGATAGATTTACAGTTGAAGGAGTGTGTGAAAGTGAGTTCCTGAGGTTCCAGGAGGGCTTGCAGATGAGTTTATAGTTGTGGGAATTTTGTTACCTCTGGAATGGTGTCATCAACCATGTGTTGTGTGGTGTGCAGTATCTAGGCGTTGCCCTGTGCTTTAACAATCATTGGATTCTGTAATAATCAGAATTAGAATTAGAAGAGGGATAGGGCCTGGAGATCTGGACATTGAGGATTTGGGGAGTGGTCAAAAGAGGTTGAGCTGCTGCAGGGACAAAACAAGAGAGGTCAGATAGGAATGGTGGCAGGGAGCATCTTCAAGACACACAGAAAGTGCATTTCAAGAGGAAAGCAGTGCCAGTAGCCAGGTATCGATGTAGGGTGGCCCTGAAGTTGAGCTCAGTGGGGGGTCCCTAGAGGGCTGTGGGTTCACTTGTCAATTTGGCTAGAATTTTTTAGGCGTGAAGCGTGGGGAAGGCAGTGTAGAAAAAGTCAGTGGAGGCTGAGGAAGTGAACATAGATGTATGGACTACTTTGAGGAGTTTGCCTTTGAATGATGGCGAAGGTGTAGAATTAATTTACTAGAAATCTTAAGGGAGAAGAAATGTTTGCTCTAACAAGGAACCTGAAAGAAACACAAGTGCAAAGAGATTGATTTGCTCTGGGGAGAAAAGGGGATGATACATCAGGTACTCAGTTGATGAGTTGAATTGAATGAAGTGTTTTTATGTCTTCAAGGTTATTGTTTGATCCAAGTAGCTTTTAGATTTCTTGCAGGATATTTTCAAAAATTTTTAATGGTTACTGAAGTAGATTTTGGACCAGTGCGGTGACAGTTTCTCGATTAATGTATGTGTTGCAGAGAGAAGCATTCACAGGCCTCGAAGGTGTTTATTACATCTGACCTCTGTGGACAAAAGTTCTTATGCTTTTTAGTGGAGTCACAGCTTCAGTTACGGTAAGTATGTGTATTTTTATTGTTTTTGTGTAAATAATTTAGAAATCTTTTCTCTCTTTCCTGTATTTAATTTTTCTTCTTAAGTCATTTTCTTAAGAAAAAACTTATATTTCATAAAATGGATATGTGTTAAGTGTACAATTAAGTGATTTTTTTTTTTTTGAGAAAGGATCTTGCTGTGTAGTCCAGGGTGGTCCCTAACTCACTGTGTAGCCCAGACTGGCTTCAAATACAGGGCAGTTCATCTGCCTCCCCTCCCAAGTTCTGGGATTATACACATGTGCCACCGCACCCAACTTGTGTAGTGCTGAGAAATGGAATCTAGGGCCTTGTGCTGGCTAGGCAGATGCTTTAGCTGCTAAGCTCTGTGCCCAGCCCAATTAAGTGATTTTTAGGGAATTTGTCATTGCCCATTCTTTCAGGGGATCACTAGGGATTAAACTCAGAGCCTTCTCGCTGAGCTATATCCCTAGCTCTTGTATTTTTGTTTTTTTTAAATTTTGAGACAGGGTCTTTTTAAGTCACTAGTTGACCCACGCTTGCCTTGGACTTGGAATCTTCTTGTCTCTTGCCTCCGCCTCCGGGAGTTCTGGGATTGCCGGAGTGCACAGTGGGCGTGTGCTCTGCCCTCTGGTTTTAAACATTCCTGCCACCTTAAAGATTCCTTTGTGACTATTTGTTGTTAGTCCCTTTCCCATTTCTGACTTGCAGCAACCACTTTGTAGGCTTTCTGCCTTTATGGATTAGTCTTTTCCTGGACATTTTTATGTGAATATTGTTGTGCAGTCATATAATACATGTTTTTTGGGATAAGCTTTTTTACTTTGCATGTTTTTTAGGATTCACCGTGTTGTAGCATGTATGAAAAATCCATTTCTTTTGCTATGTAACAGTCTGTAGTCTGTAAATATACCACAAATTACCTATTCATAAGTTGATGTCATTTGGTTTTCTCTGCTTTTTGACAATGGTGAATTACAGCATTATGAATCTTTTTTTTTCTTCTTCTTTTTTCTATTTTTTGAGGCAGGGTCTTGCTCTGTAGCCCAGGCTGGTCCTGAACTCTCTGAGGCTGGTCCCGAACTCACTGGTGTAGCCCAGGCTGGTCTTGGACCCAGGACAATTTCCCTGCCCCAGCCTCCTGAGTGCTGGTATTACAGGCGTGCGCCACCACGTCCAGCTTTCTGTGGTGCTGGGGGATTGAAGGCAGGGTCTTGCTGCGCCTGCAAGGCTAACTGCTGTTCCATTCCTCCGGCCCCAAGGCATTACGAATCTTTGAGCAAAAGTTTATGTGGACGTATATGATTTCATTTTTTGTGGACAGATCCACAGGAATGAAGTTGTTGGGTTGATTGGTCAGTTTGTGTTTAACTTGGTAAGTAAATGCCAAGTTCATTTCCAAGTGGACCGTAGCATTTTTGTGTTCCCACCACCAACATCTGAGAGTTCATTTTTCTTTATCCTGGATAATACTGGATATTGTCAGTGTCTTTGTGGCCATTCTAGTGAATGTACGGTGGTTTAAATTTGCGTTTCCCTACTGTCTTCTGGTGTTGGTCATCTTCTTGTCTTGTGCCATTCATTTCTCTTTTTACATGATGTGTCTGTTTACATCTTTTGCCTGTTTATTTTTCATTTTGAAATGGCTGAAGATCATAGGAAGTTTTCGTAGTAAAGAGGTTCTTTGTACCCTGCGCTCTTTAATCCTCAGAGGTAATGTCTTGTGTAACTACAGTATATTGTAATGAAATGAGGAATTGGTGTCAATGGGATCCGTTTATCTTCTTTGAGATTTTGTCAGTTTTACTTGCACTGGTTTATGTATATATGTGTGTATATGTTTATGATGCTGTGTAGTAGTCTCATACGGATATTTGTATAATGCTCTTACACTCAAGATAGAAAATACTTTTATCAGGATTGTAGGAGTAGCCTTTGCCTAGCAAACACAAGGGCCTGAGTTTGACTCCCTAGCACTGCATAACCTGGGCATGGTGGTGCACACCTGTATTCCCAGCACTCTGGAGGCTGAGGCAGAAGAATTGCTGTGTCCAGCCTGGTCTACATGAGTTTAGGATCAACCTGGATTACAAAGCAAGAGCCTGTCCCCCCTGTACTCCGTCCCCAAAATACTTTTATCACCTTAAAAATTTCCCTAGTACTACCCCCTATAGTGTCCCGTGCTCCACATCCCTGCTACCCTAAATCCTTGGTATTTATTCCTCATTTCTGTAATTTGCCATTTGTGAGTGTATGCAAATGGAATCATTCAGTGTTTATTCATTTAAGACTTCCCCATCAGCATTATACCCTTTAGACTCATACATTTATTGTATACATCATTGGTTTCTTTTTTAACATTTAGCTGTGTAAAATTCCAAGAGAGTAACGATAGAACCCAGCTCATCTTTGGCTCTGTCACCAACATACATGCGAAGGATGCAGCACCAGTGGAGGTAAACATAGTCACATTTCTTGAGAAATTGAAAGTTATTTCAAAATTATTAATAATTTTGGGGCTGGAGGAATGACTCAGTGGTTAAAGTGCTTACCTAGCAAGCTCTTAGGCAAGCACTGAGTACCCGAGTTCAGTTGTCCATCATCACAGAAGCCGGGCGTGGTGGCGCATGCCTGTAATCGCAGTACTGGGAGGCTGAGGCAGGAGGATTGCAGTGAGTCCAAAGCCAGCCGGGGCTCCATAGTGAGTTCAGGACCAGCCTGGGCCTCAGAGCGAGACCCTGTCTCAAAAATTTTTTTTTTCAGTTCAGAAAAAAATACATGTTTTTTAAATTTTAGAAAATAGACACCATGCTGGTCCTAGAAGGCAGTGGTAACCTGGTGCTGTACACAGGAGTGGTTCGGGTAAGTAAGAAATAGCACTTTCAGTATTTCTGTTGTGTTGAAGATAAAGTTTCCAATGTAGACTGGTTCTAATTTGGAGTTCTAAGACTTGTCTAACATGTGATACATGAACCTGACATAGATGAGGAGACTTCGATGAATGTAGGTAAATTATTAAACAAGCAAAAAATGATTAAACTTTTCGTAATTCATGTATGAGTAGCTTTGGTAAGTATCAATATTTTTGTGAAATTTCATTAAATATACTAGGCACCTCTCTTACCATTTCTAAGATTTATGTGTAGAATAATATAAGTTTTATAAATTTAAATTATGAAATTCAAATATGCACATCGTCTGAAGCATATAGAAGTGAATATTGAGATGACCAACCTCTTCGTGACTGCTCTTACCGATGTAACACAGGGTTTTGCCCTAAGATTTAATTCTCCTAAATATTACCTATATAGTACATACTGTTAGGACAAATTATGTTTTTTGGTTTTAAGGTTTTGTTTGAGATAGGGTCTTGCTCTACAACCCAGGCTGGTCCTAAACTCACTGTAGAGCCCAGGCTGGCCTTGGACTCAGCAATCTTCTTGTCTCCTGAGTGATGAAATTTCAAGTATACACCACCACACCCAGCTTATGTTGTGCTGGGGAATTGAACTTGGGTACTTAGCTCTTGACTTAGTGCTTGCTAAGCAAGCACTTCAACCACCGAGCCATTCCTCCAGCCTCTGTTTTTTGGTTTGAAACATCAAATACAAAATAGTTTTAAAATTATGAAAAAATTACTCTTTTTTGGAGGGGAGAGTAGAAAGTAAATTTTATTGGGATAAGTACAAAGGAGAAAGTGAGATTGAAAGTAGGAACTCCCCTGCAAGAAAGAGAGGGGCTAGAGCGCATGTAAAAATTATTCTTTTTTTAATGTACAATTTTTTTATTTACGTATCACCTCCCTCTCCTCAACCTCTCTCACCACTCCCCGTTTCCCTTCTGTCTAAGTTACTTTTTCATTGCTGTGACTCAATACCTGACACGCACAAATTTAGGAAAGGAAAGGTTTATTTTAGATTACAGTTTCAGGTGCTCACAGTCCATTCAGGGGCGGCCAGCAGCAATTGAAGTACATGGCAGGGGCAGAAAGGTGGAGGCAGCTTCTCAGGACATCACCAATAGGCAGGCATGTGAGACTAATGGAGACTAGTCCAAGTCCCAGTCTTAGTCTCTCCTGCATCCGGGTATAGAAGGTGTGGCCACTACATGCCATTAGTCTTAACTCACACGCCCCTAATCCCAGCAACTGCAATCCACCCCTCCAGGCCAGACCCCAGTCCACCAACATTACATGGCTTCATAGACAATCCATAACATTAAAATACATGAGACTTTTGGGGGACACTCCAGATCCTAACCACAACACCTTCCCCCTTCCACTGTGTCATTTTTACTTCTTCTATATCTCTTATAAAAATTATTTTTATATTCCAGACTTTTCTGTCTTTTTGAGTTACCTTCTGTTATTACCTAGTGTAAGTCTGCTATCTTTAGTACCTTGTAGCGTTCCTTCATCTGAGAATATGTTCATTTCACTTTTATTCCTAAAGAATGATTTACTGGCATGTAGCATTCTAGGTTAACAGGTCTTTTCTCTGAACACTTGAAAAATATGCTAGTTCTTCCTTTTTTCTGGCTTCTGATGAGAAATGTTATTTCAATTTGTTGTTTCTTGTGTAAATAATGCTTTTCTGGCTGATTTATTTTTTATTTTTTTGGTGCGGTGGTGGTGGTGGTTCTTGGAATCAAGCTCAGAGCCTTCATACTGAGATATACTCCTCTCCCAGCCCATTTTTAAACATTTTTGGTTTAGAGGCAGGGTCTTGCTGAGTTGCCCTAGCTGGGCTCAGATTGGTAGACCTCCTGCTGCTTCTTCCTCCCACAGTGCTCGTATTATAGACTTTGATTTTATCATGTGAATTTCTTTGGGTTAATCTTATTACGTGTTGATACTGCCTCTTATGTCTATAGATTACTTGATTTGGAAAGTGCTTAGGCATTTTTATAAATATGTTTTCAGCTTAATGCATAATTACAATTTTTCTTGGTACTGAAAATTTCGAGAAAGGGTGTTGCTCTATAGCCCTGGCTGGCCTTGGACTCAAGCAGTCCTGCTTCAGCGGAGTGCTGGTGTTACAGGTATGGGCCTCAATGCTCAGCTAGTCTTCTGATAATTGAACTATAAGGTGTAGCACATTTTTTTTGGTTGTTTTTTTTCCAATCTGGTAGTTAGTGGGAAGAATGATGTTGAATAAGTTTAGTGTATTGTTTTGTGAACCTGGGATTTTAGATGGCCTTTAAAAAAACTTTATATATACTATATTATTACTCATATTTTATAAGCCTAAATATTTTTATTTGGGCATCTGCTGTTTATTTTACTATTGATCTGAGCATTTTCCTTTAGACTCATAGTTTCAGCCTGTATGAGTAAATTTTTGTGTTTTTCATAAGAACCCTGTAGATAGCTGAACTACCAGGTGGTTAGTGTGGATTGTCCACTCATTGTTTTAAGGTCAATGAAGAATTCTCTTTATGTAGATTTTGTTTGTTTATAAGAAGAAATAGTAGAGTTTATGATGAAAGACAGGTTGTGAGCTGGAAAGTACAGTTTGAATGGGATAGATTTAGATTCTTGAGTGTTAGCCAACCTTACCTTTTAGCTCCTAAGAGTAGTTGGTTCTCTTTCTCTCTGCCCTGAGACTTAGTTAACAAGATTACCGCTTGGATTTTTGAATGCTTTGCTATCTTTACTACTTGTATGGTGGGAAAGGCATACTGTAAAGGACTTTCTATAATGTCTTGGCTACATTGACATTTTCCCCTTTTCCTGCAAAATAAGGTCCTGAAGAGAAGGAAAGAGATGAGCAATTATTCTAAGATATTTGCAGTTGGATAGTAGAATGTGAAAGATTATTAAAATAGTGATTCTGTTTGTTTTTTAATTGTGTTTGGTGAGCCTAAACTCTGACATAACAAAAGAAATTTGTGCTTATGTGTATATGCTTTAACATTTTGTCTAAAGATATGATACAGTCATCAAAGCCAGTATTTTTTCCCATGACTCTTTATTTCTTCAAGGTAGGAAAAGTTTTTATTCCTGGACTGCCAGCTCCTTCCCTGACGATGTCCAGCACAATGCCTCGGCCCAGCACGCCACTGGACAGTGTTAGCACTCCTAAGCCCCTTAGCAAACTACTTGGATCCTTGGATGAAGTAAGAAATGGATTGTGGGTTGTCAAGAATTAATATCATCTTAAATTTTATTAAATGTTCTTTCTATGGTTAACTTAGTTTTTTATAGTATTTATAGAATAAGTGGTTTCAAAACATAAATTCAGTTATCATACATTGACCTTTCTTGTGATGTATATGGTACTTGCCGTAGTTACTGTCTTGTTGGTGGGACACAATACTCACAATGTAAGGAAAGAAAGGTTTATTTTTAGCTTACAGTTTCAGGAGGTCTCAGTCATTCATGAGCAGCTGGTAATGGCAGGAAGGGTCTGGCAGAGAGCAACTACTCAGGCCATTACAAGAGTAAGTATCCTTGGGGAGAAGCTGGGGAAATGTATATCCCTTCAGGTGCACCTTCAGTATTCTACCTGTCAGTGATCCCTCACACCCTAAGTAATCCACTACATTCTCAGATATCCATCCCACTCTCAGTAATCTGCCCCTCCCAGCCTCCCAACAGCATGAGACTTTGGGGGGACATTCTAAAGCTAAACCATAATAGTACTCTTTGAAGGTGATAGAGAAATGAAAATGACCTGGTTTTTCCCCCTCTAATTATCTCTCAATTGGGTGGAGTAGATATGCTGTCTACATAAGAAATTATAAGTTAAGATAGACTGTTAAATCTTATTGAAGAGCCAAAAGTACCATAGTAGAGTCCCCGATGGGATGCTACATCCTGATGTGATGATGTGGCAAAACCATTGGTCTCTGAGCAGCAAGTGAAAGTTGGCCTGGATATTAACCATAGTTAGGGTATCTGTTGAAAAGGCCATTTGGAGCAATGCGGAATCACACAGCCACAGGCACTGAGGCAGGGAAGTGCAGAACATTTTAGGGTGCTTTTTTTTTGTCTCTCCTAACATGCATGAAGGGCTCAAAAGATGAGTGGATTAAATACTTAAAACATCAGATCTGTCAGCTGGGTGAGGTAGGATAGGGAATGAAGTAATAATAAGTTTTTGAGCAAGACACTGTTCTAAGTACTTTATCAATATTAACACATTAAAGCCCTGGGGCTGGCTTAGTGATTTAAGAAGGTACCACATAGTCAAAGCTATTAGGTAGAACTGGCGTTTATGTTCTTATAATGTGTTCTTAAAGGTGAAGTGATGAGAGGTAGTTTATTCTGAATGCAGTTGCCGGCTGGAGGAATGGCACAGCATTTGCCTTGCAAATACAAGGCCCTGAGTTTGATTCCCCAGCACCACATAAAGGTGGGCACACACACACCCTGGAGGCTGAGAGAGGCGTATTGTCCTGAGTCTAAGGCCAGCCTAGGGTACACAATGAGACCCTGTCTCAAAAAAAAAAAAAAAAAAAAAAAAAGAGAGAGAGAGAATGCAGTTGCCAGGGCATTATAATTTTTTTTGAGGAAGGAGTTTTGAGTTTCACGATTTTTTCTCTTTTTTTCTTTTGAGGGGAAGAGGGGGTGACAGGGTTGGCTCTGTAGTTCAGGCTGGCTCTCAACCTGGGTAGCCAGGCAGGCCATGAACAGCTACCGTGTGATGCTGGAGGATTGAACTGAGGGCCTTGAGCATTCTAGGCAGGCACTCTACTCATTGAGCTGTACCACCAGCCCTGAATGATTTCTTTTATGTAAGTTTGGGATTGACAATAGGGAGACCTTTTAGACTCTTCAGTGAGGTTTATGTGAGTATAATTAATGCTAAGAAGTTCTAAGCTAAGGCAGTATGTATTAGAAAGGAGGGATATGACATAAGAGAACTGGAAAAATATAAACAACAAAGAGTTTTTCAGCTGACAGATTTTGTTCCAGGATTGGGAGAGGTCCTGTCTAACCGACAAGGCCCAGAATTCACTGAGCAATCTGGATAGGTGTTTTATGTTTATCAGTTAGGAGGCCTTAGTGAAAGCTAGTTTATATTTGAGGGACAGCTAAGTGTAGATATTTAGGGTGATTCCAAGAGAAGGTTAATGCTGGCAGTTTGATTGGACAATTTTTTTAAACACATTCGACTTTGAATTTTTTTCTCTTCACTGTAGTCTATTTGCACAACTTTCCCCCCCACATTTTATTGATATGTGTAAGTGCAAAATTTAAGATTTACATTGATTTTGGGCATTTTGTGCACATACATACATATCTAGTCAAGGTAACAAGATCTTCCCCGCTTTCCATTCTATCCACCCTCTATCCACTCCCACAACCCACCCCCACCCCCATTCCTTTTATTTTTCACTAAGTTCTGTGAGATAATTGTGATCTGGGATAATGGGTTTCTCATATCAGAGAGACCATTCAATATTTCACCTTCTACTTCTGACTCACTGCACTAAGCATGATGGTTTCAAGTTTCCTCCATTTGCTTACAAAAGCCTCCAAGCTGTCAGACTTTATAGATGCATAGTATTCCATTGTTGCACAACTTTTTAGAAGAGAAACTGGAGAAGTGTGGGATGTCCTTGTGGGGTTTGGAAGAATTTTTTATAATCAAAAATGGTGTCTAGTGTTGTGGTGTAGAACCCTAGAACCCTGGTAGGCAGAGGTAGGAGGGTTGTAGGCTCAAGCTCAGAATAGGTAACAGGCAATTCACTACTCAGTGACAGGCTGATCTTTTCTGAAAATAAAAAATTAAAAAAAAAATGGCTAGGGATACAGCTCATTGTGAAGGTACTGGGTTCAAATCTTAGTACCACAAAAAGGAAAAAAAAAAACGGTGTCCAATTTTTTCGGATTTCTAAAAACCTAGGAGTGGTTAGTATTTTTTTACTAGTTGTGTGGTCATAAGAGACACGGTCTAACACATTCACTAGCAGTTTTTCCACTGTTTTTGGCAGATCATGCTACTAAGTATACAGCCAGAACCAAGAGAGCTGAATTTTTTCCTGATAACTGCTGGAGTACAGGTTGTAATTAAATATGCTTAGGCTTGATTGGCTGTCAGTGTTGATAAAATGCTCATTTAGAGATGTCCTACCCATTGAATTATAGAAATACAAAAAGGGTCAATGGTCATGACTATAGAGATTTAACATTAGGAGCCTCTGTCATTAGTAACAAATGCTTGTTTGGTTTCTTGGCAATGTATCTGAAGTTAGCATAATTGTCATTCTTGAATTTGAAACATTTTCCTGAAGAGGAAATGCACCTAAAGTATGGTTCCGATTCTTGGCTTTGTCAGTGCTCTTTTTCTGCTAGGGCTGGGCTGATCATGAGTTTCTCAGCCATGTCTTGGTTGGCTGTCTCAAATTATGGGTTATGTCTCCAGCCCTGTACGATTGTAAACATGGTTTTTTGTGCCTTCTCTTCCTGTTAGCCAAAGCCTTTTCTGTTCCAGTAGCCTATCCCTCTTCTCCCCTGACAGCAAAAAAGTGCAGATACCAGAGCAAGATAGGCAGGCTCAGAATGTTGATGTCTCCCTGTAGTTCTCTTCTTGCCTAGATCTTGATCCCTTGAGTCCAGTCCTCCATAGGCCATCAGTCTGATACTTTACTACTTGATATACAGGCTTAGTTACTTTTGTATTGCTGGGACATGATATGCCTTATCCACAAATTAAGGAGGAAAGATTTCAGCTCACAGTTTTAGCCCATTCATAAGTGGCTGGCTGACGATGGTGGACAGGTCTCACAGAGGCCCAGCAGGAAGAAAGCTGTTCGCAGAGCTAGCATATGTCCTTCCGGTCGTGTCCCAGTGATCCACCCCTTCTGGTCAAGCCCCATTGATACACCCCTTTTAACCAGGCCCCCCTCTTAACAGATAAGAAACACTTAAATTTCTTCTCTCTTTAATTTTTTAGTAAGTGTACTTTAATAATAAATACTTAATATCCTTAATATGTATACTTTATTTGTCTTGTTTTTAACTTTGTAGGTTGTTTTGTTATCTCCAGTTCCAGAACTTAGGGATTCTTCAAAACTTCATGATTCTCTGTACAATGAGGATTGTACTTTCCAACAGCTTGGAACTTATATTCATTCTATCAGAGATCCTGTTCATAACAGAGTAACTCTAGTAAGTTTATCTTTAAAAGATTAGATGGGTTTCCAAGAAATATGGCTAACATTTTATTTTTTTCAGAATGTAGAATTTTGTCATAATTTAAAAAATAATATAATTTTTGGTACTATTTTGTTGTTCAGTAATTCTGTTTAAGTTCTCTAATGTTTCTATATTAAAAATTTATTGAAAACAAACACGTTTAGTCACTTGAATTGCATATCAATAAGATTTTTGTCTTCACTAAAGATAAGTCACTTTATGATGATAATGACTCATACTGCTTGTATAAATTTAGACATTCTTGAAGCTACAATTTTTAGAATTATTTTACAAATAAGCACATTTGGTTAGAAGTGCTCATTTCTGCTTGAAAAAATACTGTTTTTATTTTGAGTTTTGCTTTTGTAGTCTTATAAAGCAATATTTTGAAAACATTCTAAGGCTTAAAACATTCAAATTCTTTTTAGCCTATTTGCTTCTTTTCTTTCCTCTAGGAACTGAGTAATGGCTCCATGGTTAGGATCACTATCCCTGAGATCGCCACTTCTGAGTTAGGTAGGATTGAGATTCAGGCTTCTTGCTTATGTGTTACCAGCTTGACTTGAAAGTTTTGAAATAATTGTTGATTTGCATCAATAATTATGGTTTTAAAATTACGTTTTTTGAGACTTGTCTCACTTTGTAGTCCAGACTGGTCCTAAATTCACTGTGTAGCTCAGGCTGGCGTTGAACTCACAGCAGTCCTCTTTCCTTAGCCTCCTGAGTGCTGGGATTGCAGGCTGTGCCACAACACCCACCTTAATTGGTGCTGGGCAATTGAACTCAGGCCTTGCACTGCTCTGACTGCTATGTTATTCTTCCAACCTGTCTCTCCTTTTTCTTTGAAAGATCTTATTGTATTGCCTAAACCGCCCTTATCCTTACAAATAGTGGGGTAGTGGGGACTACAGGTGTGTACCACTTCTCTGAGATTCTTGTGCTGAGGATTATCATGTTGTAAGATTGCACTTATCTTAGCCAAAAGGCCAAGAATCATGCAGCTGATTATGATATAGGAAAATGCCTCTTCCAAGAAATCTATGAAACAAGAATGCCTAAGTAGGGGCTGGAGGAATACTCAGCAGTTATAGTACCTGCTTAGAAAGCTCAAGACCCTGGGTTCAATTCCCAAGTACAGCATAAGCCAGGCATGGAGGTGTATACCTGTAATCCCAGCACTTGGGAGGCTGAGGCAGAAGGATTGCCGTTAGCTTGAGATCAACCTGAACTCAATAGTGAATTCAGGACCAGCCTGGACTACAAAGCAAGACCCTGCCTCAAAAAAAAAAAAAAAAAAAAAAAAACCAAAAAACAAAAAACAAAAAAACAAACAAAAAAATCCTAAGCAACTAAAAATATTTCTTGGATTTATTTTCTGTTCTGTTCTTTTCTTTCTCCCTTCCTTTCTTCCTTTCTTCCTTCCTTCCTTCCTTTCTCTCTCTCTCTTTCTTTCTTTCTTTCTTTCTTTTTTTCTTTCTTTCTTTCTTTCTAGGCAAGGTCTCACTGTGTAGTCCTGGATGGTTCTGAACTCTGTAGCCTCTCACTCATGGCAGTCTTCCTGTCTCAGCCTCCCAAGTGATGGGATTATAGTTATGTTCCACCACGCCCAGCTTATGTGGTGCTGATGGATCAAAGTCAGAGCCTTGTACTTGAAAGTCAGTGGTCTACCAGCCTTGCTATTCATTGTCAATGATGTTTTTAATCTTAAATATATGAATTTTAGGTAAATTACAAAATTAGCATAATTATTTTGATTGGATAGAAATTATTATAGTCAAAATGCAACCACGTGTGTTTTTATGAATAGTAGGATCTGAAAGTTATTACACAAATACAATTTGAAAGATAAAAAGTAGACAGTATTTCTGAAGCAAAATGTTAGAGTTTGCCAACAAATAAAATAATGTGTATATAAGAAAGTTTATAATGAGTTAGTTTCAAAATTTAACTGCCAAGGCAAGGCTGTGGCAGATTGTAGGTTAGAATAACTTTATTTTAGATCTTCTTTTTTGGATGAGTAGGTAAGTGCTATTTCAAATATATGTAGAGATTACTTACTTTTCTAAAACATATTTTTGCGAGATGTGGTAGCACACATCTATAATCCCAGTTTTCTGAGAGGCTGAGGAAGGAGGATCACAAGCCTACCCTGAGCAACTTAGTTATTTAATGAACATCTTAAAATAAAACATAAAAAGGGATGGGATTATAGCTGAATGTAGGTTCAATGCCCAGTTCCCCTCCCTGCACAAAAATACATCAACAGGAAGTTTTAGCCAGTAGTTATAAGCTTAAGGACCTAACCTATTATAAATATAAATAAAATATTTAAAACAAGTAATAAGAGAGAAAACAAATAAGTCTTCCCTTTTTGCAGCTAACTAGAAGTCATGTAAGTGAATGTATTTATAAAGGGCTCCTCATACCTCTAGTAGCAGCTGTTAATACTTACGTTGGCTTATAGTTGGTATTTGGTTTTCTCATGTTTACTGCTATTTGCATTCAGTCTTTGCTGTACGTGTGGTGACATAGCAGATTGACGAGGAAAAGGACATACTGTTTAGGATATACTCAGTAACACAAGTCAAAAAGCAAAGCCAACATCAATGATGTTTTAAATCTTAAGTTAAATTTAAATCTTAGGAAAGAACAGGAGAGGGCAGAAACATTGCTCTTCGAGGCTGTTCCTTTTGGAAGCAGATCCAGGCCCTTTACGGTAATAGGTTGTGATCTCTTGGAGATCACCACTAGATATCATAGTGCTGTAACTGATATGCACACTAATGAACATCAAGAATGGTTTTACTTCAGTGGGGCTGGAGGAATAGCATATTGGGCCCTAGGCTTCATCCTCCAATACCATATAAGCTGGTGGCATATACAGGCGAGCACTTGGGAGACTGCGGAGGAGGACTGCTGTATGTTTGAGGCCAGCCTAGGCTACCTAGTCAGTTTGGAAGCAGTCTAGAATACAGAGTGAGACCCTGTCTCAAAAAAAAAAAATGGCTTATGTGATATTTATCCTAACCAATTTATGACACGGTGTCTGATGGTGTCTTAGAAACTGAACATTGTGAGAGATAATGAAAAGTTAGAAGGCTTTGGTTAACAAGAGTGTTCACTCATTTAGAATGCCTCATAATGCTAGGCAGGCATTGCTGTTTATGCATGCATATGTTGGATTTTACTTAGCTACTGAAATATCTAAGCAATATTTCATGTAAATATGTGGTATAAATCAAATGTCACTTAATACTTAACATGTTTTTTTATAGAATGAGTTAATTTATTGTTCCAATTAGAACATTTTTTTGATTGAAAAGGGGAGCAATTATTAACTTCTACAGTGTTATTTTGGGTGAAACTGAGCTATTTGGTCACCTCATTTCTGAGCCAAAATGAATGGCCAAAGAGCTTCCTTGAGAACTTTTGCAGCTCTGTAGAGTTTAGTAGTTGGCTTACATTTCAGGTGTTTGCTGGGGTAATATTTGAAATTCACTGGCTCCTTAATGACAGTTCTCTTTTTACATTAATTGCCTTTAAGTAGTAGGAATTTAAAATTACTTTCTTTTTGAAAGTTGAAAATAAATGCATACATAAAAAGCATGTTAAATTTAATCTTTTTTTTTAATAGTACAGACATGTTTGCAAGCGATTAAGTTTATCTTGCCAAAAGAAATAGCAGTTCAGATGCTTGTCAAGTGGTACAATGTCCATAGTGCTCCAGGAGGACCCAGTTACCATTCTGAGTGGAATTTATTTGTGATTTGCCTCATGAACATGATGGGTTATAACACAGACCGCTTAGCATGGACCCGAAATGTAAGTAAATACAGTTGCTTTTGTCGTGCATTATTCTGTTATCAGTGTAATGTTTGCCCTATTAAATTGAATAAATTTAATATTAATATACTTTAAAAATTAAAAATAATAGAATAACAAATTTAATATTAATATTCTTTATTTAAATATGGAATAATATCTGGGATTGTTGTGTTTGTATAGTATAAATGAAATGTCGCTTAATATTTTGTAACATTTTATTAATACTAATTATTGAGACTTCATAATGTACCAAAGCACGTTTGGCTGCTGCTTCTCATTTTATTTTTGTAACTTGAAGTTATGCTGAGATTATGCTTGTGTTTTCTGGTAAGGAAACTGGATTAAGAAGTGATCACAAATCTGTGTGATTTGCTCAAAACTGCAACAAGATTGTGTCTTCTGACTCATGGCTTAATGTTCGTTTCTGAAGGCAAGGCCATCTTTTTTACACTCTTACTGTTTGGTGTGAGGAAGAAGGTTTGATTTCAGAATTTAAAACTGTGTCCCTAGCTGTCTTCCTCCGGAATGGTTTTTACAGGCCTTTCATGGATTATTTATGAAATCAGTAGCATAATGCCTTTAGTGCTGGTGATTTCTTTTTGTTCTGGAGTGTATTCCCAGGGCAACCTTGCTTGAGTCACTGTGAAAACTCATTCTAGAATACATACAACCTTTGTCTAGGTAACTCAGCTGTACCTACCTATATATAGTACTTAGAAATACCCACTCCTAACTTTTTTTTTTTTTTAAGAGACAGGATCTTGCTCTGTAGTCTAGACTGGTCCTGCACTCACTATGTGCCTCATGCCGGCCTCAGACTCATTGCAATCCTCCTGCTTCAACCTTCTGGGTGCTGGGATTACAGGTGTGCACCTCCATGTCTGGCTTATGTGGTGCTGGGGAATTGAACCCAGGGCCTTTAACCCTTGAGCGACACCCTTTAAATTTTTTGATATTGCCCTTTAGGTAAAAATATCAGTGAAAATTTCTGTATCATCAGAAGTTCTTCACAAAGCCCTTATTTTATCATAAAACAATTTCTAATAGTTTTATCAATTATTATGGTATTATTATTATTATAGTATTATCAATACTAGTAATTGGATATCTTTCTTTTCCTTGGGAATATTTTGTAAACTTTATTTTAACAAAATTTTAACTACATATTCACGTAAAATTGTATTTTCTTCCGTTTGCCTGTTAGCACTTAAATATAGTATACTCTTTTTTTGTTTTTTGAGACTAAGTCTCACTCAGTAGTTCAGACTGGTCCTAAACTTACAATGTAGCCCAGGATGGCCTTGAACACACAGCTTTCCTCCTGCTTCAGCCCCCCAGGTGATGGATTACAGGCATGTGCCACCAAGATCAGCTTATGGGGTGCTGGGAAATAGAACTTGGGGCCTTGTGCTTGTTATCTAAGCATTTTAACCACTCAGCTCTACCTTTAGCCCCTACCAACATTTTACTTATATATTTTGCTTATTTCTTTGTTTACTTGTCCTCTTCACTGGAATGAAATTCTAGCAAACAGGGGTTTTTATTTAGTTTTGTTACCTGTCTTCCTTCCCCAGTACCTCTATATATAAGTTCCTGTTATGGACGGATGCTCAGTGAACAGTTGAGGAATGATGCCCTAGATACTGTTTAAGAGTTTATGTCCACTGGAATACTTGCCCTCTGCAATTGGGAAACATCTTACTGTAAAAATAAAGACAATTTTATTTTAAGTGATTGCAGTAAAACTTATCTCCTGTTTTTCCATAATTTACCCCATATGAAAATATTGAGCCTTATGGAAAGGATTTCTAGGGGCTAGAGGCATAGACCAGTGGTTAAAGTACTTGCCAAGTAAGGATAAGGCCATGGGTTTGCTTTCCTAACACCACATAAGCTGGGCATGGTTGTTCACGCTTGTAATCCTTACACTCAGGAGCTTGAAACAGGAGGATTGCAGTGAGTTCAGGACTAGCCTGGGCTACAGCGTGAAAACCCTGTCTCAAAAAAAGAAAATAAAGTATATGTTAATTTTCAGTATTTTTTATGTGTTACTGACCTGGGGAATTTGTTGAAGAAGGCGGACCTGTGCCCCAGTATCTGGCAGAGAATTAGTTCCATCATATTTCTGTTTTGTGAGGAGCACTTAGTGTACTCACCTTTTGTCCTTTTGTAAAGGCCATCACTTTTTTTTTTTTTTTTTTTTTTTTTTTTTTTTTTGAGACGGGGTCTTGCTCTGTAGCCCAGTAGCCCAGGCTGGTCCTGAACTCACTGTGGAGCCCTGTCTAGCCTTGGGAGTTAGGACAGTTCTGTCTCAGCCCCCTGAGTGCTAGGATCACAGGCGTTCGCCACAGTGCCCAGCTTATATGGTGCTGGGGAATCAAACTGGTGCTTAGCACTTGACTTAGCTCTTGCTGTGCAAGCGCTTTAACCGCTGAGCCATTCCTCCAACCCTAAACATGACTTATTGACATAGAAGTATTTATTACATGATAGTTTAAAGAAAAGAAGAAGAAATCTTTCTCTTCTAAAGAGATTGGATTATACTTTATTTTCTAGGATAGTCTCCAGCTCTTGAGCTAAAAAAGTCCAACTTCAGACTCGTGAATAGCTAGCAAAACAGGTTGCCGTTGTATCTGGCTTGCAAGTCAGTTCTTGAGGTTGAGTTGCTTTGATGTGTGATTGCATAGTTAAACTCTCACTGTGTTTTGTCCTTACGATCAAAGCTCAAAGCTCAGAATGAAGTGTTTCTCATCGGCAAATTATCTTCATTTTGTTTTTTTTTCCAAATTTGCCTGTTTTTCATTTATGTAATATAGTAGAGAATGCAACATTTCTGTCAATTTCTTGTTAAATAATTTTTGGTATTTCTTTGTTATGGATACAACTCATTCTCCCAAAAATGTGACATGATCTGTTTTGTCGCGTAAGTAGGAGAGGAAGGGGAATGACTACTGTAGTGCCTTTGTGCCCAGGCACTTTACTAGATACTTTACATTTGTGGTTAAATTTATCTTCATGATGACCCAGATGAAAAAATCTGTCTCGTAATTTTCCAGGTCGAAAATAACATTTTGATGGCTTTCCTTAGTTTCCATAAGTAGCAGAACTGATTTCTGAGTTCTTTGAGTTGGTTAATAGACAGAAATACATTTTGATTTTGTCTTTTCTTATGGTGTTATTTTCCAGTTTGACTTTGAAGGATCACTTTCCCCAGTCATTGCACCCAAAAAAGCAAGACCTTCTGAGACTGGATCTGATGATGTAAGCATTGTTATCTCTTGTTAAGTTGATTTATGGATTCTTGTACTGATCTCCCACATCTGTAGTATTTCTGTGTATTTGTCTCTATTTCCAGTACCCTTTGCTTATTTGTTTTAATATTGAATAACAGTTACTTTGAAAGGTACAATCGGTTATGTTTCTAAGGCTACTCAATTTTCTCTTTAATCATTATCTAAAAATGACTATAAACTTATATATTGCAATGTGATTTCAGTGCAAACCTTAGATATTTTATTGCCAGTTGACAGTATCTACCCTTTTTTTTTGGAGACGGGATCTTGCTCTGTAGTTGAGGTCGAGGCTGGTCCTGAACTCACTGTGGAGCTCAGGCTGACCTTGAACTTGTGGCGGTCCTCCTGCTTCAGCCTTCCGAGGACTGGGATTATAGGCCTGTGCTACCATTCCCAGTTTATGTGGTGCTAGAGAATTGAACACAGGGCCTCGGGCTTGCTAAAGCAAGCACTTTAAGCATGGAGCTATTATTCTTCCAGCCATCATTTTATCTTTTTACAACAGTGATTCTGTAATTCAGGCCCTCAAGTATGTCAGATTCCTTAACTGTTCCAGTTGTAAAAAATTGAGGTATAATTTACATGAATGAAATCTTTGCATCTTTTTTTTTTAGATTGATTGATCTTACATATTTTGAAGAAAGAAAATCCTGTTTTTCTTTTTCATTTTATTAAGCATCACATAGTACACAAAACTTCATGCTACATAATACACTGCTTAACCTTCCAGTGGATTAGATGACTGTATCAGTCATCTTTCTATTAACCAGGAAAATACTCCCTTAATCATTGATCTCTAAATCCTTTGACACATAATAGCAATTATCTCCAGAGATGCACCCATCTCTTTCCATCAAATTCCATGGATACAGAAAATCAGCAATCCTTGTTCTTGCCCCTGTTAGTGAACTTGTGGATGTACAAAGTAGCCAGTCCAGGATGAACAAGCACACTCCCATGACTGTAAGCTCACGGAGAATTTCGAACTGCATCTCCACACGGCCCTCTAGACCACACCTGCCATTAAAAAACCTCTGTGAAGGTGACTGGGCTTCAGTTCCTTTCCGAGTGAAATCTTCATATCTTGATGTGTTTTTTTTTTTTTTTTTTTTTTTTTTTGGGTGGGGGAGGTACGGGTTATAGGGTCTTGCTCTACAGTCCAGACTGGTCCTGGTCTTGAATTCACTCAGGGTGGCCTCAAACTCCTGACAGTTCTCCTGCCTCAGTCTACTGAATACTAGGATTACAGACATGTGTCGCCACACCTGGCTTAGTTGGTACGAGGAATCAAACTCGGGTCCTCTGCTTGCTAGGCAAGTGCTCTAAACACTGTGCTATTCCTCTGTCCCCACATCTTGAGTTTTCAGGTTGATCCATTTTGATAAATGCACTCATGTAATTTACACTCAGGGAGGACACAGCATTTCTGTAATTCATTCCCTTTTCCTTCTTCGGCTGTTGATGCGAGTTCTGTATGTTGATTGTATCTGTTTCTAGAACTTGATATAAATGAACTGATACGTGTTATTTGGTATGGGGTGTCTTCATTTAGTACAAAATTTTGGGCTTTGTCCATGTCGTAGCAGAAATTATCTGTTTCTTCCTTTTTGTTGCTGAGTATTGTGCTTACACCATACTTTTGCTTATCCATTCCACTGCAGATGTGTATCTAGTGTATTTGTTTTCTGACTGTTATGAAAAGTGTTCACGTTTGGTAACAAGTCTTAGTGAACATACAGTTTTCTTTCTCTTGGATAGATATTAGTGAAATTACTGTGTTGTTGCTGGTTTCCATCTAGTTGTATTCTGTCATACTGAGTAGTAGTAATAGAGTTCTTCATGTTCTGCGTTTTTCTAAATATTTGCTATTAGTCTTTTTCATCTTAACCATTTGTGTGCAAAATAGTGTCTCTTAGTGTATTTTTAATTTAATTTGAAGTTTGTGTTTTAAGTTTTAGATTGATTCTAAAAATTTATTGAGCTATAGAAGGCTTTTTTTGAGATAGGGTCTCGCTCTGTATCCCAGGCTGGCCCTGGCTGGTCCTGAACTCATATGGAGCCCAGGCTGCCCTTGGACTCATGGCAATTCTACTGTCTCAGCCTCCCAAGTGCAGTGATTATAGGCATGTGCCACCATGCCTGGCTTCTGTGGTCCTAGGGAATCAAACTCAGGTGCTAAGCACTTGCTAAGCAAGCCTTTTCACCTCTGAACCATTCCTCTTGCCCCTGAAAGTTTCTTATGTATTCTGGACATGAATTCTTTTCTGTAAACATGTGTTGAGAATATTTTCTCCTTTTTTTCTTTTCAAATGCCCACACAGCATAAAATTTTTATGAACTTACTGATTTTTGCAATGCTGAGGATAAAGCCTAAGGCCTTCCATGTGCTTGTCAAGCTCTCTATCACCAGCACCCCCCGCTGCTGCCACAGCCCCACAGACTTACTAATATACTTGTACATGGTTATGGAATATAGTGTGAAAATTTGTTACGTGTACACACTGTGTAATGAGCATAACAGAGTAGTTAGTGTTATCTACTTAAATATAAAACATTCTTTAATTGAATAGTTAATGAGGAATAGTGTTTTAGTATATGGTTTAAAATGCCTTCTGATGAGCACAATCTTTTAGTTACATTTATAAATTTTAAATTTTTCTTCTGTATCTTATCCAAGAGTTTTTAAGTTAGAGTAATATGTTGTATCAAGCCGTATAAAAATGCTAGTAAATTTCAAAAATAGCATATATGATACAGTGTATTAACAAGTGGATGTCGTGGTAAACCCGAATATATCTTTTGAACACAGTATAATCACAAGTAGAAATCAAAATAGACCTAATACCTGGAAAATGTAGTAAATCAGCTTGAATATAAAATTCAGTTGATTCTTAGATTATATTACCAGCCTCAATATCTTAGACAAGATAGCAGCTGAATACATGTAGACCTTTCCTCTTACCAAAACACGAAACTGTGTGGTCTTCACTAGACCTGCCTGTCTACACTTCCTGTCTTGTATTCCTTACTTTGACTTCATGAAATACTGCCTGGGAGAATTTTAATTTTCCTTCTTAATTCTACCTACGTAGAGTTTTTCTTAAGTCTTCTCTCTAAAAGAGCATGACTAGGTTTTTTTCAAATGATTTTTAATGTTTATCACTGGCACCTGGAGTTTGCTTAGCTATTTTGTTTGTATTTCTTTCTTGACTTTTTTTTTTTTTTTTTTTTTTTTTTTTTTTTTTTTTTTTTTTTTTTTTTTTTTTTTTTTTTTTGCATTTTGTTTATATTTCTTTCTTGACTTTTTTTTTGCATTTTGTTTGTATTTCTTAACATTTTTTTTTCATATCAGAGTGCCTTCATGTGAACATAGAACTTGATTTGTTTTATGTTAATTTGGGTTTTCTCTTTTGAAGGATGTATTATAGAGTGGTGTTTATAAAGAGTTTTCTCCTTTTCTTCTCAGGATTGGGAATATTTACTGAATTCAGACTACCACCAGAATGTCGAATCTCATCTTTTGAACAGATCTCTATGTTTGAGTTCTTTGGAAATTTCAAGGGTGAAGGATGAAGATTTTTCACAGAACCTTAGTCTGGATTCTTCTACTCTTCTCTTTACTCATATACCTGCAATTTTTTTTGTTCTTCACCTTGTTTATGAGGAGTTGAAGCTTAACACTCTAATGGGAGAGGGGATTCGCTCACTTGTGGATCTTCTCGTTCAGTTGGCAAGGTGAGTATCGTCTGTTTTCTGTAGCTTCCTAAGGTCCTTCTAGGATGTATTTTCCTTGTTACCATATGGGAAGCTTATTAATAAGGTTCTAGAATCTACCTTCTCAGGCATCCAGAGCATTTTGTATAAACCACAGAACTTACTGAAGATACTGGTTAAGTCAGGGACTCTAGACCATGTTGGAATTTTTAGTTCTAATATAAGAGAGAAGTTGTGAAAAATGTGGGTGATCTGCCTTGGTTTGCCTTTTATAAGATGGCTGGTGGCACTGTGGGGAAAGTTTTAAAATAATACTTGCTCTCATAATAAAACCTACATTTATCTAATGCTTTATTATTAGCAAAATCATACTTTTAAGTATAAAATATCAAAGAAAGGTGTTAGCCCTGTTTTAGTGATGATGAAGCTGGTATAAATTTGGCTCTGAGAACACGAGTGGTGGTGTTAATTGTGGCCCTTTTGCATGTGGCAGTAGGTGGTTGTCTGTGTCTTCAGGTGCTCATGGTGCAACTGTAATGTCTTTTCTTATAATTGGCTCATCAGCCTTGAATACCTTGTGTTTGGCTCTTGATTCCAAGGATCATATGTAGATGTTGTTTAAGTTTTCTTGACTCTCGGTGATAATGAAGTTATATTATTTCTGAGCTAAGATTATAACACATCTTTGGTTTTCTTTGGTCTTCCTTGAGGTCTTGAAGTTTCTTTTTTTTTCTGAGACATGGCAGTTTTAACTACTCACTTTCACTGTGACAGATGGTTACTCTAAAAAGTTCTTTTGTAATAATTTCCAAACCCTATTTCATGAATTAAGATAATATCTTATACATTATGAGCTCTTTCCCACATATCTTACTTAATCTTCAAAACTTCAGAGTGAGTTAGCTAGTTTCTTCATTTTTCTGTAATAAAATATTGAGGTTCATAGAGATGACTTGCTAAAAATTGTACAGCTAATAAATAAAAAGGAAGAGTTAGGTAGACAACAGTACTCTTTTGCTAGTTTTACCTCCGTGAAATTTATCTAGCGAAAGGAGTATAGGTTGTATTTATCACAGTGGGCACTTTATAAAATCCAGAAATAACAAGAGATTCTAGATTTAATTATCTTGCTTCTCGGGAGCATGTTTTCTGCATTGAAAAGTTCAGCTGATGAATCCTTTCATCAGTGGGGAAAAGCTATAGTTTTTTGTTATTTGTTCTTTATGTTTTAGGGATTTACAGTTGGGGCCTTATGTAGATCATTACTATAGAGACTATCCAGTGCTTGTCAGAACTACTGGCCAAGTATGCACAATTGATCCAGGTAAGTGTTTGTGCCATTAAAGGTGTTCTGAACAGTGTAATGATATTCTTTTCTTTCTCAATGAAAAGCAGAGTTTATAGTCTTATAATTGGCCAAGGGTTACCTGGTAGATTTTCGGTTGAGTATTTGATCTCTGACCTGCATTCGGCAATAATTGTAGTTAGGTAGGGAAAACTTAGCAACCCTTACAGTTCTGACTTGCAGAAACTGAGAGAGAGTATGCATTGCTGACAGATACCTGAGGCTAGACCTCTGCTGTCCAGTTATATATCCATGGATCTTTTTTTTTAAATGAAGATAAAAAGTTCTTCATTGTCTTAGCTTTATACACGGGGCAGTGGTTACCATTTTGGACTGCACAGATGGAAAACATTGTACCGTCTTAGTCCCAGACCAGAGCTAAAGTGATGCAAAGGCAGGGCTTCGTTTTTAGAATAGATCTGAATCATCTATGGTTTCTTGTTGGTTGTTTTATTTTTTTCTTTTTGTTGTTTAGGGTTAGGTCAAAATTTTTTGGATTGGATTTTTTATTTGTCTTGGACACAGAATTTACAAATTTCTACACAGGATGGGATAAAATAGAAGTCATTTAAATTTATGTGTAATAATATAGTCAGCTATTTACTGTGGCAGAGTACATGAGGCACTTAGAGAATATGGAAAAATTTACTCTGTTTTGAAATGACAGGTGGTGTTGATCATCTTTTCTTTAGACTAAAAATAGTATTTCTTAATGTGTTCTTGTAGCTTTGTAAAATTTTGTCTCATTTTAAAGGTCAGACAGGGTTTATGCATCGCCCATTGTTTTTTACTTCTGAGCCACCAAGTATTTACCAGTGGGTGAGTTCTTGTCTCAAGGGTGAAGGAATGCCACCCTACCCTTACCTTCCTGGGATCTGTGAAAGAAGCCGACTTGTAGTCTTGGTAAGTATTTGGAGTGTTGTCTGTCTTGTTCAACTCTTGCTCTTTGTTAATTTGATTATTAAAATTGCTGTATAGTAAACTCTTCTGTGTATAGTCCTAAGAATTTCCGCAGATGTATAGTTTCCTGTAATCACCATATAGTTAGATGTATAAGTTTTGAGACTTGTTCAGGTTTCACCTGTATCAACAGTTTATTGCACTCTGTTGCTGATTTTGTTACCTTTTATGCATTCTTGCATGTATGAGCCTTTTCTGACCTCTTTTCCCCCTGGTTGACTGATGTATATGACTGTTTACACTGTCTTGATTATTATAGCCTTAGAGTAAGCCTTAAAGTAGTTACTGTTACTCCTTGTTAATCATCATTTTTAAATTACCTTCACTATTCTAGTTTTTTACTTTTGTACATTAATTTTATAATCAGCTTCTTAGATTAAAAAAAGTTCTAAAACTTTTTTCACAAAAGTGTATCTTTAGTTTTAGATCTTAGTTTATTTTGAATAGTTAATTCATGTTCAATATTAGGCATTCCTGTAGAATCAGAGGTTTTGGGCAAAGGTGTATTCTTGAGCGAACGTGTCACTGATTCTTGACCCTGGAGCATGGTGCTTGAAGACCCCATGGACCTTTCCATAGATTGGTTCTTTCTAGGCTTACAGAGAACCATGCACTTCTGTCCCCTCTCCTAAAAGTTAGCAGATTATGATAATTTTCCTCCCACCCTGTCCTTTTCTTTTACTTCACATTGCTTTCTGCTTCATCTTTAGAATGGCATTCTGAGCTCTCTTTGGCTCCACAGCTGGCATATGGAATGATTGTTTAAATAAAATGATGGCTAGCATACGTATTATTTTAGCTATTTTTGAGTGCTCGATTCAGTGACATTGAGTGTATTCTCGTGATATAATCATTGCTATTGTGTGTACCCAAAATTTTTTTTTTATCATCCCCAGTGTGAATTCTGTAACTATTGAAAAGAACCTCTCCCTTTTCCTTTCCCTTAGTTCCTGGTAACTTCTAGTGTGTTTCTAGTAGTTTTCTATTTTAGGTAACTCATATTATTAGAATCATATCATACTTAGTGTTTCTAGTTTATTTCACTGTTGATACTATTTTTAAGGCTCAGACATGTTGTAACATCTATACTTTTAGGCTGGATAATATTCCGTTGTGGGTATTATCAGTTTATCTTTTCCTCTGTTGATGGATACTTGAGTTGCTTCTACATTTTGGCTCTTTTGGATAACACTCTTATGAACCATGGTGGTACAAATACCTGTTTAGGTTCTTGCTTTCATTCCTTTTGAACGTAAGCATGGAGGTAGAATTGCTGGGTCATGATAATTTGATCTATACCTTAAGAATTACTAATTGTTTTGTACTGGCTGCCACAGTATTTTATATTCTTGCCAAGATTGTAGGAGGGGCGGTTCCCATTTCCACACATCCTTGTCAACAATTATTGTTCATTTGTTTTTTGAGGCAGGGTATGACTCTCTAGTTCAGGTTGGTCCTGAACTCACTATGTAGCCCAGGCTGGCCTTGAACTTAGCAGTCCTTCTACCTCAGCTTCCCAAGTACTGGGATTACAAGTGTGTGCCACCATGGGCAGCTTATATAATGTTGGGGAATTAAACTCAGGCCTTTGCAATTGTTAGGCAAGCACTTTAACTGCTGAGCTATTCCTCTGGCCTGTTTTTATTATTATTATTATTATAGCTGTTCTAGTAGTTACGGAGTTATAGCTCATGATTCTGATTTGCATTTCTCTAATTACTAGTGATGTTGAGCCTGTTTACGTAAGTTTATTTGTTCCTTATATATTGCTGAAGAACTTTCTGTGTAAGTTACTCCCTTGACTATTTTTGAATTTTTTCCTATGGTTGTCACAGTTTATATACTCTAGACATTGATGCTTATCAGATACATGACTTGCAAATATTCTCTCCCATTCTTTTTCTTTTTCTTTTTCTTTTCTTTTCTTGAGACAGAGTCCAGGCTGGTTCTGAACTCACTAGCCCAAGCTGGTGTGGAACACATGGCTACCCTCCTGTCTGAGTCTCCCAAGTGCTGGATTACAGGCATGTGCCACCATGTCCAGCTTACGTGGTGCTGGGGAATTGAACTTGGCCTTGAGCTTGCTAGGCAGTCACTCTAACCATGGTGCTTTTCCTCCAGCCCTTGTGTCCCATTCTGTAGGTTGTCCTTGTACAGATGTTTCTAGTGAAATGGGCTTAAATGCCTAACTCACCTTACTGGGCTTTTTAGATCACTTCAGTAATGCTCTTAGTTTTCCTGTATAACTTGTTGTCTCAGAGATATATTTATACACATAATAATGCATCATTAGAGATCTTTGTTGGTAAGCTTTTGGTTTTGTCAAAACTTTGTAGTGGTAGGGATAAAACTCAGGGCCTCACTCATTTTAGGGATACACTGTAGCACTGAGCTATACCTACCTCCAGGTCTGATCATGAGTTGTATGGGTTTAATTTTATTTGTTGTTTAGTTAGTGAGATACTTGTGTCAGTCTGTACCAGAACCTTCTAGCTTATACGGGCTCTTCACTATTGTGTCTTCACTTGCATAAAATGATGTTGCTGTTTACTATTTGTTAAAATGAGGGGTGGGAAAGGAAGTGATCTAACTTTTATTGGGGGTCAGCTGTCTTCGAGGAACTTTACTTCCTTCTGAATAGAGATCAGATTTATTTTTGTTATTACTTTAGTATTTTAAAATATGATTTATAGTTAAAAACAGATTTTAAAAACTGTGCTTTTATATTTGTTTTGTGCTAGATATTTTAATTTTTTAGAGATATGTTTTCTTTGTCTTACGTATGGATTTTTTTCTTTGTCCTCCACTATAGCTCTTTGGAGTTTAAAATGAAGACATAGAAATATTTAGTAAACAAAGATATTTTCTATCCACTTTCAAAATTGATTGAGGCAGTTAATATTTTACAAATATGTGTGTTTTGATGTGATACTTAGTGCAGTAAGAAGAAAACAAAAAAGCCTTTTTTTGGTGAGGAGAGTCCTTTTATTTAAAATAATCACCTTTCTCTAATGGATACCCTTAAATCATTGAAATTATTTTACGATATTTTGGTTATTGTTTGTAAATAAACTTAATGTTTTACAACAAATTAAAGATTAAATGTGGTAATTCTAACACCTTACTATACTACAAGGATACTCCTGCTTAGCTTTTAAGATGAATGAAACATTTTGATGATGATAAATATATATAACCAGGGACGTACTGAGGCTGAATATCAAAGACATCATGCTAAACTACAAAAGTAGGTCACAAAAACTATATATTCCTTGATCCTTGATATGTCCTTTATTGTGTTTTTGTAACGTTGTAGTACAGACAAAACTATGGATCCAGAAAGCAGATGGTTTGTTTCCTGTGCTGAGTATAGGAAGATTGATTGGTATAATGCAAATATTTTATGCTGTGAATGCAGCAGTAGTTATATGATTATATAACTTTCATCCAAGTTTATAGAGTTGCATTTAAAAAATAATCGTGATAATTTTGTTTTTTTTTTTTTTTTTTGGTTTTTGTTTTCTTATACAGAGTATTGCCCTCTACATCCTCGGTGAGGAGCGCTGTGTTTCTGATGAATCCTCACAATATTTAACAAAAATAACTATAGGTAAGTTGGTGTAATGTTAAGGCCAATTAGTTTTTATAATTGTTTAGGGGCCTCAACTTGGGTGTTTAGTAACTGGTCTAATCTAAATCTACAACTGATTTTCAGATAATAGTATTACTTAAAATCTGAAAATTTTAGGTTTTCAACATGACCAAAAGGACTGCATTACCTTTAAGGAAATTATATTTGTTGTTTATATCTTTACTTCTCATTTATTAATTTTTAGGAGTTGTCTGTTAATAAGTTCTTATTTCCACATGTCTGTTACATGTTGTGTATTTTCTACTTGTAGCTCCCCAGAAGTCACAAGCAGAACAAGAAGCAGATAGGTGACTTGTGTTCAGATTGTTCTTTTAAATTTAAAATTTAAAGCAATATTATTCAGAAATATTAATGTTCTGTTAATAACTGTGTGTTTTATTCTCTTATATGTTTAGTTTTCGGCATTCTACATCAGTTTCTAGTCTTGCTGAAAGATTAGTCGTCTGGATGACCAGTGTAGGTAAGAGCTCTTTATTACCTCCTGGCTAACACCTGCTTCCCCATTACCAGCTGGAAGCAGAAGGCTGAGGACGGAGGGTCTCTAGGTCTGTTAAAAAGTCTGAGGCTGAGATGGTGGTTCTTCAGGCCATACTTTCTTCACCAGATAATTTCACAGCTTCTAAATAATAATAGGATTCTAGCCTCTCTCAGTGTATAAGAAGCCTTTATTTGTGGTAGGTGTGGTGGTACACACATACAATACAGCTACTTGGGAGTCTGAGGAATGGGGATTACAAGTTTAAGTCCACTCTGGACATTTGGGGAGACCCTATCTCAAAACAAAAAATTTAAAAAGACTGCTATGTAACTCAGTAGTAGAGTAAGTGCCTGATGCTTGTGACCCTGAGTTCAATCCCTGGCACTGAGAAAACAAAAAAGAATGAAATTTATTTGATTTACTTCTTAGCTTTGGGGCTGTGTAAACTGTCCTCAGAGTGGGTTCACACTAACCATTGTGATACTGAGATATCAGGAAGCCATCTTCCTGGCAAAATCTGAAGTTACTTGTGTGTGTGTTTTAGAATATGCTTTTTGAAGAATAAAGGCCAGTGATTTTAGGCACCATAATGAGTTTACATTCAACTGGGAAGGGGAAAAGGGAGGAAGAGAGCTCTGCCTCTTCTTTCTCCTAAACTTGTGCTCCTAGGTTTTATTTTATCATAATTTTGCTGTGCTGGGATTTGAACTGGGACCTCAAATGTCTTAGATAAACACTGTCACTGAGCTATACCTCTAGCCCTCTAGATTTTAAATTAAGTAAAATACTAAGGAATATTTTGCAAAAATAGTGAAAAATGAAAACTATTGATATGAATATGTGATAAAAAATTGATGATGTCACTTAGTGTAGTATGTTAAAAAGTAGGGTGGTGGCAGATGTGGTGGCACATGCTGATAATCCAAGCACTTTGGGAGCCTGAGGCAGGAGTATCGTGAGTTTAAGTCCTGCTGGTGTAGTTGTTAGTGAGACTTGGTCTCAAAAAAAAAAAAAAAAAAAAAACCCAATAGGCCTGAGATTTGTTCAGTGGTCGGGTACCCCTTGATTTGAGGTCCATACCAACATATAAATAAATATGCCAATAAATAGTGTAATGCTATTGTGAATGTTACAAGGTATTTCTGAATTCTTGTGTAAAAGTGGAGTTTTTCGTAGTTATTTTTTGTATGCCGCTTTGAAAATGACAGTAATTGCATTATGGTTTACATATAGAATACTTACACCAAAAAATATTGGATGAGTTGATTTCATCTGGATATCACTTAGTATTTGATAAAAGTGTTATTTTCGTCTGAGGAAACTTGTTTTTGCTTCAGTAATGAATCAACTTTGTATAGTATAATGTGTAATATATAACATTTTGGAAATCATTATAGAAAAAATAAATTTGATTGAAATGAAATATGATGCACATACAAAAGGAATGTGCAGAATATGTGTGTTCAGTTTAGAGTATGAATACTGAAGTGAGCGGTGTGGTGCTGGTCACCCACCTTAAAAACAGGATTGCCGCTTAGGCGCCTGCCCTGCGTGTCTGCTCCTGGTGTGCGCCCTTCCCCCACACCAGTGTGCGCAGCCCTGTTCCATCCGTGATGTGTCTCTGCCTTGCTTTCCTTCGTAGTTTTACATCTTTATATGTTGCTTATTACTGTGGTTTTGAATTTTCTATAAAGATGTTGCTGTAAGTAAGTATTGTCTTAGTTCCTTCAGTTAACATTATTTTTTAAAGATTCATCCATTTTGACTCACGTAGTGGAGCAGATCATTCTGTTGAAGACAGACAAGGGTGTTTGTTTCCTCCCCCATTCTTTTTTTACCATCATAATTGGCTTTAATAGTTGTCAAGCGTGGTGCTGGAGAAACGGCACAGGGATGAAAGTACTTGCAAGGCCCTGAGTTTGATTCCTCATCACTATGTAAAGCTGGGCATAGTGGCGCACACCAGTAATTCCAGCACTCAGGAGGCTGAGATAGGAAGATTGCCATGAGTCCAAGGCCAGCCTGGGCTGCATAATGAGTTCAGGACCAGCCTGGGCTACAGAATGAGACCCTGTCTCCAGAAAAAAACCCAAATTGCCAGCTGTGAAATTACATTTGTCAGTGGTTTTAATTTGCCATTAGGTACAGCATCTTACGAGTATATTGACCGGTTTTTTTTTTTCCTGTGAAATATTTTTTTTTCCTTTGTATTTATTTATTTATTTTTTGAAGCAGGGTCTCATTCTGTAGTCCAGGCTGGTTCTGAACTTGTTGTGTAGCCCAGGCTTACCTTAACTCATGGTAATCTTCCCTCTTGCCTCAGTCTCCCATTGGTAGGTGAGTGCAGGTATGCTCCACCATGCCCAGCTAGCTATGTGGTGCTCGGGAATCAAACCTAGGGCCATGCACTTTTTAGGCAAGCACTTTAACTGCTGAGCTGTGCACCAGCTGTTAAAGTTATGCTTTTATGGGTCTTTAATACTAATCCCTGATGTCAGGCTATTAGTGTAGCAGTAAGATGAGTAAAATGAATTTCAGTGTCAGAATAATTAGGAAAGTGGGAAGTCTGAATTAAAATTATCCTTCCTTTCTTTCCTCTTAAGGTTTCACTCTGAGAGACTTGGAAACACTCCCTTTCGGAATTGCTCTTCCCATCAGAGATGCAATTTATCACTGTCGTGAACAACCTGCTTCAGACTGGCCGGAAGCGGTCTGCCTCTTGATTGGTCGTCAGGACCTTTCAAAACAGGCTTGTGAGGGAAACTTGCCTAGAGGGAAATCTGTGAGTATCAACACAGAAATTCAAGGTGAAATTTGAGCACCAAATAAGGTAGCTCTTGATTTTCCTTTACAACTGTTTTGCAAGTGCTTGTATCAGTTTTGTCTTTTTCTGTTATGTGACAGATGGGTTTTATACTGAATACATCTTATTATGAATTGAAGATAGAGCGGGAGATTTTGTTGCTGCTGTGTCATACCTGGAGCTTTAGTGGCATGAGTCAGGGCAGGTGCTGACTCAGTTGGTTAACTACTGTCACTGTTCCTCTGTTTGTACCCATATTAGTAATAATAACTTTATGGTA
The DNA here is from genome assembly GCA_004027205.1 of Ctenodactylus gundi. Classification (NCBI taxonomy): domain Eukaryota; kingdom Metazoa; phylum Chordata; class Mammalia; order Rodentia; family Ctenodactylidae; genus Ctenodactylus; species Ctenodactylus gundi. The sequence goes on from PVKB01000821.1 coordinate 427,755, forward strand.
ATTATGCAGGAAAAACAAAAATACCTTTATTCTGAATTTAGACAATAAAAATATAACTATTGTCTTTTTAATACTTTTTGATATATATTTCTCAGATTTAGCCTTTCAAATAGATTTAATTATATTTGCTTAATAACATAAAACTAAGCCCACAGAAAAACCTTCTCTTTTCCCAGTAAAGCTGCATAGAAGATGCTTTAGATTGTCCCTCATGAGATATTGTCACTCATCAGTCTTTACATCTATATAAGAATGGGATCTAAGAAGTCTACAAAGGGAGGGTGAAACGTTTCATTGCTTTTCAGTTATTTCTCTTTTATAATTAATTAACAGTGAAATTTGTGGGTAAGTTTATAACAGTAAGAAACTATCAAAATGCCTAGTAGAGAGTATATTGAATGATCACAATACAATGAAATGATAAATGTGGGTGGTGATGTATGTGCTGGCTACCCAGATCAGATCATTATGCAGTGCGTATAAAAATATGCTGTACCCCAAAACATGTACAATTATGTAACAACTAAAAATTTAAAAATTGAGTTGCGTCTACAGCTTAGGGGTAGAGTACTTGCTTAGCAGGGATAAGGCCTTGAGTTCAATCACCAGCACCACTGAATATCTAAGTAGATAATTGAGTAAATAAATAAATAAGTAAAGGTTTTTTAAAAAATGGAAACTTAAACTTTTATAACATTAAATTTAATTAATTAATTTACTTTTTTTGAGGCAGGGTCTCGCTCTGTAGTCCAGGCTGGCTTCGAACTTGTGGCAACTCTTCTTCCTCACCTTCCCAAGTGCTGGGATTGCAGGCTTGTGCTACCAGGCCTGCCTTATGTGGTGCTGGGGAATTGAACTCAGGACTTTGTGCTTGCTAGGCAGATGCTGTAACCATACTATGCTATTTCTCTAACCCCACAACTTTTAAAAAATAAATAGTAGCAGAAGAGGATTCAGGAATGATGTTTTCACTACTGGTAACTCATGTCCCTAAGAAATCAGTATCAATTTGGCTCATTTTTTACTAGTTTTTGGATCATCACATAATAATCAGCACATAATAACTCTTAATAAGTGACAGTAGGACTTAGGCCTTGTCCTTAACGTTAATACATCTTCAGGGCTTGTATTGAAATTTACACCTGACCTCACAGTTGCCTAATGTGGGCCTGTGCCAGAGTGTTTCCATGGGAATCTAATGTCTATTGAGTTCTAGAGCATCTCTCTTTGAATCTGAATCAGAATAATGACTCTTAGTTTAATTAGTGTTTGTCCAGTTTTAGACAAAATAAACTTTTTGATAGCAATAGTTCTTTCCTTGACCAAGAAAGCCTGCATTTAGATTTGTTACTATCAGAGAGCCATTCCACATTATCAGTGTTGAGCTATTAATCTGTATTTAGATCTCTTTTTGTTTTTTGAGACAGAGTCTTCTCGCTCTGTAGCCCAGGCTGGGCCTGAACCCACTGGTAGAGCTCAGGCTGGCCTTGGACTCAGGACAATCCGCCTGCCTCAGCCTCCCAGTGCTGGGATTATAGGCTACAGGTGTGTTCCACCACGTCACGCTTGTGAGGTACTGGGGAATTAAACTTGGGTAGTAAGTGCTAGGCAAGTGCTTTGTTCTTCCAGCCCCTTTTCTGGGGATGTTTTATAACTAAGCCTGTTAAAAACTCAATTTGTTAGCTACTTGAGTGTATTTTTTTTTAAGATAGTTCACTCCTTAGAATACATAGTCATGTCTCACCTAATGATGGGTAATGTTCTGAGTCATGCATCATGTGCACTTTTGATGTTGTGCAACATCACAGTGCTTACAGCGGTAGCATCCTGAACACAGGGAAGTTCTCCTGCCTCACCTTCCAGAGTAGTGGGATTACAGGTGTGCAACAACCACACACAGCTATTATGGAGTGCTAGGGGATGAACGTGGGTCCTCACCCTTCCTAGTCATGGGCTGCAGTGCAGTCACTGTGCTACCGCTCCAACCTGAGCACAGTTTTTTTTCCCTTAAATTAGATATTTCATGGGAACTAAAGAGAATTTTTAAAACTAAGAATGATTATCTGGCAATATCTCCTATTTGTTTGTGTGTGTTATTAGTGCTTCACAGTTAAGTGTTGTAGTACTTTAACTTTTCGCTAGGGCTTTAGTCTTACGTTAAGGGAGTATAAAACTTTTTGACAGGAAAGGAAGAGATTCTTCTCTATGACGTACAGCTATTTACAGTCTCACTGAGTTTTTTTGGGTTGGAAGTTTCATATTAAAGCCATGGCAGGACTAGGAGAACAGGATGATAGGGAATTAACTGCCTTAGTGTTTTTTTAAGAAGTTATTTTCCCATTTCCTTTTGTTCAAGAAATTTTTATTTTTCTATTCTGTTCTTTGTAAGGTATTCTTATTTAAGAATACTTAAAAAGTGAAAACTAACTATAGTCATTTGTCTGAAAAATACTAAAGTAAGAAAATAGCACTCAACTACCCTCAGCCCTTGCTGTGTATCTTTCTAGGTTTTGTTCTTTCTGCTCTTATTAGTCACCATATAACATTTAAGTTTGTCGTTGGCTCTTTACTAGTGATGAGTAGGCTTATACTGTCAAACTATACTTGCAATAATTTATTACCTTTTTCATGATTAGGATATAGAATTGTACAATTAGGTTAGAATGTTTCTCGGTGAAGTTGCCCTCCTGACTGCTGATAGAAATTTTTCTCTCACTTCAATGAATATTTTTTGTGTCAGTTCAGTAAAGAATGTTTCCAGGTAGACAATGCAGTATTTTGAAATAATATTTAGCCAAGTGTGTGATGCACTCTTTAATCCTAGCACTGTGGGAAACTGAGGCAGAAGGGGTTTAATTCTGGCCAAGGAAACCTGGTGAGTCCTCGTCTCAAAATAAAATTTTTAAAAGGGACTGGGAATGCAGCTCAAATGAAATATTTATATTTTTAGGAGCCAAGTGTTTGGTAAGTGTGTTTGGTAAGCCAAGTATAGTGACTCTTGCCTGCTGTTCCCTCTGCTTGTGAAACTGGCAAGATAATGGGAGCCTAGGAAACCAAGGCCATCCTAGGCATCAGAGACCCCTGACTTATAAAAGATTTGTAGGTCATGGTTTAGTGTAACTCGAGAGTCCCAGTATTCCTTTGGAACAGACTTCTCTGCACTGGTGTAGTCACGGTTCATCTCTCTGTGTGTATCCTCATGTTCAATAAATGCAGGTTGAATGCTTTTTAGGTTCTTATAATAAAGTCTGTTACTCAGGTGCTATCATCAGATGTTCCTTCAGGAACAGAACCTGAGGAGGAAGATGATGGCATGAATGACATGAATCATGAGGTTATGTCATTGATATGGAGTGAAGATCTCCGGGTACAGGACGTGAGAAGACTCCTTCAAAGTGCACACCCTGTGCGGGTCAATGTGGTGCAGTACCCTGAGCTCAGTGACCATGAGTTCATTGAAGAGAAAGAAAACAGGTAAAGGAAAACTGTCCACTGTTTCCTGTCAAGTTTGTTGTTGTTGTTGTTGTTGTTATAGTTGAGACTTGTTTGTATTTGTTTTTCCTTCAAGTTTTTAGAGTTTGAAAACCTAAAAAGATTTTTAAAAGTTACTTTAAAATCTGCAGTGTGGGGTGAGAGGAATAGCTCAGTGGTTAAGAGTACTTGCCTTGAAAGAACCAGAGTTTGATTCCTCAGTACCACATAAGCTGGGTGTGGTGGTGCATGTCTGTTATCCCAGCACTCAGGCTGAGGCTGGAGAATTGCTGTGAGTTCAAGGTCAGCCTGCTGTTTATACTGAGTTGACGGTTAGCCTGGACTATAGAGCGAGAACCTGTCTCCAAAAAGAAAAAAAAAAACCTATGATGATGTGTTTTAAGTTTTTGTCAACACTCAGTAAACGGTTAGTGGTTGTGGTATCAGGCCCCAATTCTGACAGACCTCCACACTGAGTTCTTGTCTCCATAGACCTGAAGAATGAGTCACGACAGCGGGAGGCAGGTTGTGAAGGAAAGGTTTTATTGGGAAACTTAGAAAAGAGGAAAGGAAGATAGGGTAAGGCTTCTGCTAGCCAGAAGTGGTACCCGGAAATGTGGGTTGCCCCCATTGCTCAGTGTCTAGGGGTTAAGGAGCTTAGCCACTAAGGCTGATTCGTAGGTTCTCCAGCCTTAAGCTGCTGCTGAATCCCACCGCCAGGCCTCCATCTAGTAGTTCTTAGGAGTATCAGGGAGTGGCAGGAGTGGCAAGAGTTAATCCTGTCCTCCAGCAATCTCTTCATTTCTAGGGAACCCTGTATCCCTAACTGCCTATATCCTCACTGTCTCCCCTTAGAAAACCGTACACGTTTCCAAAATATCTTTGGTTTTGGGGACATGATTTATTTTCCTCCTCTTGAAATATAGCAGTATACTCTCCAAAAAAGTTGAATCTGAAATCATTTTGCTAGTAGTTAAGAATTACAGATGAGGTAAAACACTGGACTCATTCTTGTACTTTTTTTAGGTGATACTAGGGATTGAACCCAGGGTCTTGCCAACTGAGCTATATCCCCAGCCTTTTTTTCTCCCTCCTTCCCTCCCCCCTCTCTCTGTTTGTCTGTCTGTCTTTCTTTCTCTTTCTTTCTTTCTTTCTTTCTTTCTTTCTTTCTTTCTTTCTTTCTTTCTTTCTTTCTTTCTTTCTTTCTGGCAGGTTCTTACTCTTGTCCTACACTGACTGTGGAGCCCAGGCTGGCCTGGAACTCACAGCAATACTCCTGCCTCAGCCTCCCAAGTGCTGGGATTACAGGTGTGTACCACCGTAGCCATCTTACATGGTGCTGGGGAATCCATCCCCAGCCTTGTCCTTGCTAGGCTGGGTGAGTGCTCCTACCAATATGCTATTCCTCCATCCCAGCCTTCCCCTTCCTTTTTATTTTGAGATAGATTCTCACTTTCACTAGGCTACTATGTTACCTAGGCTGGGCTTGAATTTATCCTCCTCTGCCTCTACCTCTCCGAGTACAAAGATTATAGGCATATACCATTAAGCCTGGCTTCAGTTTTTTGCCTTGATCAGGGGTAGATTTTGAGAGTTTTTTGTTTTGGTTGTTTGTTTAAACTTACACCCATATTAAAAGTGGTAGAGAATATTCTACTATTCCTAGAAGCCCTTGATAAATTGCATGACTCAGTAGCAACCATTGTCACGTGCCTGAGACATTCCAGAGCTATTGCCTTGGGTCACTTTAGCTTATATTTTATCTTCTTATCTGCCTTATCTCTGTCATCTTTTCTTCCTCTGTCACTGCTTTTTAGTTCTACTTTTTCTTCAAGGGGAAGGGCTTCCTGCACTTAGCCACAGGCTGCTGAACATCCCAGTATGTCATAATTTCCCTCTCACTGTTTTCTCTTCATATGTTTCCAAGGACCATTCACCTGTAGATGAAGGGATGGAGGGACAGAGAAGTAGAATGTTGAGCATGGTGGTTATGCAATTGTACTCTAGAGCCAGGCCTGGCTATATCCTGCTAGGTGAATGGGGATAAATTATGTAACCTCCTGCTGCCTCAGTTGCTTCCACTCCATGAATAGGCATGGTTGTTGCCTTTATCTTATAAGTTACGTTTACATGGCACTGACAAGTGAGTGGTGAAACTCAGTGCAGTCAGCTATTACTGAGTGCCCCAATTTGAACATGCTCTTTCTTTGACTCTTTAATATGTCTGAATCAGAATGTATCTTTTAGTCAAAGGATGTCACTGTAATTTGCAACATTTTTTCTTAGTATTTTGTAGCACCATGATGCATGTTATCAGTGGCAACTCAGATTTAGGAGATAGGGAATTACTGTAACTGCCGTTATAATTTGTGAACTTTGCAAGGTTGGTTTGAATTGTGTTTCCACTGAAAAATTCTATGGGATGCAGCCCCTTGGCATTGAATTTCCCTGATCCCAAATTAACATGGTGGCTGTGTTCCTAATGAATTTTTGAACTGCAAATATTTCCTCTTCATTGAGCCAGAAAAGCAGCTGTGTGTATATAATTAGTGGGAGAATGTGCTGAAAAATGGCTTTATGTGCAAAAAAAAGTTAGCCTTTTTGTTGTCCTCTTAAGGGAGATTTCCAGCCTCCTTATACACCCCTTCCTCTCGCTCGTGGTGGGGACTGAACTCTTGACCTTCACACTGAGATATATTCCCAACTTTTATTTTTTAAAAAATTTTGATACAGAGTCTTGCTATATTGCTAAATTGCCAATTTGGGCTTGAATTTGTGATCCTCCTGCTTCAGCCTCTCACAGTGCTCAGATTACGTGTGTGTACCACTATGCCTAGCTTACATACAGCTTTTAATAGTTTTTCTTAGTTATTAAATGCTTTTTCCACAATTTCTGTTACCTTTTGTCCTGATTTAAGGGCTTACATGGAAGATAATTATAAGCAAGTTAAGAGTCGTGTGTTATTTTTGCAGCATAGCCTGCAGAAGCTCTTTAAAACCTGTGTATAATGGTATTAGTTCTATAAATCTTAACTATTATGCAGATGAAATGAATTCTGTTTTTTTCACAGAGACACCATGAAATTCATGAAATCCATTAATTTCCTTTCTTTGTATACAAAACATGATGTCGCATTTCTGAGGGAGTATTGGTAGAAGGGATTGAGCAAGAATTATTTACATACCGAAGGCAGCTAGACTGCAGATAACACAGTGAGGAAACCCTAAAAGCAGTGCATATTCCTCTGAGGAAGCTAGCATTGGTCAGAGTTGTATTTCAGATATCTTCTTTGAACACCAGTGGAAAATTGGCTTGGCTTATAGGCTAAGTGAGTCTCATTCAAAGCAGATATAAAGCAGATCAAATTAGTGCTGTTATACCTTAGAGTCTTACATGGGAGTAGGAGTTTAAAATGAGAATAATCATGCTTGAGTGGTTCACCCACATCTCCGTGTGGGTTCATTTTGGGGGGATTTCTTCTTACCTATTATGCCTTCTTTTGATGTGCTTACCTACTGCCTACATTCCAATTATGCCTTGCTCTTAGAACTTTTCATATGTTGGCTTTTATTTTAATTACAGATTGCTCCAGTTGTGCCAGCGAACTATGGCCCTCCCAGTTGGACGAGGAATGTTTACTTTGTTTTCATACCATCCTGTTCCAACAGAACCACTGCCTATTCCTAAATTGAATCTGACTGGTATGTTGAAGTTGGGCGCAATGAGAAAAGGGAACAAGTTTAAGTATTTTTTTTTCTAGTTATTTTAGTTAAAACCAAAGAAATGCTTCCTTAACACTCACTACCCTTAATGGCTGTTAAGGTAGTTACCAAAGCTCAGGTAGCAAGTCAAATTCTGCTTTTTAATAAGATTTATTCAAGATAATAAAAGTCACTTGGAAAAGTTTTAAAAGATGTTGTTGTACGGAGTGAGTCTCTGTCTCAGAAAGAAGATATTATTGTTAATCATGAGCTTATTGAATTTTAAATAATCTCAGTATAATATATATATATATTAATCTTAAAATATATCTTGCCATATTATAAATATATGATCATTGTACAAATACAAAAAATATACTAGGAAAAAGAGAAAAATAGCACTCCAATAGTCCTGTATCTCTACTGTTACTATTTTTGTCTACATATTTCTGAATTTTAATTTCTGCATATTTGATTTTATATATGCTTACTTATCAGAAAACTTAAATTTGTTATGGAAATTATGTTTAAAATTTACTCTATAATGGGTACCTATCTATATCTTACATACATACATATAACAGATAATTATATATATGTATATAGTTATATGTATGCATATACGTATTATATACATGTTTTATTTTTTTTTTCACAGTATATAGTCTTTTTCTTGAGACAGGGTCTTGCTCTGTAGCCCAGGCTTCTCCTGCCCTCACAGCATAGCCCTAGCTGGCATTGGCAGTCCTCCTGCCTCAGCCTCCCTAGTTTGGGATTACAGGTGTACGCCACCACGTCCAGCTTTATGTAATGCTGGGGTATTGAACCCAGGGTCTTGTACTTGCTAGGCCAAGTGCTTTAACCACCATGCTCTTCCTCAAGCCCTGCATAGTCTTCTGTGTTCTCCAGTTTTCACTTATCACTGTATTGTATAAATATTTTAACCAACATCTTATTTATGTATATTTTGAGAGAGGGTCTTACTCCATAGTTCAGGCCGAGCCTGAGCTGCTTTGTAGGCCAGGCTGTCCTTAAATTCACAGTAACTCTCCTGCCTTAGCCTCCTGAGATCTGGGATTAACACTTTTATTTTTATTCATTTCAAGTTATTTTATTCAGAGGATATATTAGAGCTTAGAGAAACAACAGGATATTGTTGAAAGTTAGCTTTTTGCTCTTATAAACACATATTTAGGCTAAGTGCTTGGGAGTTTAAGTCTTTAACGTAACTTGTTTTCACATTGCCTTTCTTGTTGGTTGCGTGAGTTTTACTTCTAGATGTAACTGCCCACTTCCCAGTAATATTGATTACAGTGTGCTTATAGTACATGGTTTGAATGCATTCTAAGGGTAACAAGTGCACACAGTTGAAATTATCACCTAAAATCTCTTTCCATTACAATATGGTTTTATGGCACTAGTACAATATGTGTATATAATGTATACAGTAGCCCATGCTGTGTGTAGATACATACATTCTAAAATGGAAAGTCCCACTGCTTTTAGCAGAATGCAGGAAGTGAGGAGATAGTTGGAAAATTTTAGCTCCCTCTCCTGTACCATGCCTGACCTGAGCCTTAATCTGAGTGAGAGCTAGCGGAGTTTCTTATAATGGAGTTGTTTTCTGAGGCTTAGAAGGTAGCATAGTGGTAAAGCCCTTGTGTAATACATACCAGGCTCTGGGTTCCATCTTTAGGACAAGAAGAGAAAAATGCTGCAATAGTAAATTACTCTCTCAGAATAAACTGGCAAATATAAATGATTTTTGACTCTTGATGGAAGGATGATCTCTTGATGTTCATTTTACTAGTCTTTTGTATTGTTTATATGAAAGTTTTCATATAAGAAGTTTGAGTTAAAAAGGAAAACTGCTTGCAAAATTGGCAAATGATTAAATGTTTTTAGTCTGTTATTTAACATCAAGTAATATTTACACGGGGACTAAAAATTACATTCATGAATCATTTTTCCCTTTTCTGGAATCATTTAGTTAAGTTTACATGATTTCCAGCATATTTATAATAATTATCCGGTGTTATATTCTTTTAACCATCTGGTGGGCCAAAAAGAAATTCTGTAGTAATAGTTTAGGAAAGAATACTTTCATAAAATGGTGCATTCCTTCACACTGATGGGACCTTTTGTATTTTCTGTTTTTTGTTGCTGTTGTTGTTTGGAGACTGGGTCTTGCTCTGTTGTCCACACTGATCCTGAACTCACTTTGTAGCCCAGGTTGCCCTTGAACTCACAGCAGTCATCCTATTTCAGCTTCGTAGTTCTGGGATTAGAGGCACCTGCGCCGTCATGGGCTTCTGTGGTACTGGGGAATTGAACTCAGGGCCTTGTGCTTGCTAGGCAAGTGCTCTAGTCTCTGTTGTATTTCTCCACCCCTTTTTCTGTTCTTACTGGAAAAAACTTACTTTATGCCATTGCCTTTCTTTTTATGGCTTATGCATGTGATGAAAGGTGGTTTTTTCACTGTGGATCTCTCTTTTTTTGAGAATATGTAACTCATGATGAATCCGTTACCCCTTGTCATACTAATATTCCAGCTATGTTAGTTTTTAAGTACGAAAAGCAAATAGTAAAAAATATTTCAGTTTGTGATTGTGTTCTGTGTACGTATGTGTGTGTAAATATACTGCAAATAAGACACTGTATCTTATTTTTATCTCCCCATTTTATTAACATATATATGAAATACATAATGTTTATGGTAAACTTAAGTATTTTGTGCACATATATATCATATTAACATTACAGTCACTTCCCATTTTTGGTCCTTCCACACCTTTCCCACCTCCCTTAACTCCCACTATCACATCCATTTTTTGGGGGGTGGCCCCTATCACATCCCTTTGGTTCTGTACAATGCCTGTATTCTGGGTTTCCCAAATCAGAGAAACTATGTGATATTTGCCATATTTAATATTCCGCATTGAACTTGTTTCGCCACTCAAATCCCCACTCTTTAGCTCAGCTTCCCACCCCTAGAGTGTGCTGCAGTGGCCATATCTTGATGCCTCTTCTCTGGGTCCAGCAGAGCCCTTTATTGAGATGATTTGCTGAATGTTCTTTCTTTTATTTGTTTGTATCTTACTGTGTCTTTGTTGAGATTCTTTAATAGGACTTCACCCACCAGTTCACATAAGAAAGAACTGTAACAATGAAATTCATAACACTAGAAAATATGATAAAGAAAAAGAGAGGTTAAATTTCAAATTACTTAGCTGAGTACTGAAAGGTAAATATGTGTACATTCAAAAGACATTCAGGTTATCATTACATCAGTTTTCTTAGGATAAATTTATATCATAGACCAAATAAGTTAATTGCCACATTAAATGAACTTAAGTCTGTATCAGATTGATCAAATTGGTACATAACTGAACTTAAAGCTATAACACAAAAGTATATTAAACATAAAGTAATATATATAAAGGCATATTTGGTTATTTCTGAATTTTTTGAACTTTAAATTATTAATAAATTATTTACTCACACTTCACTAATTACTAACATTTTTCCAGATTTGCTTTATCATTTTATCTACCTATATCAAAATTCATAAATGCATCCATAAATACATATAATTTTATCTACCTATCCATCCAGAACTTCATATGTATTTTTTAAAGATTTTATGCAAATTCCCCATGTTGAATGTAATTATTACATTTTACAAACTAATATGCTATTAAAATAATTATACAAGGAAGTTTCACAGATTTTATGAGAAAGCTGATAATCTTAGTAAGATACCAATCAGATGATGCTAATACCAATCTATTATTTTTGTTATACTGTCACTTCAGATGCTTTGTTTTCTCCATGTTCTCTAGTGCTGCTTGTCTGTCTCTCTCAAAGATTCCTTCAGGTATTTTCTGTAATGCTGGGCTAGTGGTCAAAAATTTCTTTAGGTGATGAAAATTGTTGATCATGAAAGGCTTTTACTTCTTAAATTTTCAGGGATAATTTTGCTGTATACAACAACCTGTGTTGACACGTGCTGTCTTTTATAGGTTAAAGATCTTGCTCCAGGCCCTTCTGGCCGTTAAAATTTACATTGAGATATCTGTAGTATTTTGAGTGGGTTTGCCTTGGTAGAATAATGTCCGTTTTTCTCTTGCTTTCAACATTCTCTCTTTGTGTTGTATTTCTGAGGTTTTGATTGTGATATATTGTGGTGAGTCTCCTTGCTGGTCGAGGTTATTTCTATAATCCTCTTTTACCTGGTATTCCGTTTCTGTTTCTAGATTTGGGAAAATTTCCTGCATGATTTCAGTGCATAAATTATTTATACCTCTGGTGCTATCTTCTGCTCTTTATCCCATATCCGTAATTCTGAGATTGGTTCTATTTGAATCATCCATCAGTTGTTGTATGCAGCTACTTTGCTCATTTCTAATTTGGAGTCATGCGTAATCATAGGATTTGTTTCCTTAGCCTTGTCTTCAGGTCTGAAATTCTATCCTCACAATGTTTGAGTTGAATTTCCCTAATTTCACATGTTTTTTTTTTTTTTTTTTTAAAGACAGGGTCTCACTCTGTGGTCCAGGCTGGTCCTGAACTCACTTCGGAGCCCAGGCTGGCCTTGGACTCAGGGCAGTCCTTCTGTCTTAGCCTCCCAAGTGCTGGGATTACAGGCATGCGCCACTACGCCCAGCTTATGTGGTGCTGGGGAATCAAACTAGGGTACTTAGTGCTTGCTAGGCAAGCGCTTTAACCACTGAGCCATTCCTCCAGCCTTCAAATGTATTTTTTTATATCCTGAATTTCAGCTAGATTTCTTTATTTCTACTCTATCAAAATGTTCCTTTATATCTTGCATTCCCTTGTTAACCTCAGCTAACTTTTTATTTGTGACTTTGGTATGCTCAGTAAGCTTTGTTCCATTAGGACCACTATTTGTTTAGGAAGTTCCTCACTAAGTCCACTGATCATTGCTTCCATTTCTTTGAGAATATCTTGTTTGAAGTGGTTGTTCAACTCATTTATTTGTTTTTTGACTTCCTTCCCTATAGTTCTGCTATTTCAGGTCTCATGACATTAGTTTCTGGGTTCTTGGACATTTCTGTGGGTCCTGTTGCTTTTTCTTCTTCCTATATTTCTGTTGTTGAGGGATTTTACTTTAAGGCCTAGCTGAGAGTTCTTTGAAAGGCTATGAGAGTGTGTTCGGGGGAGCCGAGCTTCCTCCGAGTTCTGTGCTGGGGATAGGCAATAGGGGTTGACCTAACAGTCCAGTGGCCTCTGAGGTGTCTTGTTCACTCCCGCACAGCAAAGCTCTCCTGCCCGTCCTGGCTTCCCTCCTCCGAGGGCAGAGCTTTCCACCTTTGGAGGTGCTTCTGTGACACTGAGCCATTTAGGAGGTTGGTGGCCTTTCTCTCCTCTCCATAACTATCTCTTACGCCGGTTTCTTCCTAGGCATTGTTTAAGAATGACCCCAAGAACCCTGATGTGCTCTTCTGAGCTTTCTTTTACTCTAAACATTTCAGTCTCAGTATCTTCTGTCAAAATGGCTCATGCTTACATCACTTCCTGTATGGCTGCTGAGCACTGCTGCTCATCTACGCTCCAGGAGGCCTTTAAAGTGGAAGCTCACATTGCGTTCCATAGTTTGCACTACCTGCAGACTCTTTTTTTGGTGGCTGGGGCTACTAGCTGCTGTCAGTCTCCTGGATCTGCGCTGACCTTGCCCTGAGGTTAGGGTCTCTTGGTAAGCTTTCCTTTGTGGATGCTGGCACAACCAGCTTGGGGCAGCTTCCTGGGCTGCTGTTTATCTACACTTCTGATGTGTTTTTGGAGTTTCTGACCTTCCTGTGGCCTCCTTTCAGTTGTTGACCATAATACTAAATTACACTTCATTGTAATTTGTATATAACTCGTGTCTGTACAGGTGCTTTTTTTGTATAGCTATCTCTAAGTGCAATTTGGCATTTTTAACAGTATATAATTAGGTATCTATCTCACTCTGTAGAGAAGAATAGAGATAAATGAGATAGTGATAGAGCAGATTTATAAAGGTCCTTGTATTTTATTAAAATATTTTCCCTTAGTGGTGAAATTTATAGTAATATCATCAATCATCTGTTAGAATTTACGATTCCAGTAGGTAAACTATGATGTTAATTCCTGTTTTAGTTTCTGATTAAACTCTTTGCTGTTTAAAATAAGGTTTCAAAACAGTGAGTACTCTAATTTAGATCTGTATAAAGTTTCAGTTATCTTATTATCATCCCATGTATTTAAGTAAACTAAACCCTAACCTTAATCTAAGTAATTAAGATTTCCTGGGGCTGGAGGAATGGCAGAGCGGTTGAAGTGCTTGCCTAACAAGTGCATGGCCCTGATTCCCTAGCACCACATAAAGCTGGGCGTGGTGACATGTCTGTGATCCCAGCACCTGGGAGGCTGAGGCAGGAGGATTGCTGAGAGTCCAAGGCCAGCCTGGACTAGATAGTGAGTTCAGGACCAGCAAGGGCTGCAGAATGAGACCCTGTTTTAGAAAAAAGAAAAAAACCCAAAACAACAGCAACAAAAAAACCCCCAAGATTTTCTTGCTTTGCATTAAGTTTACTCACATGTGTAAAGTTTAATATCCATAGAGATTTGATATTTTTCCGGGTATTTATGAGTTAAGGATTTTCAGTGTATCATCTTATTCTCAAAGATCTAAATTTAACAGTTTTATTTGGTAAATTTTATTCTTACTGTGAATTTTCCTTGGCTGGATAGGGCGAGCCCCTCCTCGGAATACAACAGTAGACCTGAATAGCGGGAATATTGACGTGCCTCCCAACATGACCTGCTGGGCCAGCTTCCATAATGGGGTGGCTGCTGGCCTGAAGATTGCCCCGGCCTCCCAGATTGATTCGGCTTGGATTGTTTACAATAAGCCCAAGCATGCTGAGCTAGCCAATGAGTATGCCGGCTTCCTTATGGCCCTGGGGCTGAATGGGCACCTTACTAAGCTAGCTACTCTCAATATCCATGACTACTTGACCAAGGTGAGAACTCTTGTTCCCAGTGCTGGCGTCCTGCCTTGCCTGTCATTTGCATTAGTTCCTCATTGCTCTGTTGCCCTTCTTTCTTCATTCGTCTGCCTCCACATCCGTTTCTTCCATCATAGGCTAAGTAATCTTTCTACAATATAAATCAATATGTGTCACTCCCTGGTCAGAGCCGTTAAGTGATCTTCATTGCTCTTCGTGTACTTTTAGGCGCTTGTGTGACCCTGTTTGTTTCTCCAGCTGTGCTCTGTACCGTTCTTCCATTGCTTCTGAACTTGAGTGTTTTCTTCTACCACTTTTCTAGTCTTCAGGTCCTGTTATAAATTTCTTTGTATAATTTTTGAGATTGCTTTCCTAATAATCCTCTAGTTCATTCTAACCTAAGTGAAATGAAACAACTTTAAAATTTCTTTGGTAATAGTGTTACATTTATTTTTTTCTATATTTATATTTTTATTATAGTATCTATGTAAATTTTTTTTTAGTTTTAACTTTTATTTCTCATACTGAAGTACTAAATGAGAGGAAGGACCATGTCTGTTTGGCTTGCCACTGTATTCTCAGTGTCTTTTCATTATGTTTGTCACATTACAGTACTGATTGAAAGGGGTAGTCATTATTTTACTTAAAAGTGTGTGTGTGTTTGTTTTGATAACACTGTTAAGTTTCATTCTGTTTTCCATCATAGGGCCATGAAATGACAAGCATTGGACTGCTACTTGGTGTTTCTGCTGCAAAACTAGGCACCATGGATATGTCAATTACTCGGCTTCTTAGCATTCACATTCCTGCTCTCTTACCTCCCACGTCCACAGAGCTTGATGTTCCTCACAACGTCCAGGTGGCTGCAGTGGTTGGCATCGGCCTCGTGTATCAAGGGACAGCTCACAGGCACACTGCAGAAGTGCTGTTGGCTGAGATAGGTGGGGCTTAACACTGCTCAGTCTTCACAGGTGTACATTCCCACTCCACATGAACAAGTACAGTGATAACAAATGGAAAAACTGAGGGTCAGCGCTAGCTTTTATGTCCTGATAACTCTAAAGAAAAAAGGAGAACTACAAGTATTGTTTTCTAATGCTCATACTACTTATTGTTTAGGTTGTTATCCAAGTCATTTATTTGGCTAGCCCATTACTGAACTTCAGTGTCTCACGTAATGAGATGCCTCTGGTCTCAATCACATACCAGCCACTGCATGGCCATGGTCTGCACTTAAACCTGAAACTTGATTGTTTTGGTCCCTGACATTGCAGTGTTTATTCTGTTGCATAAAACATTTTCAGCAGAATGGAAGAAATTGACACTGTAACTTCTCCTGTATATTTAAAATCACCAACGTAAGTGCTATGCAGATAGTTAGTATACTTAGTGTTTAGGGAATAATGACAAGAAAAAAAGCATTGAAAATAGTTTCAGCTTATGAACATGAAGGTGAGATGCAGGCCTTTAATGAGGTTCTTTCCTAATTATGAGAATGACTTTTGCTCCTTGGCAAGCACATATCAGTAATAATAGCAAATGAAAACATCCAGGCGTAATTTTTAAAAAAATATTTCAACCTACAGTTGGTTGAGTTCATGAATATAAAGCCTGCAGGTATGAAGGATCGACCAGACATATACACATACCATTGATTAATTTACAAATTAAGCATGGTAAAAATTGACAATAATAACTAATAAAATAGAACAGTTACAGTAATATAATAAAAGTTATGAGTTGCTTATTTTTAGATATTTGCATGTAATGTTTTAGGAGAGATCATGGTTGACCCTGGGTAAATGAAATTGGGAAGCAAAACTTTGAATAAGGGGGAATTACTACATTTTAAAAATAGATTATTGAAGATAGATTATTTTTTTTAGCGTGGTTTTATCTGTTGGCTGTTGCCACAATAATTTTATGTAACAGCCAATAACAGAATTGGCCTGAGCAGCTCTGCTTTAGGCCTTAGGTCTGTGGGTTGGCTGCTTTGGTCCTGGCTCACTTGCCTTATTCTGGGGCCCAGGCAGAAGAATGCATTTCTTCTTCTTTTCTTTTTTGAGACAGGGTCTCTCTGTAGTGAGATTCATATCCTCCTGGCTCAGCTTCTTGAGTGCTGGGTTAGTAGGCGTGCACTATCATGCCAGGCTTAAGATGTATTTCTTTCAAAGTGATGAAAGATAAGAGGGACTAGAGGAATGGCTCAGTGGTTAAAGCACTTGTGTACCAAGCACTAAGTCAAGCGCTAAGTACCCTAGTTCGATTCCCCAGCACCACATAAGCCTGGCATAGTGGCACATGCCTGTAATCCCAGCACTTGGGAGGCTGAGACAGGTGGATTTTGGTGAGTCCAAGGCCCGCCTGGGCTCCATAGTGAGTTCAGGACCAGCCTGGGCTGCAGAGCAAGACCCTACCCCCTCTAACCTCCCCCCCCCAAAAAAAAAAACAAAACAAAAACAAAAGCCATGGAAGTGAGAGAACCAAATATCGAAAGTACATTTTAGTCCTTTGCTTATATTATACCTGCTAAGGTCACAGTGCGAGCCGGCCCCACTTGAGGCTTTTTCAGGAAGTGGATGCATATTGGCATTCATTGTGGGCAGTAAAGACCGAGTCTCATTATTTAGTCTGCTGTGCTGATAAAGGAAACTACTCACAAAACTGAAAATTTCCTATTATTAACTTACATAGTAGCATAAATTATTGAGCTGAAAACTTTAACACTGGTTATTTAAAGCTTGTTCCTCTTCATGGTAATTTAACATTCTCTGGCCATTTCACAGGGATACCTAGTGATGTCATCCTGTAGTCTTACAGCCACAGCATATGCCTCCTTCACATTGTGTGTAGAAGATTTCATCTCTGATTCATGTGTGTGCTCTTTTAGAACATTACCACCAGGATATTCATATTATTTTATTTTTCTTTTTAAAAAGTATTTAAAATTTAATACATATAATATCTCATTGAATTGATGTCTTGTAAAATGCCTAGCTGTTGTACTATTTTCAAGACTTTGTAGGTTGTTTCTAATTCATTGCTATTATGTGAAATATTACATGTACATAGTGTAATTTTTTGAATTGCATTTTCTCCCCAAGGATAAAAATTCTAGGGTTGTGAATTTTCTTTTTGGGGAAAAGGGGACTCTTTATATTTAATACATATTTTTCCCATAAAAGGTAGAGTTAGAATTTTACAGAATGATCTGTAAAAAGAATGAATTTTGTATCCAGCAAAGGTTTTAGTACCGATACATAGAAAATTTCACATATATATTGTTTGCTGCTGTAAAGATTCAAAATGAAGTGTGAAAACAAATGAAGAACTTTATTAAGTCTCCATTTTACTTGCTATCAGTATTTGAACATGTTTAATCTCATGAATGTATGAAAGTAAAATTACAAAATGAATGAGATTAAAAATTAAATTTTGTAAAAAGCCACAATTTTTTGAGGACCTTTCCCTTTATATCCCTTATTCATTTTTGGCTTGAAACCTCTTAAGTTTTATACACACACGCGCACGCACGCGCGTACACACACACACAAATTCCACACTACCCTTGCACTCAGTCCTCCTGTCTCAGCCTCCTGGGTACTGGGATTATAGCCGTGTATGACATTATACCCAGCATAGTTTTTACAGTAATTGAAAGTCATTGCTGAAGAAGCTTAAATTGGGAAACTGAAAGAACCATTTGTAACTTTTCTTTTAGTAAGCCGATGGTTTGGACATTTGCATGTTGTCATAATTTCTGAGGGTAATCACTCAGCTGTTATCTCTTATGCATGTAAAAAATAACGTCTAAAATTGTCATGAGTTGGAATGTTAAGAAGCTAATTTGAACTGAACTGGTTTTTTTCCTTACAGGACGGCCCCCTGGTCCTGAAATGGAGTATTGCACTGACAGAGAGTCGTACTCTTTGGCTGCTGGCCTGGCCCTGGGCATGGTCTGCTTGGGGGTAAGTAGGATTTGTGGCCTCCCATTCCTCGCTTAGGACCTTTGCATGTTGAGATGAATAACCTTGATATTTAGCTCAGAATGCCTGTCTGTCTTACTGTGACTTACTCTGTGCTGTCATCTTCTGGATATTTTTCATAATGTCAGATTTGCAAACAAAGAGAAATGTAATGAAGAGTGTGACTTTTAAGATTTCTTTCCTAAATTTTAGATGTATTTATGAGCTAGGGAAACAAGGTTCCTTAGAAAAACTCGAAGCATAAGATGAAAAATTGACAGCTCACTCCAACGGAAAACAGAAAATGTCTACTATGGGGATCCTTGGAGTGTGAGATTTCTAGTAGTTACTAGAAATAGTCCTTGACCCTCAGTCACCACTCTGGTAGTCACTATGCATTTTAGTATGTAGCCATAGTAGAATTGCTTTGTGACAAGATGCAGTGTCAAATTGACTCATCTTTATCCAAGAGATGTTTGTAAAAGTACCAAAAGCATTTCATGGAATGGTTCTTCCATTTGGAATGTTGTTCCCTTGAAGAGCTACGAATGCAGTGTTAAGACCAAGCTAAACAATACAAAGAAAATATTAAAAAATGAGGTTTAAAAAAATATATCCTGAAAATATACCCGATGTTTGACCATCTGTCTGTTGAGTTCACATCTGGCATATGAACTAATGTAAAAACATCATAGTGGAAATTGGGGCCTAAATTCTGGTCCTGATTCACGAATTGGACCATTTAGCTATTTTTTGTCTATTGTCCAAGCAGCTGCATAACTCTTTACAAAACTGTGTTGTTTTTACATCCAGTTCTGCCATTTAATAGCTGGTAATCTTGGCCTTAATTTGTGTGCATTTTAACTTTCCTCATTTATAAAATAGGACTCTTCTTAGTAGCTATTTGGTAGAGCTAAGCAAATTAATTCATACTAAACATGTGTAGAATAGTGCCAGATATTAAACAAGCATCCAGTAAATTGTTATAATGGGCATTGTTGGAAAAGTTCACATACATAGTAATGAAAGTATTTAGGTACTCACATTTAAGGTGTTTATTTTATGGGTAACTATTTTGAAGCCTTCATGTATTTTATGAAATTAAAGTATTTGAATATAGATGTGTTAAAAGTTTTTATCAGAATTATAAATAGTTTGAATATTACCTTGTGAATAATACTTAACTGGAAAGAAACCAGAATAAAATACCCTCCTTGAGTTTAGTTTATTCTTTTAGTGGTTATGGGTGTTTATGGGTGTGTGTTCTAGATTTTATTCTCTTAAGATTCCTTTTCATATCTCTTATTTTGCAGCATGGCAGTAATTTGATAGGTATGTCTGATCTCAATGTGCCTGAGCAGCTGTATCAGTACATGGTAGGAGGTCATAGACGCTTTCAAGCTGGAATGCATAGGGAAAAACATAAATCTCCAAGTTACCAAATCAAAGTAAGTCCAAATTATAGTAGCTGGTCATATGCTAGAAGTTAGAAAGTTAATTTGAAAGTAGTATTTTTCATGCCATCAGTTACAGATAATGCTAATTTTAGGCGTAAGCTAATATTCAGGAAAGTACTTTAATAATTCAGAGTTTTTTTCCCCAAATCACTTTTCTTTCATTAGGAAGGTGATACCATAAATGTGGATGTGACTTGTCCAGGTGCAACTCTCGCTCTGGCTATGATCTACTTAAAAACCAATAACAGGTATTTGTGGTTTTTTTTTTCCCACCTTACCATGACAGTATGACATCCTTTCTCATGTATGTAGTAAAATTTTCTGATGAGATTAGGAGCATTCAGGGTGATAGTGGCTGTAGACTGAGTAAAATTTTCTTGTGAGTTTATTTCCTCTGTGCTTGCAACCTGATTTTTATTGTTTAAAATTTTGGAAGTCATGTAGATTTTATATAGAAGGAGTGTATTTTGCATTATTAATCCTTTTTGGTAATTGCAGTAGCTCTTTAGTATCTGCAGGGAATAGGTTTTACAACCCTTAAAGATACCAAAATCCATGGATGCTGAGGTTCTTTATATAAGGTGCTATATTATATATATATAGCTTGTGTATGTTCTCTTACATAATTTTTCTTTCTTGGTACTGGGAATTGCTGTTGGACTGAGTTGTGTTCCCAGGTCCTTTTTAATTTTTTGAGACAAGGTCTCACTAAATTATTAAATTACCCCAGCTAGGCTTGAAATTGTGATCTTCCTGCCTTAGCCTCTTGGAGTACTGGGATTACAGGCAACTGCCGCTATGCCCAGTCGTCTTGTATACTTCTGTATCATCTCTAGATTCCTTACATTATGTCATACTATGGAAATGTTGTATAAATGGTTGCACTGTATTGTTTAGTGGAGAAATGACAAATACTGTGCATATTCAATAATGGTACAGTTCCCTTGCTCCACATATTTTTAACTGAATGCAGAACCCAAGAATATGGAGGCCTGACTGTAACTGTCAGTTTTGATTCATTTTTGTTTTGTAGTTGATGTTACTGACAAAATAGTGTCTAAGTTATTTCTTTATTATTTTGCATATTATGAGGATGGGTTCAACCAGATACATTTAATATTACTCTATCCTTGGTTAGTATTTATTAAAAAAAAATGGTTTCTGCTTTCTTCAAAAGCTTTCCTAATGGCCAGCCCTTCTACTTTCCCAGTCCCTTCCAATTACCACTAGTACTTGAAATTGGCATTTTTACACTCTTCATAGAAGAGTAACTTGGATAGGAGATATTACATCATGTTTTTAGACTTTTAATTTAAAAAATATTTCTAAGATTCCTGAAAGATTTTAGTGTTTAGTGTTCTAAATTCATTACTTTAGAAAAAGTGAATTTGTGGTGAGTTAACAAATTGGTTAAAAGTATTTATCTACTATTTAGATGTATGCCAATACCTTGGGAATAGGGATATTTCAGGGAACAAAACAAAACTAAGAATGTCTTACCTTACGGAGCTTATATTATAAAAAGACATAGCATATTTAATATTTTGTTAGAGAGTGTAAAGCATTACAGGAAAAAATATCATTGGTAGAGTGGGGAGAAGTATTTTGAAATTTGCCTTAGGAATCTTGATTACCTTGTCCTGTACTTGAGCAGTAACCCGCTCTGGTGTCCTCCACCCGCAGATCCATTGCAGATTGGCTCCGGGCCCCTGATACTATGTATTTGCTGGACTTTGTAAAACCTGAATTTCTGTTGCTTAGGGTATGTTGCTTTGTCATTTTTCGTTTCTGTTACTATGAGGGGGATTTATCTGTGGTTCTCGAATTTGGCTTGCAGACAGAAATGCCTTTGCAAGAGAGCCTTTTACTTTTCAGTTCATCATGTGTATATCTAGTTGTCAACATTCATGTGAAATTTGTCAAGTACAATTTTAGGTGTTCTAGGAAAGGCAGCCATGTAGACATGTAGTATGGAAAGTGACGTTTCAGCAGCTCACGTTATTATTCAAGACTTCTGTTAAGAAGCAGCAAGTAACTAGGTCCTTATGAAATGTGTCATTTTACATTTTTATATTAAAGATGTAATATTGTTAAGGTATAATAATAACAATTTGACAGTTGCCTGTAATTTTCTCTCCACTCTGTTTAATATTTAAACTTACGACATAGATGCCTTTAAATTGTGATGTGTAGACAGAGCTAGAATTCTGTTCATTATGGTTTTTTTCCTTACAGAAGAAAACCCCCTGTAAATATAGATGGTGATCAACTCTATTTTTTGTTAAGATGTAATGAGTAATGTGGATTGATTCTGTATACTTATTTTTCAAAATTGTCATTGGCAGAAAACCGATTCTTACTCAGTTCTGCTTAGTATTTCTGATGTTAAAAAAATCTATGAACTTTGACTGCATTGAATAATTTTTGTCTATAATGCATTTTTAAGACACTTGCTAGATGCCTGATTTTGTGGGATGATATTTTACCAAATTCCAAGTGGGTTGACAGCAACGTTCCTCAAGTAAGTATGACAGTAAACATTAATTTCTGAAGCATAAAATTATGTTTTCCAGAATGGTACAGAATATTTTTTCCTTGTGAAAGTAATATTGATCATTGGAGTATCTCTTGAAGGAAGAACTTCATTTTAAAAATTTGTGTGGATCACAAACATCGGCCTTTCCTTTTGGCCTTTAGTCTCTAGAAGTTGTAGCTTTTAAAAATTAAATATTCCAGAGCTGGAAGGATGGTGTAGCAGATAATGTGCTTGCCTAGCAAGCACCAGACCCCAGTTTAATTACCAAGGACCATGTAAAGCTGGGTCGGGTGGCGCACACCTATAATCCCACTGCTGGGGAGGCCTAGGCAAAAGGATTGGTGTGAGTCTAAGGCCAGCCTGGGCTACATAGTGAGTTTAGGAACAACTAGACATGGGAAGAGATAGACTTACCCAAAGCTACCTGGTTAGGAGGAGTGGGATACAACTGAATTCTAGCACCTGGGACTTCAGACATTGAGACTAAATATTGAACTCTGTATGAGATAAGATTTGGGGACCGGAGGAGTAACACAGCATTTAGAGAGCTTGCGTAGCTAGTGCAAGGCAGGCCTGAGTTCAGTTTCCTAGCACCCCATAATCTAAGCATGTTGGCAAAGGCTTATAATCCCAACACTTGGGAGGCTGAGGCAGGAGGATTGTTGAGTTTGAGGCCAGTTTGGACTGCAGAGGGAGATCCTGTCTCTTAAAAAAACAAAACAAAACAAAACAAAAAAACAAGTTGGGTTATCTTATTTCTTGTGCAAGTCAGTCTTCTCTGAAGTGATTACATCTCTCCCCTTTGATCACTCCTTCTAAGATTTTTTTTTTTAAATTTTAAGAAACCACAGAAAGATAACAAAGGACCAGATGCACGAGTTCTTTCCCCCCATAGTTATTTATGACAAGTCCTTACTGATGGCTTTTCTTTATGATCAAGACCAGTGTGTGACAAAAGGTCTTACAGATTAATAACTAGAGCTGATACGAAGATTTTATATTGTGTGTCAAGTGCTAATTTTAAAAGTTTTTGGAGGATTACATCATCTAATTCTTAATAGGGACGTGGAATTTAGAAATTTTTATTGTGCTCATTAATAGATGCATCACAGAGCAGTGAAGAAACTTACTTGTGACTTCAGAGCTTGTAGTTGACTACTAGGATTTCGAGCTCCAGGGTACATGCTCTTTTGAAAACTCAAAAGAACTTAGAAATGACTGTTGTCAAAGTACAAGTATTCTCTTTCTGTATGATGTTATGAGTAAACACTTTATAAATCACTCCTAGGTTATATGAGTTTAGAATGTCACTCAGTTTCTGAGTAAATAACAGGATTAAGAAAGAAGTCTGAACAGGAAGACAGAAGAAAGATCTGTCTCTGTGAGAAAGCAGACGTAATTGTCACATTGAGATTATCAAAGAAAAAAGCTGTTTGAAGTTTTCCATTAGATGATATTGTACATGGGAAGATGTACTTGTGAATATTTATTGCTGTCTAGAGAGAGCATCCTACAATGTTATTCTCCTGAGCAGTCTCCTTAAAAGAATTACAAGAATAGAATATATCGTCAGTGTTTCAGTTCTGGATAGGGTACTGTGTTCATGTGTTTAGAAAATACATAACCTTTTCCGTGTGTGTGTGTGTGTGTGTGTGTGTGTGTGTGTGTGTGTGTGTGTGTGTGTTGTTTTAAAGAGAAAAGGATCTTTGGCTTTAGAAATATATATTCTATGCACAGCTTTTGATAAATGGATGTCTACTGTCTATTAACAGGGATGTCTTTCCAAACAGTAGTTACAGATTAACATATTGACAACTTAGTTCATGTAATTAGCCTGCCTATGGCTTACTGCCACAACATCCCATGGATATATCTATGTTTTTGATAAGAGTTCTCTCCAGTTGTTCCACCTCTTTCTCTGATTCCTTTTTTCATTCCTTGCTCCATTTCAATATCCATCATCTTTGTATTTGTTCAGTTGATCAGTGTGAAGTATTGTTAAGTTATATTGATTTAGAATGTACTTAGTCTCTTGCTTTTATTTTTTTCAGTCTTTCTCAGGTATTCCATTTTAGATTTGAAATTTCACATTTTGATGCTTCTGAAATAATTGGTCATTTAATCCAAATGTAACCATGATACACAGTATATTACTTTTTAAATTATTATGTATTTGTAATTAAAACAGTGATGTTCAAGTATTTTTGCTTTTTGTCTTGACAGATTATAAGAGAAAATAGTATCTCTCTGAGTGAAATTGAATTGCCTTGCTCAGAGGACTTGAATTTGGAAACTTTGTCGTAAGTAATATGTAATATAGATTAACTGTTTTTTAGGTAAATATTCAAATCCTTGAGTCTTTATTGTTTATATCTAATTTTGGAGTACAATAGTCAAGTTAGTAATTATACCTAACAACATAACTATACTGTGTACAAAGGGAAACGCAATAAATTTTCCCCACAATAGAGAACAGAGTAGCTCTTTGGTGTATTTATTTTTCTGTTTTTGTATAGATTTAGATATTAACATATTAAAGGACAGTAGCAAAACTTTTAGTTTATTTTAAAAAATTTTTCCCACCATTTTTATTAATATAAATATATACAATACATGATGATTACAGTGAACTTGAGTATTTTGTGCACATATATATATATGTATATAAATATATATATAGCACACTAACTTTACAATCCCTTCTCATTTTTGACTCTCCCACACCCTCTCCATGCCCAATAACCCCCACTAGCACACCATGTGGTTCTATAGAATGCCTGTATTCTGAGTTTCCCAAATCAGAGAAACCATTGATACTTAACGTATTTTATCTTCTACGTCTTACTCATTTCACTCAAGCCACCACTCTTTGGCTCAGCTTCTTACCCCTAGAATAGGCTGCAGTGGTCAAAAATTGATGCCTTTTTTCTGAGTCCAGCAGATCTTTTTATTGGGATATTTGCCAAAAGTTCTGATTTTGTTTTCTATACTTTGCTCTATCTTTTTTGAGATTCTTTAACCAGGCCCTATGCACCAGTCCACATAAGAAAAGAACTACGACTATGTAATTCGTAAGGCTAGTAAATATGAGAAAGAAAAAGAAAAGTTAAAATTCAAATGCCTTAGCTGAGTACTGAAAAGTAAATGTTTTGCATTCAAAAAGCTATTACATCAGTCAGTTTTCTTGGAATAAACTTACATCAAAGACCGAATAAGTGAATTGCTACAATAAATGAAAAGTCTGTATTGAATTGCTACATTAAAGGAACTTAAATCTATATCACATAAGTATAAAGCGATAGGTATGCTGGCATACTTACTTATTTCAGAATTTTTTAACTTTCATAACTTACATTTCACTAACATTTTGCCAGATTTGGTCTATCATTTTATCTACTTATTCATCCAAAAACTTTAGTTTAAAAGAGGTAAGATCTATTTAGGTGCCTGGCCAGAGAGTTTTGGGCTATTTTGAAAACTTTGATCGTTGGATTCAGAGTCCAGAATGTTAACTGTTACACATAATATGTTTTAAATCTTAGGGAGATGGCATGGCCCAATATCACTGATTACTTTAGCCTTGTCTACCTGGTACAATTTTATTTTAGCTTTTAAGCCTATATCTGTTAAACAAGATCTCCTACATTAATTCCTTATGAATATGCTCATAAGATTTTTTTATGGATTGTTCTTGGATATTTTCCTTTTTACTCATTTTGACCAATTGGTTAGGCACGTAGCCACTATAAGAAATTTATGTGTGAAGGCAAATTAGATTAACTGTTTTTACATGTCAGATAACCAAAAATATAATATGTGGAGTGTAAGAGAACTGTTGTATTGATTTAGGTAATTCTGAATGCCCCATATTTCTTCTTTTCTCCCCACCATTTTTATGAATATATATATATATGCAATATATAATGTGTACAATGGACTTGAGTATTTCGTGCACATATATATATATATCACATCAATATTATGATCCCTTATGCCCCATATTTCTAACTGTTGCTTATCAGATGTTTACAAGGCTGGTATTATTTCTTATTTTTTTATTTTATTTTTTGGTGCTGGAGATTGAGCCTAGGGCTGTAAGCATGCTAGACAAATGCTCTCCCAGGGAGCTGCATCTGCAGCCCTTCTTATTTTTTAAGACTTTTGGATGTAGAGCTCTTGCCCTCAAAAGACAGTACTGAAGATTTAACTTGCACGTGCATCTCTTTTGTCTTTGATACTTAAAAAATTGGCAACAATTTTTTAAAAATCATTTTTTTTTTTTAGCATTTGAAATAGTGTAGGCTGAAGGCAGACTTTATCAGTAAGGGTCATATGGTGCTTCTGAAAAAAAGAAAATCACAGACATCTGCTGATTGGTTTGAGGCATACATGAACATTTCCAGAATGGAATAATCTAATTTAGAGAACAGACTATTTATTCTTTTTATTCCAGAGTAATAGATAGTATGGTTGGGAGGCATAGTTCAGTGGTTGGTGAAAGTGCTTGCCTAGCATGTGCAAGGCCCTCTGTTTATTCCCCAGTATTGTATAAAGATTAGCTGGGTGGGGTGGTGTATACTTGTAGTCCTATCACTTGAGAGGCTGAGCCTGGAGGATGGGAGTTCAAGGTCAGCCGGGGCTGCATTGTGAATTCAGAGTCAGCTTGGAGTACAGGGCAAGACCCTACTCAAAAAAAAAATTGTTTTTATTTAAAGGGAAATAATAACAGTGTGAAATGTTTGATCTGTTTATAGGCAAGCACATGTCTACATAATTGCAGGAGCCTGTTTGTCTCTAGGTTTTCGATTTGCTGGCTCAGAAAACTTATCAGCATTTAACTGTTTGGTAAGAAATATCTTGGTTTTCTCTGTTCTATTTTTTAATCAAAGCCTTAAGGTGCTTCTTTTTAACTTTGAGTTTTTTTCTTTTGTTTTCCAGCATAAATTTGCAAAAGATTTTATGACTTACCTGTCTGCACCTAATGCTTCTGTAGTAAGTCTTTTTAAATGATTCTTCTTGGGAATAAAGTAAAAATTGAAAACTCACTGATTTCCCAGTTACTTATTTGTTATTAACTACCTCAGCTGTTTGAAATTTTTAAAATTCAAAATGGAAGTTTTGAAGTTCTGGCTCATCCTGTGGTTTAGCTCTGAGATACTAATTAGGTGAGAGTATGGGGTCCCGTGAAGGATGAACAGGTTTCTGATTCTTGTCCCAAGTGAATAAATGAGAAAGACTGTACCATCCATGTATTGTCATATTTCATGTTGGACTTTCTTGGTACTGAATGTCAGAGTTTTCGTTTAAAAAAAATTAGTAGGGCTGGAGGAATGGCTCAGCGGTTAAAGCTCTTGCTTAGCAAGCACTAAGTCAAGTAAGTACTAAGTACCTGAGTTCAGTACCTCAGCACCACGTAAACTGGGAATGGTACCACATGCGTATAATCCCAGCACTTGAAAGGCTGAGGCAGGAGGACTGCTGTGAGTCCAAGGCCAGCCTGGACTCCATAACGAGTTCAGGACCAGCCCGGGCTACAAAGTGAGAACCTGTCTCAAAAAAACAAACAAACAAAAAAATAAAATAAATATTCAGCTGCTATTGATGACAGAAGACTGCAGGATTTTATCTCCTTGTTAAACCCACATAAGTTATGCAATATAATTTAAGGAAAATTAGAAACAGCAAAAATTCTCAAAGTTAAGTACATTTGACTATGACACATTCAACATTCTTACACATTGGAGCTCTCCAAATCATATGGCACAAGGTTTTTTGTGTATGTGGAGACTGCTTGCAATATGGTAGGTTATTAAAAAGGCTGAACATACCATGTATAGTATTACTTTGTGTCATTTGAAAAGACATGTATACAGGCAAAAATTTAGAGAAAAAGAAGCCCAAAATGTTAATGCCAGTTCTTTCTGGGTGGTGGGATCCCAAATAATTGTTGCTTCCATCTTGATACATAATTTTTTAAATTTACCACATCAAACTGTATTTCATAAATAGGGAAATTAATTGTTTTACAGACTTTAAAAAAACATTATCAACAATTGTAGTCTTCTAGGAATAGCTAATTTAAGCTGGGCAATAGGGAAGTATAACAGCAGTTAAGCAGTGTCATCGTCTCTGTTACCAGACAGGCCCTTACAACCTAGAGACCTGCCTGAGTGTGGTCCTGCTGTCTCTTGCCATGGTGATGGCTGGCTCCGGGAACCTGAAGGTGTTGCAGCTTTGTCGCTTCCTGCATATGAAAACTGGTGGCGAGATGAACTATGGTTTTCACTTAGCTCACCACATGGCCCTTGGGCTGCTGTTTTTGGGAGGAGGAAGGTAAATGAATGTATATATTTGTTTCCCTCAAGAAAATGATCTCATGAGTGAGTCCTCCAAAAGTGACCTGAATTCTCTCTTTCAAAAGCCTGTTTTTCTGTTCTTAACTCAGTATTTGCATATGAATATTTGAATTGCATTGATTCTGTTGACTGTACGTTACTTCAGAGGAGGAATTGAGCTGTGTTACAGCATTGAGTCTTCTAATCTCTGAACATAGTATAGCCCCTCATTTATTCAGCTGCTGCACGTGTGATTTTTGGCCAGCTACTGCAATGCCTGTGTCTCATGTGGGTTTATTTATTTTCTCTATTTCTTTAAGACTGAGGTAACCATGGAAGCCCACATATTCAGAGGTACAAAAAATAAAGAGTATTGGGAAAGTGTTCATTTTTTTCTTGTTTCTAACATTTAACTCTTAACATTGATCATTGAATTTTGGTTCAACAAAATAGTATAGAGGGAAAAATGTGCTATTTTATGTACATGCCAAAACAAATGTATTCTTACATTTTGAAAATTTCTTAATTCATTACCTCTGACTGTGTGTCCTAAATGGTAACTTCTTATTTGTACTCTTAATTATTTTAAAAGATAGAGAAGTAGATTGTGGGAGTGTGTATGTACATATAAATGTATGTAATAAAAATTAGTATGTTTATGTTAAATAGTTACAAAGTGGTTTTAGATGTTTTCTTTTTCTTTTTTCTTGTTTTTGAGACAGCGTCTCACTCTGCAGCCCATGCTGGCCTTGGACTCATGGCAGTCCTCCTCTCTCAGCTTCCTAAGTGCTGGGATTACAGGTGTGCACCCAGGTTATGTGGTGCTGGGGAATCCAACTCCAATACTTAGCTCTTGATAGGCAAGTGCTTTAACTGCTCAGCTGTTCCCCTAGCCCGTTTTTTTCTTTTTCTTTTTCTTTTTTTCTTTTTTTGAGACAGGATCTTGCTCTGCAGCATAGGCTGGTCCTAAACTTACTGTGGAACCCAGGCTGGTCTTGGACTCAGGATAGTCCTCCTGCCTCAGCCTCCTGAGTGCTGGGATTACATGCGTGCGCCATCACGCCCAGTTTTATGTAGTGCTGAGGAATTGAATTCAGGACCTTATGCTTGCAAGGCAAGTGTTGTAACTATTGTGCCATTCCTCCAGCTCTTTATGTGTTTATTTAACTTTTAAAAAGTAATATTTGTAAGAAAAACCTTGAACTTAAAAACTAATTTGACGGTCGCACTAAATTTTACTAAGGAAAGAAACAGAAAATTTTCAAGTGATTCTTTACTATGAAAATATGGCTTTTATGAAATTCATCCTGATGAGAACAAATGATTAATATTTAGAGGAATATTTGTATACTAACAGTTAATAGTTTTGCTTTGTTCATTTAAGACATTACTTTTTCTCTTTTCCCTATTTTTATTAAAAACATGTCAAACACATTGGTTACATTGAGCTTGACAATTTTGTGCATGAATATGTCACATCGACTTCACAATTTCTTCTCCTCTCCTTTTTCATCCTTTTCACCCCTCTTTCAATTCCCCTTGACTCAAAAAATCTTACCCATTTGAGTGTATTAGAGAAATCACACAATATATAGCCTTCTGTGTCTCATTTCACTAAGCATGGGGTCTCTAGTTGTGTCCATTTGTCTACAAATGACTCAAATCTGTCTGTAGGAAGAGTAGTACTTCATTGTACATATACCACGTTTTTGCTTCCATTGGTCTGTTGGGTATTTGGCATATTCCACAGCTATTGTTAGTTGTGCTGTGATAAACATGGGTATACATGACTATTTGCTGTATGTTGCTTTTAACTGTTTTCAAAAGATAAGCAGGAGAGGTATCACTGGGTCAAATGGAATGTTTATTTTTAGCTTTTTGAGAAATCTCCACACTGCTTTCCATAGTGGTTGTACCAGTTTACAGTACCACCAGCAATGTAAAAGGGTTCCTTTATTCCCTATGGCACCAGCATCAATTGCTATTCAAGTTCTTGATACATGCCCTTTCACTGGGTCAAGATGGTGTCTCAGTGTTGTTTTGATTTGCATTTCTCTAATGACTAAGCATCTTAAACATTTTTTTCATGTATTTGCTAGCCATTTGTCACTTAGTACATCATTCTGAAGGAATGCACTTGGCTTCTGAAAGCAGGGAAAAATATTTCAGATACCCTGTAAAAATTACGCTTTTTAGTAAGTCAGGTACTGAAAGAAGAAGGTTACATATTTAATGCATGACTTTCAGTATGTTGAATTTCTAGGATTGCTTTTGGGTCCTCACTACTATGCTGTTTCAGGTTAAAACCTTGCTGATGAATTCAGGGGTAAAATTTCAACATTTGTGAAATGCTTGTTCTGCTTTAAATAGTAGAGAATCTTTAGATGGCTTAGGAACTTAACTGGAAAATGAGACATTCACACCATTGACACTGGTGAATGTAGTGACGCGCTTTACAATATGCCTTGCCAGAACACCCAGTTTCCTGACTATAAAGAGTGCCTTGGAAGTGTGCACATGGAATTTGGTAACACCTACCCCTCTCACTTTTGCTTTGCAGGTACTCTCTGAGCACATCAAACTCTTCTATTGCTGCTCTTCTCTGTGCCCTTTATCCGCACTTCCCTGCTCACAGCACTGACAACCGGTGAGTGCATTCTCTATTTAGTGTGGTTTTTCTTAAGCTCTGTGAGAGGACAATTTGGTGTTGGTTTAGTTTTATTAACCTATTTCCAAATTAGGAGTTTTCTGTTTTGGAGCTTATTTTCTTCTGGATAAATCTTTTAAGAAGTTTCTCTTACAAAGTATTAGACCAGAAAGGAGCTTTGGACATCTGATACCTGACTCGTCTGTACCATTCTCAAATCTATAGAACTCCTTGAATCCCAGAAGTAGGTTGAATAAGTTGACTTTAGAGACTCATTCATCAAACAAAGGAGAGTAGCCAGGAGAAGTTAAATAAGATACCTTTTCTGTTATAATTATTTAATTCCAAGAGGAAAATTCATCTGATTTAGTGGCATTGTGTCTAAGTTTCCTCTTATATAAATGCTGAGGTATTTTGTGTCACTGAGATAGAGACAAAAAAAGCAAATTCGGCTGGAGTAGCTATGAGCAGTAAGCCTTCATATCATATAAAAGCAGTCATTCTGAAAGTTCTGCATTGTGGGATATGACCAACACGAATTTGCCCTTGAAGTTTTCGATATAACAGATCTCTTTTGCATATGGGGGAAGGGATGAAAATACCTCCTTCTGTGTGACTCTCAGATGACTGCGGTGCTTAACTGACAGCACCCATTTTCTGCCCAGGGAAGTGTCCACAGCACTTGTCATGTAGGCGAGAAGGGCTGGGGGCTCTTATAGTAACTCAGGCCATCAGTGTCATCTGTAACCAATGATAAAGGAAGGCTGGCTTGAACGGACGTCCAAACTTGATGACAGTTGGAGCATGGTTGCCTCCCGCCTTTCCTTTAGGAAGCATTTACTTGGGTTGTGAGACTCACTTATTGGATAGGTAGAGTGCCACGTTCAGGTATCGCTGGTCATAGTCTCAGTTTAGTTATTTTAACAAAGGCATTTGATGACAATCATCAAAGCTTCATGGAAAATAAATATAAATGTTTATTTGTCGGTTTGAGACTTTCTCACTCCATAGTTCAGGCTGGTCCTGAACTTACTGTGCAGCCCAGGTTGGCTTCCAACTCATGGCAGTCCCGCTGCCTCAGCCTCCCGAGTGCTAGGATTACAAGCAAGCACCACCATACCCAGTTTATGTGGGGCTGGAGAATCGAACTCAGGGCCTTGAACTTGCCTCAGGCAGGTGCTTTAATTGCTAAGGTATTCATCCAGTTCCTCATGGAATTTATAAACAGCACTTTTTAAAAAAGTTTATTGATTTTATTTGTAATAGACTTACATGAGTAGGTAGAACTGAATGGAAAGAGACTTTGTAGCTCTTTGGTGCCCCTGTGTGCTGACCATGGAACCAGGGTTGCCTGCGCCTATGGATGTGGATATAAACATGCCATGCTTTGCTCTCTTAGATGTTACCTACAAGCTAACTCTTTGTTCCTGTCATTTATTTGTAATTTGTCACTCACCTGTCTTAGCAGGTCAGAGTACCTCAACAGTGTTGTATAGAAGAAGTTGGCAGGTATTGAGCTTTATAAATTGAGGTCTCTGTCTTATTCATTGCTGAAACAAAATACTTGATATCCACAATTTAAGGGAGGAAAGATTAATTTTAGCTCACAGTTTCAAAAGATCTCATACGTTCCATCCATGGTGCAGCCAGCAAAGGTGAAGGTCCATGGCGGAGACTAGGGAGCAGCTCAAGGCATTAGTCTCATTTTACCTTCTGTGGGATCAAAAATAGGAAAAAATGATGTGTCTGTACATTCTGAAATACAAATTTCAAAGTTTAAAAAATTTCTTAAAACATCGAATGGCTTCTCTGATATGAGAAACCCAGATCACAACTCTTACGGAACTTAAAACGAAAAACAAAGTGAAACGGGGGTAGGGGTGGGACAAAAGGAAAGTGGGAAACCCCTTGCCACCTTGACAAGATACATATGTGCACAAAATGCTCAACTTCATTGTAAACCTTAAATTTTGCACTTATACATATCAATAAAATGGGGGAAAATATCTTAAAAACTTGCATATGAACACATATTGTGATTATCTTGCCTATCCTTTTTTAATTTTTTTTTTTTTTAGGACAGGGTTTTGCTCTGCAGTCCAGACTGGTCCTAAGCCTGAGCTCACTATGGAGCTCAGGCTGGCCTCAAATTCATGGCAGTCATCCTGTCTCAACCTACCGAGTGCTGGGATTACAGGCATATGCCACCACGTCCACCTTTATGTGCTGCAGGAGAATCAAACTCAGGGCCTTGTACTAGCTAGACAAGCGCTTTAACCACTGAGCTATTCCTCCAGTGTGCACATATGTATATGCAGAAGAGCGTTACTTTCTGAGGGGAACTGGCCCTTTCTGCTCCTCTTCCTCCCTGAGGATGTGAAGAAAGATGCGTGTGTTGAACAAAATAAAATACTTGGGCATCTGGTTCTTATCAGTGGTCAATTTATTAGTAAATATTTTATGTAAACAATTTTTGCTTTCTTGTGAAACTTAAAATCTTGAAAATTCATGTAAAGAATTCTTGGGTCAAAGATCACAAATTTACTTTTTAAAAGAAGTTTTTTATGCTTTTTAATTAAGATTGTGATTTTCCTTTAAGGTTACTCTGTTTAAAGTTACTGCTTCAGCTTCTGCCCTCTTGCAGTCTGTAGCCAGTAGCCCATTGGGTGCTTGTGCTCTCATCACCTGGTGTCATCTCCTGTCTGTATCTTCTGTGCTCAGGTACCATCTTCAGGCTCTCCGGCACCTCTATGTGCTGGCTGCAGAACCAAGGCTTCTTGTGCCTGTGGATGTGGACACAAACACTCCGTGCTACGCTCTCTTAGAAGTGACCTATAAGGTAACTCTTTCTTCCTGTCATTTATTTGTAATTTTATTATCTGTCAACCATCTTCACAGGTAAAATATCTCAGTAGTGCTGTATTGTAAAAGTTGACAGTAAGATGTTGAATTCCTTTTACGGGCTGGTCCTGAACTCACTCATATACCAGGATAACCTTGGACTCAGGGCAGTCCTCCTGCCTTAGTTAGCCTCCTGAGTCCTGAGATTATAGGTTGAATTAATTAATTAATTAATGTGTTTTTTGAGACAGGGTCCCACGCTGTAGTCAGGCTAGTCTGAACTCACCATATAGCCCAGGCTAGCCTGAACTCGCGGCTATCCTGCTGCCTCAGCCTCTAGGTGTTGTGCCACCATGCTTAGCTTATGAGGTGCTGGGGAATTAAATCCAGGGTTTTGTGCTTGGGAGTTGTACCTTTATAAAAATTGAAGCTCCCTAAGTTCTTGAACATCCTGGCAGACCGTTCAGTCACATTTTTTGTTTTTGAGTGTCATTTTTAATGTGTTGTCAGCTGCCCTTTTGTCCATAGAGCTTATGGTTTAAAAATGCTTCTGAATATTTAACATGGCTGATAAAGGTGCTCTGAAAAGCTAGCTGAAATAAAACTATTACGTTTCTTTGACTGAGCACTTGAAAACTCAAAATTGTGTATTTGATAAGTAATCTTTTTTTTTTTTCTTTTTTTGAGACAGGATTTTATTTTGTAGTCCAGGCTGCTCTTGAACTCACTGTAGAGCCCAGGCTGACCTAGAACTAGTGGCAATCTTTGTGCCTTAGCCTCATGAGTGCTGAGATTACAGGCATGCACCACTACACTGGGCTTTATATAGTGCTGGAGAATCGAAGCCTGGGTCTTGAGCTTGCTAGGCAGGTGATTTAACTGCTGAGCTATTCCTCCAGTCCCCTAAGTTTTCTTTTATGTAGATGCACAAAGAGATTACAAGTCATATATCCGTCCTTTAGCAAACTGTGAGGTATTTTTCATGTCTTAAAATTCTGCTAACCTCTGGGGTTAAAAAAAACCATTTACATTATCATATCCTTTAAGGAATTGCTATCCACTGAGGAGCCGGTATGGGCAGAGAGTGTGATAATTGGACAAATGTATGGAGTACAGAGGAGCAGAGGAGTTCCCTTGCCCAGCAGTGGGGCCAGAGCATCTCTCTCAGTAGATGTTGTTGGGGCTGAGAATTGCCAGCTGAATGGGGCTTGTTCTCAGCAGAGAGGACAATATGTACATAACCCCAGAAGCCATGGAAGTACAGCCCATGGTGCTGCTGGCCTGTGAAGGGCAAAGCGCAAGGTGGTGGGATACACTTCCCAGGAAGGAATTTACACTTGAGCCCTTGAAGCTTGACTATCAGAGAAGTTTTTATGTCATTTAACAGTCTCAGGGAATGGAGAAATGTAGAATAGGGGTATTTCTTTTCTGTGGTTTCCACTGACCTCATAGTAAACTGTGGCCGCACTTTTACCTTTGTTTAGGGTACTCAGTGGTATGAACAAACCAAAGAAGAGTTGATGGCTCCTACCCTACTTCCAGAACTCCATCTTTTGAAACAGGTAAGTTATATGTGACCAGGTCTTTCCAAAGCACCAGTTGATTCAGAAATTACATTAAAGATAGCTGGACATACGCCTTTATTAGCTATGTGTTTTGTAGCAAATAGTATAGCACCGTTGGGCAGAACATCATGAAGAATCAAGAAGGTTATTGTCTTGAGATTTTTGCTGATATGCTAGGTGCCTTGAGAAATGATTCACCTGCCTTTGGTTAAGAAATGGATCTTGTTAACCTCTTGATGTCTCTTTTCACCTGTTAGTATTTCCTGTGAGAAGTTTGCATTTTAGTTTGCCCTTGTGTTGACAGTGTCTATATTTATCTTGGCAGATTAAAGTCAAAGGCCCAAGATACTGGGAACTGCTCATAGATTTAAGCAAGGGAACACAACACTTAAAGTAAGTATATTGAGTGTCTCGCAAGTACCTTTGAGAAAGTGAGTAGAAGCATATGGGTAGTGTAAATGTAGAGGTACTGTAAATGTAGATTATTATGTACGATGACGTTGCCTGTTACTCTTTGATCTGATTCCTGACAGTATTTAGGATATGCATTGAATAAAGTGCTCTGTAGCTTTGAATCAGGGTTTAACTTAGGAAATAAAAGTTTTAATTTGGAAATCAAATTGTTAAGTATGTACATATATTCATTAAGGAACTTTAACTTAGCTTGAGACAGTAATGAAATTACCACACAATAACGTAAGACCCAGTATAAGAAAATAGAGTTGTTGTGTATGTCCACGAAATGACTGTTAAAACAATCAGTGTTTGTTAGAACATATCTTCTTTTGCATCTCTTACCATTCTCTTGCTCGAGCATTCTCATAAATATAAGATTTAGTAGATTGTTTTTCAGTGGAAACTATTATATACAAGTAATTACTTTAGAGGGTTACTAACTGTATATCTTAGTTAATGTGTAAATTGTTTTAAATTCCCAGAAATTTAACAAGCATATAAAACTTTTTATAGCGTATTTCTAATTTATATTTTCCCACTATATAATCACTAATGTCTGTATGATTCTATCTTTAAGTTTGCAGCATTATTTTCCTTCTGTTGCAAAATAATTGATATTTATGCTAACATTGTTTCATATATCATACCAGAGATGAAAGGAAAATGAAGGAGTATTAGACAAAGTGCTACCTTTGAAGCTCGTGTTTGAGCACACAGTCAGAACACTTTCTGATTTAGCAAGCTCCATGCATCTAGGAAGTGGAATACTGTTGAGGCTTTTTCAGGGAGACTGATTTAATTTTAGGCATGGTAAATAATCATATACTAAAGTGGAGAGTGTTCAAGGCTTTATCTCTTGTGAACATGCTATTGGGTAACACTTTTTCCAGCCAAGAACTACTAGTAATACCTCATATTAAGTTTATCTTATTTTTTTTTTTTCTTTCAGGTCCATTCTTTCCAAGGATGGAGTTTTATATGTTAAGCTCAGAGCTGGTCAGCTCTCCTACAAAGAAGACCCGATGGGGTGGCAAAGTTTATTGGCTCAGACTGTTGCTAACAGGAACTCTGAAGCCCGAGCTTTCAAGGTACTGTTAATTGGTAAAAACTGGAAGACGAGGAACTGGTTTCAAATCCCACTAGCTTCCTCTCTCACTGATGCAGATTGTAATGCCTGATTGACCTGAGTTGTTTTGCTTTTTTAATATGACTACTATAGTAAAAGTAGGGTCTTTCTGTCAGGGCTCTAAGACTGACATTTAGTGCCAAGGACATTCACAGTATGTGTTAACACTAGGAAAAAAAGAGTTAATTTAATAATTTTACTTATTAATGCTCAAGTTAATCAAAATTTGCTCAATTATAGGAAAATAGAAAAGGGTTTTTGCAAGTTAGCACTTCTCAATTTCATTTTTTAGCTGCCATTATTTTCCTATCTTGGGGTGCATGAAATGTTGACAGATTCAGGATTCTTTTGTTGGTCTATTATTTGTATAGTGCTGGACTGTTAACAGTGTTTTAAATGAAGACATAGTTAAAAAATATGTGAAACAATCTCATAGAGTAAGTATCTACAGAACTCAAATTTCCTGACTAAAAGCATGTTCTGTAAGCTAGCATTAAGTTTCTAAATTTAACCCTCATTTTTAGGAATTTCGGAAATAAACGTACTCCTGCTAAAGATACATAGTCTAAAGTAGTCAAGACCCTTGTTACTTACAGTAAAAATGTGGTAGCTACATGAGCTCAGTGGCAGCCAGAGGACTGATGTAGCATTCTTTCTTCCAAGTAAGGAGGTAGCTATAAATTTAGTTCATATTTCATTTTAAGTCAGTTACTTATGACTGAGCTTTTATAATAGCTGCCAAGATTTGATCTATAAATAGTTTGCTGAGTTGTCGACAGTGAATTTTGTTTGGTAGTGCTCAGTAGGTTGTTTATAAAATACTTATGAAGGAGTTTTAGACACAGGTACGAGCAGATACGAGCAGTGTTGCCTCTTCTGAAAGTTAGAACCCATCTCAAAGATGGTAAATTAATCTGTAGGGAAGACAGATGAGTTTAGAATTCAGTTTGAATGGAGAAAGTGTATGAATAGTTCTATTTATCAAACATGTTCAAGGATGTTCAAGGGTTCTAGACCCTGGGTTCAATATATAGCACTGCACAATGGAGATAGAAAGAGAAGGAGAGAGAAAGAATTTCATTCCTACTTGGTGGAATTTTAAGAATAAAATATGACCCAAAATTACCTTAATTGAACTTTGAATCAAAGTCTCTCTTTTTCCCCCATCTTTTTATTGTGTAAAATGTAGAAACCTTGTGGTCATAGCCAGTTTGTTTGTTTTTTTGTTTGTGTGATACAGGGTCTTGCTCTGCAGCCCAGGCTGGTCCTGAACTCACTGTAGAGTCCAGGCTGGCCTTGGACTTACTGCAGTCCTCCTGCCTCAGCCTTCCAAGTGCTCAGATTACAGGCATGCACCACCATCCCTGGTTTATATGGTGCTGGGGAATTGAACTAGGGTACTTAGCACTTGGTGGCAAGTGCTTTAATCACTGAGCCATCCCTCCACTCCCATAGCCAGTTTCACTCCCACAGTTCCGTGATGAATAAGTAGTCTCCTTGATGTTGTGCAGCCGTCACCATCCTCCATCTCCAGAACTGTTTCATTTCGCAGACCTGAAACTCTACACCCATCAGTCACTGACTCCTTTTTCCCATCTTCTGTCCCCCAGCGGCTGCTCTTGTGCTTTCTGCCTCTGTGTTTGTGAATAAGCTAGGTACCTGATGGATGTGAAATTAGAACATTTGTCCTTTTTGTGACTGGCCTGGTTGGAGGATAAACTATTACTCTTTTCCAGTTGTTATTTCTAGTGGTCTAAGATTTTTAGTTAGACATTGAAAGAAAAGGAATGCCTTTTTGGGGTATAAGAAGATAATGTTGGCCTCTTGACACATGAGTAGTTCATATTAGCTGTGCAGCAAGTTTTGTGTAACTTACTAGCAGAACGGGGTGGTGAATCTCTGGCTAGTTTGCACCATCTTGGTTTTTGTGAAAACATTGTGTGAAAATGTTAAGGTAGAGTTTTTATATCTGTGTGCCTGTACTTAAGGCTGTAGTCCTAGCAAGAGGGGAAGCTAAGGACAGAAGATCACACGTTGGAGCTCAGGCTGGGCAACTTAGTCACTTAGCAAGACCTTGTCTTCAAAATCAAATACATAAAAAAATGGCCTGGGGATGTAGCTCGTTATAGAGATTATGGGCTTGATCCCTAATACCACAGAAAGACCAAACCAACCAATCAACCAGCCAACCAGCCAGCCAAGCGTATGCCTCCCAATTTGAGGAGATAGGTAAATAATCTTCCATTATCTGTTGTTTTTCATTTTTAGCCAGAAACAATTTCAGCATTCACTTCTGATCCAGCACTTCTGTCATTTGCTGAGTATTTCTGTAAACCAACTGTGAACATGGGTCAGGTAAGTATAACATGGTTTGTTGAGCCCTTGGGCTAGAATGTGTTATTATTTTTATTGATGGATCATGAAAAACCTTTATGAAATTCTTGTCTGTCTTGGAGATTGATGATATACCTAAAATGTACTAGATGGTTTTGGCTTAGCAGGTATAGATTTCCAAAGTATTAAATACAGCAACTTTATATACTACTAGGAGAATCAACTTAAAATTTCTAAGACATTATGTATTATTTTCTATTTTTGGGACAGTATTCCTGACTCCCATAATTTAAAAAGGGAGAGATTTATTTTGGCTCATGTTTCGGAGCACTCAGTGCATTGTAACAAACTATGGAAATGATCCCTGAAAGTGTAGTCTTCAGGACTCAGTCCATTGTTACCTGAGGATGGGGAGGTGTCGAGTGGAAGGGTATGGCAGCCAGGAAATAGATAAGGGAGGAGCAGGGATAAGAATATGCCCTTCCAGGCCATGCCCCCAATGAGCCGCTTCTCCAGAGGAAGGCCCCATCTTCTAACAGCATGGTCAGCTGGGAGCTCATTGGTGGATTGGTCCACTGATGAGTATAGTGCCTCCATGATCTTGTCACCTTCCAGCAGCCCCTGCTCTGAGCACATGATGTCCTTGGGATATATTTTAGATCTAAACTGTTGTGATAGGAATACTTTTCCTGGGATGACGTGAACAACGGCGTGCCTTAACCCCAGATAAGGCACAGCAGATAGGCCAAGGTAACAGTTACACACCACTGTCCAGTTTGGGAACAAGTGATTTTATTGGAGTTATTTACAGGAATATGGATGAATTGTTACCTACAGAAGCACAGATAAGGGCTCTTTATGGGAGCATGGGTGAGGGTGATG
The DNA here is from genome assembly GCA_004027205.1 of Ctenodactylus gundi. Taxonomy (NCBI): domain Eukaryota; kingdom Metazoa; phylum Chordata; class Mammalia; order Rodentia; family Ctenodactylidae; genus Ctenodactylus; species Ctenodactylus gundi. The sequence continues at coordinate 468,064 of PVKB01000821.1, forward strand.
TCTAGCTCTATGGGTGTTTCAACAGGTAATTCTATTACAGAAAAGCCCACCCAGTGTAGATGGCGACTCCGAAGCTGCACTCTGTTCCCAGGACTCACCAACTGCTCCTTTACTCTCACAACTGTTCTTCGGGTGGCTCTCGCTTTCCTGGCTCTCATGTTTCTCTGTCATTTGCTGTTCTTCCATGCTCTCTCCTCACGTTCACCCTTCTCGTGCTAGCTCTAGCCACTGACCTCCATGCCCTTGACTACCCCAGCATGTGCTGCAGGGCTTACCCCATGAAGGTCTAGTGGCTGTACGCCCAGGCCAGGTCAGGCTCCTGGCTGAGCTAACTCCACCTTCTCCTCTTATGTCTCCTTCTGTGTGCACTTGTGGGCTTTCTGGCCTCTCTCTGGGATGGCGGGAGGTTTGCTCTACCAACTGTGATACTTCGTTTTAATGGGTTGTAGTTTTTGTATTCCTTCTTACACTTGTTTCCAGTTTCTGTTCCTTGTTTTTTGTACAAGCTTATTAATTTTATTTTCTTTGAATGTTATAATTCTTTCTGTTGATCATATGGTTACTTTCTTCAGGGTTTAACACGTAGTGCAAACAGGGAAAGAGTAGATCTAGGAATCAGATTTAGTATGGAAGATTGCGTGTGTGGCCTTGGGAAAAGTTTTCAACCTCTTCAAGATTCTAAAAGTGGAATTATGATATCACCTACCTTATGTGTTGCTTTGAAGGAGAAATGACCATCCACTTTTTAAATTTTTCCACATATGCTGTCTATTCTACTGAGTAATGTATAAAATTTTCTCATTTAATTCAGATCCTGAGGTTAGATGTTTTATCATTCCAGTTTGTATTTTATATGGTTCACTCAGAGGTGTGACACATGCCCTGTACTACGGCTGGTAAGGGCTGGGGGTGTGTGTTCAAAGCCACAGGTCTCTGATAAAGCGTGTGTCTACTGTGTTCCCCAACAGGACTTGAATCTGCACTCTTCTCCTTTCCCTCCCCCCCAGATTTGTTCTGGCAGTATTTTCTCCCGTGCTTCATTTATGGATCCTACTTTCCCAGCCTGACCTAAGACATAGCTCTGTAGTATCAGAATTGTGTGCTCGTTTTATCCTCTTTGGATCCATTATTCTCTTTCATAGCACATACTTTCTTTTTTGTCCCCATTTTATGGATATGTACATAAGCGATACACACTGTTTGCATTTTTTTGTGCACATATATATTACATCAAAATTATAAACCCTTCCTCTTTCCCTTTTTGGCCCTCCCACACCATCCTCCTCCCCACGTTTACCACTGTCTACCCCATTTAGCTCTATGAAATAACTGTATTCTGGATTTCTCATATTAGAGAAACCACTAGATATTTAATCTTCTACATCTGACTCACTTCACTGAGCATGATTGTCTCAAGTTGAGTCAGTTTACCTACGAAAGCCTCAAAACTGTCTGATTTTTGAATGAGTAGTACTTCATTGTGTACATATGCCACATTTTATGGATCCATTGGTCTGTTGACGGTATTTAGGTTTCTTCCACACTTTAGCTATTGTTTGTTTTGTTAGTTGCGTGACACATATTCTTAACTGTCCTGAGACTAAAGTATTTCTTTAATTGATGTTTAATGTTGTATGTGCTATTATCTTTTAATTTATAAAAGAGATTAATGTTTTGTAACATTGACTATAGGAGCTTGACAGTAGGCCATAGTAGTTGTTACACACTTATTGCTTCTTGAATTGACTTTGGAATATAGTTTGGTGTGTTAACAAAATGCTTCTAAATTTTCCACAGAAGCAGGAAATTCTGGATCTGTTTTCTTCAGTACTCTATGAGTGTGTTACTCAGGAGACCCCGGAGATGTTGCCTGCATACATAGCAATGGACCAGGTATGGTTCTGTAAACCTGTTCTAATTCTTACGAGATTTATCTTGTATTTCAAACAGCTTGTTGAATTATGTGCTAAGATTCTGTACATATCCTTCCTTTTTGTTTCTGGTTTTCCTTTACACATCTTAAAAGAAGTCCTATTTCAGTTAGAAGCTCTTGAATGTATTTAGAAGGCTTGGCGGTGATGATTACAACTTAGCTCAGTGGGGCAACCTTCACCCAAGGACTTCCGCCCTCACTTTCTCTCTTCCTTTCCTGCCTAGAGGAGGAACAGCACGGTCCCTTCCCTGTAGCATCCTTGCGTAATCTTTTGCCTCCTTGCTGGCAAAGCCTCTTCATGGAAAAGACTGCAGATGAGAAGTGCATGAGCAGCTGGTGTCCTGGAGATGGCTGGGATGTGAAGTTAAATTTAGTGATGCAGGATGTTGTAGAAATAGTACATAGTGACTTAAGGAGTTGGAGTTCATTTTAAAATTTCTCCTATTACTGCTCTTTTAGAAGCTAACAGAGTTAATACAGAAAATAATGCTTTCCTAAAGGAGTGGACTACTGCATTCAGTTTGAGTTGTTAGTAACAAATATAGCTTTCTAATAGTATTATCTTTCCAACCCAAATTTGTAATTAAGTAAGCTTGTCTAACCTGGTTAAAATTTATCTTGGAAATCTTGAAAATACAATTCCTCAAATCTCATTCTGCATCTATTGAATGAGAATTTCTGAGGCAGCTTCCATAATCTGTATTTAAACAGCTTTTCATGTGAATATGATATCAGGAATTCACAGATCAGTATTTAGGACCTGACATTTTAAGCCAAAGGAATAATCTAATGATCAAAAAATTACTGGAAAGTTAAGTGGAGAAATATATTTATGCAAGGACTAATACCCCCAAACCTGAAAATCACACAGTATTAAGTAGCATTCTTTTTTATTAGTGTGTGTTTATGTTGTAATTTAAGTAGCATTCTTATTTCAAAGATTAATAATATTCCAGTATAAACAAATAGGCCCAGAAGTACCATTGTCTAGAATCTGCCCTTTGTCAGTTGGAAACTGGAAATTTGTGCTGTCCATGCTCGCAGTGTCCATGCTGGACTGTTCTGGAGCTCCCTGACAGTTGTCTATCTTAGACTTCCTGAACCCTCACCCTTTTAAAGTCCTATGCAGGTCTCTGGATGAACATTCCTCCAGCTGCAGCCATGGTGAGTGCAGATAGGTGTTAAGAGCAGAATGATCAGTGGTATTGTGTTTACCTCTGCCCCATGCCATCCCTGGCCTGATGCCTGCCATGTCATTGTACCCTGCTAGCATTTCCCAGAGGTGACTGGCTGTGTACCTTTTGGGTGATGGTGATTCATTTGGGTCTGTTAAGCCTCTTAAGAGTAAATTCATATGCCTCTTTCGGTTTCCTGAAAGCTGCTTGTGTGTAGTTTTACTGAAGAAAGTGGTCCCTGTGTGCACCTGTACCCAGGAAAGGGCACCCCTGTGGAATTACCTGATCCCCTGTGGCCCTGTGCTGGTGTGCAGCAACATGAGGAAGAAATGTCCAAAACATGTCATCTTTTTATTAAATGGATTACTCCTGCTTTTCCCTCCAGGCTATAAGAAGACTAGGAAGACGAGAAATGTCTGAGACATCTGAACTTTGGCAGATAAAGTTGGTGTTAGAGTTTTTCAGCTCCCGAAGCCATCAGGAGCGGCTGCAGAACCACCCTAAGCGAGGCCTCTTTATGAACTCCGAGTTCCTCCCTGTGGTGAAGTGCACTATTGATAATACCCTGGACCACTGGCTGCAAGGTGAGGACAGATTTTGCTCTTTAACTTTAAAACACACTGGACTCCACAGATTTCATTGGTAAGCAAGATAAATTAAGCATTAGCCAAAATGACTGCAGACTTCATGATCCCACTTACGTGATTATCTATCTACTTTAGCTTCTTAAAGACTTAAAAAAAATGCATCCAACTCGGTTTTATAAACCTTTCAGGAATGTAGAAAACATTTTAGACAGTACTTGATCTTAAGACCTTATCTTCCCTAGCATTGGATTCTGTTTCCTTTTCCCCACCTCTGTCTTTTGTTTCCTGAGTGCAGATTGTCCCTGTCTGAGGCCAACAGGTATTTTACTATTTTATTGTCTTGTTTATGCCCTGCCCCCCACCCAAGCACACTCCACCCGTGGCATGTGCTCACTGAAAGAATGCCTGTTACGCTAGCTCCCTGGACCAGTCAGTGAAAAACAAGAACATCATGTAATGGTGTTTTTTTTTTTTTTTTTTCCTGTAGTACTGACTGGTGTTTGCAGGAAAGTGTAAAGTTTATCATAATTTTAGGTAAGTCATTCTGCTTACATGAGCAAATGACAGAGCCTTCTATCTAGGGGAATGTATCCTAAGTGTTACACTGGCCCGAAGTTAACTTTTTTGTAGTCAAGTGTTTGATCTTTAGTTCATTCAAATAGTTCTAATAAATTTCTAACAGCAACCTGCTCTGGGTAAATCCTAACTTCAGTAATAACTGCAGTAACTGATTTTTGCTTGAATCTTCCAGCTGGAGAAATATAATTCAGCTAAAAATCACTCCCCCATAATAGGAGGTAAACTTATGCAAAAACTTAAATTATGAAACAAATTGTGAGGGCTATACAAGGAAAGTGGCAGTTTTAAAACCTTGGTATTTTTATTTAACAGCGACTTTTGATCTGTTCTCTTGGGATTTAAAAAAGGTCATGTAGTTTTAAAACTTCTTTTCCGTAGTCATTTTTATTCTCATTTTTGGGAAAAATAGTTATTTTATCAAATTTGCTATTTTAATTCAGTTTTGCATTTGCTCACACATGGCAAGCAGACTTTTGCTGTTGAGGAGAAGTTACAGTCTTTGCAGATTTGTAATCTACAGCTATTCTAGAATATATTAAAACTACATTTCTTGGAAACTGCAGCCATGAAACTCTTCAGGGCATTCGTGGATTCTAACAGTGCTGTGAACCTTCACTAAGTTGGACTTCCTAAAATGTATTTATTTTTTGTGAAAAATCATCTCTTAAAAACCCCACAACCCCAAAACTCTTAAGACATGTGCCCACCGTTGTTGTCACAAGCACCAGTGACTGGCCTTGACCCCGAGGATGAAAAGCCCACATGTCCTTATCAGAAAATGCCATTCAAATTTTGTCTCAGGGATAATAACGAACTCCAGTTGGACCTTTAAGTTTCCTCACGACACTGACTACACTCCGAAAACCTGAAAATGCAGCAGACTTGTAATAAATGCCATTTCTGAACTTTAGTAATCAATGGTCTGCTGTTCTTGTATTGTCTGAACCATAACCTATTACAGTATTCTGTATTATCCAAACTTTCCTGAGAAGAGTGAGATATGATACCAGTTTGGGCATTGTCACTCCTTTTAATTACGGGCATTTTGGTGACTCATTGCAGTCCCTGATTACTGATGTTAGCTTTTTTTTTTTTTTTTTTTTTTTGAGACAGGGTCTTCCTCTGTAGCCCAGGCTAGCCTTGGCCTCATGGCAGTCCTCAGCCTCAGCCTCTTAGACTGCTGGGATTATAAGCTTGTGGCTTATGTGGTACTGGGTAACTGAACTCAGTGCCAACCACTGTACCTTCCTCCAGCCTTCATATTTTATTTTTAACTTGAATGCCTTAATTATTGAGTTGTAGGTGTTTGTATTTATTCTGCCTATGTGTTTACCGGATATGTTTTGCAGATATTTTTCCTTCTTGGTGATTTGCCTGTTCATTTTCTTAAGGATGATTTTGATGAACAAAAGGTTTAAAATTTGACAGAGTCTGATGTATCCATTTGTTTTTAGTGTTTATTTCTGTTCCTATAAGAAATCTTTACTACATAAGATTATGAAAAATTGTTTTCCTGTCTCTTTATTTATTTATTTATTGAGATAGAAGTGGTTGAAGAGCCACCTGAACCACTGTTCTGTCCTTCCGTGCTCCCTGCTTGCAGGACACTTCCTCCCTGCTTTAATTTCTCCTTGTGCTGCTACTAGCCCCAAAGGCTCCCCTCCCAGCCAGCTGCCGCCCTCATTGGCCTGCTTAGTGCAGTCTTCGTAGTTTGTACCCCACTCCATCTGTGCAGGATGGATACTTAACAAGTGCTTCTGGAAATGGCTCTCCTTAGACATTTGTGACAGCACACTTTTCCATTTTTTTTTCTTCTCTTTTGTCCTTTTTAAAAAAATTTTTCTGACCATTTGGTCTCAGTGTTTTCACTGGCAGCTCCTCCTGTGACCTCTGAAGAATCCTTCCTTGCTCCTTCCTCTCCTTCCTTCTCCTCTCCATCACCAGGCTTTCAGTTGAACTCTGGGATGTTTCTTGACCTATCCACATTTGACTTCTTTCATTGTTACATCTTCCCTATATCACTATTATATTAGACCCTCCTTACGTAATATTTCTGGTCAGGTGACAGTTTTTAAAGAATAAATCGATCTAACACTCACTTCTGTTTAAGAGTTTTCAAAGGCTTCTGATTCAGTTGTACAGAAAACTCTTCTGTGTGGCCTTCAGGACTGGCACGACCTGCAAGGCACTTGCTTCCCCCATTACAGCCTCTTATACACCTTGACTCCTCTTGAACTTCTCTTTGACCCCTGTAGCCCCTTCTACTTTTCCAGGAGCCCTGGGCTCCTTTTCACCATGGGAGCTTCTTTGCCTGCAGAACTTATACTCCTCTTTGTGGATCAGTTTATATGCTACTTTGGCTTGTACCTTGCAAGACCTCTTCTTAACCTCATCTTCACCTCTCTCAGATTTTCTGTTTTACTTGTCTTTGTAAGTGATGGAAGGCCTGATGCAAAGGAATATCTGCTACTGGAAGTACCCGTGTCATGCAGGCTCTAGGACCCCTTTCTCCAGTGGCTTCCGCTTCTTTTTTCTGAGGTTCCATCAGTTATACTCTGTGCCATGGCTTTATCCTCAAAGTGCAATAATAAAACGGATGTGACAGTTCCTCGCCTCTTTTCTGCATGGTGGTTAGAGGAAGAATGGAGTTGATCTTGGGACCTTTGTTATAAGAGTGAAGACATTTCCTTCCTAGAAGCAAATATGGCATTGAACATCTCAGTCTGTGGCTTCTCATGCATGTTCCTTGATCCATTTTTGTGACAGGGTGTTGGATTAGATGTGTTAGGTCTGTTGCACTCATCACTGAGTTGGGAATGGATAGGATTGCCTTGACTGCCCTGGACCAGTGGTTTTCAACATGCAGCATCAGCGGCAGCACTTGAGAATTTACTAGAAATGCGGTTTTTCTATACCTGCTATACCCCAAATCAGAAGCTGGACTGGAGCCACCCGTCTCTCTCCAGGGGATTCTGATCCACATTAAAGCTTGAGAACCTCTGGCCAAGATTAATCTGAATCCTGTCCTGGGGATACGGATGTCAGCTATTGGGGTTTGGAGAGACTGCCTCCATAACCATTACTCCTTTATAACTTTTGCCGACATGTGAATGTGTTTTTATATGTGTGTTATTTGGGTAAGATTCCTCTCCCAGAGCAGTACAAATTCTTCAGTGACTGGTGTCCCTTCAGTTTGCATAGTATACTCAGTGTCCAGTTTGGTGTCTGCCTGGTATACACTAAGTGTTCAGTAACTTCTTGAGGGAAAAATAATAAATATAAGGTGTCCTCATGCCTTCTGGCCCTGTCCTCTGTGGATCAGCTCCTGTTCTGTTCCTCCACAGCTGGGGGTGACATGAGTGTACATGCCTACCTCAGTGGGCAGCCCTGTGAGGAGTTGCAGCTGAGCATGCTGGCCTGCTTCCTCGTCTACCACTCCGTGCCAGCCCCGCAGCACCTGCCACCTCTAGGACTAGAAGGTAATTCCATGTACAGATCCTCTTTAAAGTACTTCTGCTGCTAGTTTCTAGGCTCTAGTTTGGTTTTCATCTTCATTTATGTTTCATTGTGATTGTGAAGAAATTTTTCTGACTGTCAGTTTTATTTATTTATTTTTGAGACAGGATCTCACTCTGTAGACCAGGCTGGTCTTTGGTCTCATGGCAATCCTCCTGCCTCAGCCTCCCAAGTGCTGGGATTACAGGCATGTGCCACTACACCCAGCTTTATGTGGTGCTGGGGAATCAAATTCCTGGCCTTGCATTTGATAAGCAAGTGCTTTGAACACTATGCCATTTCTCCAGCCCCATTGTCAATTTTATACATGCATAATCTTTTGTTTATATTCAGAAAGTAATGGGTTCTTAACAGAGCTGTAAGCTCTGGTCTGTATTAATAAACTAAATATTCATGTCATTCTTTTTTATAGGTTTATCACAAGTAATTCTTTGTCTTCTAAAGTCATATATACCCTTAATTTTTTAACAACTACCTAAATTTATATTTAATTTTTTTCATAATAGAGTATATAAAAATTAATTATCACCTCTTTTTTAGAATATAGAAACAGACACAAAGTTTATCCACTAAACTGAATAATGAAATATGATGAATTCTAAGCTTATTTATTGGATCATTTTCAAATTGCTGTTCTTTGTGGGCAAAAAATTTTTTCTTCTGTTTAATCAGTTAGAAATTTAATGACATTTCTAGTTCATTGCTGGTTTGAAAACCTTAGATAAAAATCCATCAGAGATTTCCTTTTTGTTATTATTTTATGTGGAGACATCTAGTTATGGCTGTGATGGAATTGCTTGTGTTTAACTGACTCCCACAAAAACAAATGTAAAAGTTTGACAGAACACAGAAGAAGGCTGTTTAGAGGATGTGGTAGCAGCTGTCTGGCAGGACTTAGGCTGTTCTTCGCAGAGGGAAGTGTGATGAGGATCACATGTCTGCACCAGCCTCCCCTAGAGGCCTTTGCTGCTTCACAGCACAGAAACGAGAGAACCATGGATTAAGGGGCCAGAGGTCAGGTTTATGATTTCCCATGTGCATAGAACTAGAGGAGCAAACTCTCTGTAGGAGGGAACCGTAGGAATAGTAGCTCAAAATCCTGGTGGCACATTTCTGTAGAAGCATTAATGGAACCTGGTTACACACAGGATGAAACTTCAAGAGATCTAGCAGCACTTAGAAGGCAAAAATTTGAGCAGAAGCCAGGGAATGCTGAGGAGACTCAGGTGGATTTCAAGGCCTCGGGGTGAAGTGGCTCTGCTTAGTGCCCAGAGTGTTGGGTGAGGTCGTGGCAGACCCATCCCCTTGAGTTGAGGTGAAATGAAGCAGACCAGAACAAAGGTTAAGTAAAAGCAGAACCCAGGAGATCATTCCTTCTGCCTGATGGAAGGTGACGTTCATCTTTTTAGGAGGAAGAAAACACATAGGACCTCTGTCATTTGTAATACACAGTATTTAATGCTGAATCAACTTTTGCAAGGCATCACAAGAATAAAAAGCCAATTAGAATAGCAACAGACCCTGTGTGATCCAGATATTAGAGTTAAAATGTAACTGGCTAGTATTTTCAAGAAAATAGATACTGCTGGGACAAAATACTCAATATCCACAATGTAAGGGGGTAAGGGAGAAAAGATTTATTTAGCTCACAATTTCAGGTCCCTCACAGTGCGTTCATGGGCAGCTGGCAGTGGTGGAAGGAAGCACATGGCAGAGACTGGAGAGCTGCTCATAGCATTACAGACAGAAGCCAAGTGAAGTAGGAGCAAGCTGATGTCTGGACACTCAGGCAAGGCCAGAGCTTTCCCAGGAAATGGTTGACAGTGTTCCTTCTTCCTTTAATAGCTTTAAACTGCCAATTGGGCCCCCCACATCCAGAGTGGGTGCTTCTGCCTAAGCAGAGACTAAGAATTTTGAATTCACCCCATAGCGAACCTTAATCAAATAAACACGAAACAACACCTTGCACCTTGTCAAACTAGTAAGAATAAAATGAAAAGAAAAATAATAAAGCACAAACTTCTTTTTCAAGCTAAGGTGGACTAATATAGACCTGATTACTGCGTTAATCCAAAAATTCAGGACCTTGCAAAAGACAGTAGTTTATGCACTATTTATTGCTCATCAGGTTAATGAGGAGTGATCTCTGAGAAATGAAATGAGCACTATGGTCTCCCTGATGTCCTTCCATGCTTCCTGGGCTGAGTTTTGGGATGCTTGCAAGACTTCCTGGGTTGAGAGAGAGCTGAGAATAATGGGAGACCAGGGAAGCTAGACTTTGTAGCATGGCTACTGGATGGGAGGGAGTTGCACACAGAGAATTCCAGGCATCTGTAGTAGGTCTCTATGAAGTATGCTAGGGAAGTTAGTGTCATCAAAAAGGCACATCCTGACACCAGGAGAAACCAGCCTCTTCCTTTCCTTCCTTCTTGTGCCCTTGCTAAAAGAATTCAGTCAAGACACATAAATGACCATATAGGAATGTAAGTGGAAATCTGTGGAATATGGGTACAAAGTTATGCCTTCAAGCTAGATGTGCTGTGGGCAGTACTGCAAAGTCATCTGCGTGATATGTGAGTTTGGATACCTTTTTATGACTACAAAAATTGTTTTCAGGGTTCAGAAAACTATGATGATTATCATTGTTTATTGACATTTTTCTTAGGAGTTATTTTGGAATGTATTTCAAAAAATGTCTTTCTTGTTCCTTTCCAGTGTCTGTTCGTTCAGAGGCCATAGTCATATAAGACTCAGAGTTAGGTCCCAGCCCAAGTAGGGAGAATCCTTAAAGCATATTCCACTTTCTGATATCCAGATTAGACCGTGGCACTCAGGAGTGCTGGGAGCCGCATTTCGGAAATATACATCCAGGTGGTCAGCTATCAGAAAGAAGTGTAGAACCTTAACATGGCATTTTGTTGAGTGGGATCTCTTTGGGTCAGACTTAAATGATTGTAAACAAGAAATGATTGTAAACATGGTATACGTTGAAGTCTGTGTTCCTTATATAGGCTTCTGTCCCTTAGGCCTGCTAATATCTACCTGCTTTCTCATGTTACAAAATATGGCTGAATTTATTTGGAGACATGACTTTTCTCTGTTACTGTTTCTTTAGGTAGCACGAGCTTTGCTGAACTTCTCTTTAAATTTAAAGAGCTGAAAATGCCAGTGCGGGCTTTGCTAAGATTGGCTCCTTTGCTCCTTGGAAATCCACAGCCAATGGTTATGTGATGACACCTGATGGTAAACCTACCCAGAAATGTGACTGTGCACAAAAATGCAACCAAAAATTAAAGCTAAATAAGTATTACTCAGTTTTATGATATAACTGGGAGCAACAAACTGCATACACCTCACTGTATTTTAAATATTTCAGAGAACCTATTGCCGTCTGCTTGAACCTTATATTACTTATAAAAATGAGTTAAAATTTAATTTGTAAATAAAATTATTTGGTTTGTTTTCAGAATTCTTATAGTTTTAGTTTTGGCCATCAGAAAATAAAGTGAGTGATGGAACTGAATTTTTTGAACCATAGTGGTTTGAGGGAAGCATCTGCTTGAAAATGCGGTGTTGGAAACGCTGCAAAGTTTAGCTTTTTGCTCTCGTGAAAGTACTCTTAGCATTTCCCAAGATATTACAACTGTCTTGCCTAAAATAAGTTTGTACTTTCAGTGGTAGATATTCTCATTATGTGATCACCACAAACATCTAGTTTAGGACCTACTGGAGAATTGCCTGGCATGAATAACCAAGGACTGAAATACATCCTCTTGAAATTATTCAGTTATTGGAAAAGCCATGGTGCATTTTGTCTGTGTCTGTCAAAGATCATTTATATAAAGAACAGAGATCAAGAAATAATATATAGCCTGTTCTTTTTGATAACCTTTTGCTATCTTTCAGCGAGTTTCATAATTCCTCGATCATAGACCTGTTTTATGGGTGGAAAACTGAACAAGGTGCTGATGTACAGCCTCATTTGAGTTAAACATTTATACCACACGAGTTTTGAAGAGAGGGCAACAACTGGAAGTCTGATGGCACAAAGTCAGGCGAGTACGGTGGGTGTGGCAACGCATCCCATCCAAGCTCCACTAATATGTAACAGGTGATGAGATTTGTGTGTGGTTCCTCATTTCTGTGCTGGAACACAACACTTGATGAGTGAGCTCTGGACATTTCTGGATGATAGATTCATCTAGACTGTCAACGGTACATGTTTGAATTGTTTGGTCCCTTGGTGGGAGCTTGAAAAACAGAGTACCTTTAAAATTCCACCACACTGAGAGCATGACCTTCCTCTGATGAAAGTCTGCTTTCAATGTCATTTGAAGTGAGTCATTATGTCAGGACTAAGACATAATGATTAGACATGCTGTGGGCAGTACTGCAAAGGCATCTGCATGAGTTTGGATACCTTTTTATGCCCACAAAAATTGTTTTCAGGGTTCAGAAAACTATGGGGATTATCATTGTTCATTGACATTTTTCTTAGGAATTATTTTGGAATGTGTTTCAAAAATGTCTTTCTTGTTCCTTTCCAGTGTCAGTGTTCCATTTACACACCACTTTGTTATAAACATTGCACTTCTCGTTAGCACCTATCAAGTCACTTCTGAAAAAGGTCGTAGTTGGTTTATTGACGAATGCCTGTAATCCCAGCATTCGGGAGCCTGAGGCAGAAGGATTGCTGTGAGTTTGAGGTCAGCATGGGTTGCATAGTGAGTTCAGGACCAGCCTGGATTACAGAGTGAGACCCTGTCTCAAAAAGTTCACTTTTCTCAGTAATGAGCATAATTCAGGTAAGTTTATATGCACTGTCAAATGAACCTCTTTGAGCTTATGAAGAACCCAAATATCGAGCTTGTTTACGTATCTCAGCTTCTTTAGGTGGTTGTGAATGCTTAAATGATGGATGTTCAGTGTTTCTGCAGTCTCTTATGCAGTGTTTGACTTGCTCACTGTCTTTATTTTGTCATTATCAACCACGATGGACTCCTTGACGGAGGAGCGTTGTTGAAATGGATACGGCCAGCACAGAATTTCATGACCATCATTGCCACTGATGTTTCCTGTGGAGCATTTTCACGGTAAACTATATGTAGCTTTTCACAAGCTTGATGTGTGTTCTTCTCTGGAGGGAAGTAAAGCAGTAAAATATGGTGAAAATGCACAGTTTGATCTTCCATCTTCAACTTGTGTTCGCATGTCCAGAACTCAAGCAGATTGGTTGTTCTTTCTAGAAAGAAGCTAGAACAGTCAGCTGTCAAATGATATAGCAGTAGCTGATGTGACTGACTGTAGTACTTTCAAAAATGAACTCATGCTGTCTTTGTTAATCATTGCTGGGACACAATAACCAATATCCCCAATTCTTTTTTTTTTTTTTTTTTTTTTTGAGAATAGTAGAAGCTGAGCAACACCTTCTGCACATGTGTGATTTAGGCTGGTCTTGAACTCACTTTGTAGCCTAGGTTGACCTTGAACACACAGTAATCCTCCTGCCTCAGCCTCCCAAGTGCTGGGATTACAAGTGTGTACCACCACACCCGGCTTATGAGGTGCAGGGGGAATGATCCCAGGGCCTTGTGCTTGCTAGGCAAGCAATCTAACCACTGTGCTATTCCTTCAGTCCTCATCCACAATTTAAGGGAGGAAAGATTTATTTTAGCTCCCCATTTCAAAAGGTCACAGGCAATTTCTGGGCAGCCAGCAGGAGTGAACATGCCCATTTGGGGGTGCAGCTGGAGAGCTCTGTATAGCATGGTAGATGAAGCCAAATGAAGAAAGGGTGGAGTTACCTTCTAAGAAATCCACCCCTTCTCGGTCAAGCCCAGTGTTCTGCCCTCTCCATCCAGGCCCTGGCTCTCAACAGCATCCAGATACACGAGGCATCTGGGGGACATGTCAGGTCCAAACGATAACAAGAGCTCCAACTGTTAAAAAAAAAGTGTCATGACTTTTCTGACAACCCAAACGAAAGCTGGTGGCTGAACTCTGTCAAACTTGGTTTATTCCACAGCATACTTTACCTGCTTTCCTCTGCCTTTCTTTTCTGTAAGGTCTAAACAGGCTCTGTCACAGTTGGCAGTATGTGAGGACTTCTTCAGGATTATTCTACCATAACTGTCTGCCCACAGTTCCTTAAGCTCTTCACTAGAGGCCCCCCTAAATCCAAACTAAAACGAACTTTAAACCGAAGAAACCACATTTTGGTGCATGATTTCCTAGGCAGGTGATGGTTTTTAACAAATGTGACATCCTCACTGTACCATGTGTGGACTTGTTCTTAGGAATCTCATTTTTTTTTTTTCCATCGATCAGCAAGCTCTGCCCCCAAGAAGACAAGACCCTATACTCATCCCTCAAGGACCTGCCCAGTGGAACTTGCTTTCCATGCAGGCAAAACATAAAAAACGGGAGGAAATGTTGGGTTTTATCTTCTTTCCTCCCAGGAGTCACCATGGGAACAGTCTTTTTTTTTTTTTTCCTGAAAGGAGAACCTCAATGGTTTTCTTATATTTATATTTTAAAATTTCATTTCAGATCAAAATTCTGCTGTGGTTGTTAACCTAGAAAAGCATTTCTGCATTTCTGAAAACCTACTTTCCTTCTTTCCTTCCCCCCCCCCCTTTTTTTTTTTGAGACGGTCTCACTGTACTCTAGGCTGGTTCTGAGCTCACTATGTAGCCCAGACTAGCCTCGAACTCATGGCCATCCTCCTGTCTCAGCCTCCTGGGTGCTAGGATTATAGGTATGTGCCACCACTCCTAGCTTTTGTGGTGCTGGGGAATCGAACTCAGGTACTTAGCACTAGTTACGCAAATGTTTTAACCGCTGAGCTATTCCTTCAGCTCCTGAGAACCTTTCTTAGTGAGAGAGAAAGAGAGAGAGAGAAGGAGGAGGAAAGGAGAGAAGAGAGGAGATGGAGAGAGAGATTCTAGTTGAGATTCTGTATTGCAAAACACGAGATCCTGTGATCAGGTTCATTTGGGGAATTCTGCTAGCAACCTTTTTTTTCCCTTCTAATCACAAGAGTTCTGAGAGACCTGTCTATGCCCAGGTGCATGAAGAAACTGTAAGACAGGATACAGCAGAGATTCCCAGTGCCAAGGTGGCTTTAGAGACTGTGGGCTGCCCTGACCTTGAAGAGTCTGTAGACAGGATGCACACTCACCTGAACCTTCTGCAGTCTTTCCCAGGCCTTGAAGATCTAGGAGACACCCTGATGCGCCCGTTTCCAGGCCCACTGGGGCCTGGATCTGAAAGAGAGATGCAAGGTACAAGCCCTGGAATATGAGCCCAGCCTCTTCTCATTTTGGGGTGCAGTCCCTATCTTATATGCCACCCTAGCTTTCATTCCTGACAGACCTCAGACAACTTGGAGTGACCCAGGGTTGATGCCCCATGGCATGAAAAAACTCCACCTCTGCTTCGGCAAGTCTTCGCAGAGGTCTGGCTGGTGTTTCTTGCCCAGCAGGAACCGGAAGATGCTCTCTTTGAATGTGGGGTTGTCGTCCTCCATGTTGGAGACCATGTTGTTTCTTCAGAAAAGAGGAGGTATTTCTTTGGAACTGACTGTGACTACTAGCCTCAGGCGGGGTCAAGGGAGAAGTTGCAATGGAGGAAACCAGTGTTGGGGAGATGAGATCTGGAGAAGCCTTTTCTACAGGATGACCTGGCTCCGTGGGGCCCTTGGGTATCCTCAGGCTCCCTGTTGTGCCCAGCCCAGGAGCAGGCTCAGGATCATTTCTCAGAGGCTTTCGCCCTTGGGTAGCTTAGTCTCTGGGTGGCTACCTTTGTAATCTCAGGACCTCTTCCTTTCTCCCGTGACTGACCCGTAAGAAGAACAGTTTGACTGCTGGGCCCAACCAGCTGCCTTGATGAAACTGATGGAAGCCATGGCACTTGGGGTTTGGGCAGGTTTAGAGCTGGTCCTTCTGAATATGCTCACAGAGCCAGGAAGAAGTAGATCCTGTTGTAGAGGTGTCCAGGCAGCACAAGGCAGACCTCTTCAAGTGACTTAGCAAGGGGAAGTAGCTGCTTTCCTCTGTGGGAGTGGGGGCTTTAACTCGGTTATAGCTTCTCCTACTCACACCATGTCATTTGTCAACAGTGAGACACGAATCTTGCTGTTATATCGAATCCTTGGCATAGTCAAGATGGGATGGGAATCCAGGTATGGGGGCTTACCACATCTTCCACACCTGAAAGGGGCAGAACACAGGCTGGACCGGGGTGGATCCCTGGGACAGGCCTGGGAGGGTATATAAACTGCTTCCTGCCTTCTTAAGAGATGAGACTAGACTCGATTCGCCTTGACCTGGCTTCCTGTTAGCAATGTTGTGAGAAGCTGCCTCCACCTCTGCCTCTGCTGTGTACTTTCACTGGGGCTGGTCGCCTGTGAATAAACTGTGACCTTCTGAAACTGTGAGCTGAAACATAAATTTGCCTTTCCTCCCCTAATTTGTGGATATTGGGTCTTGAGTCAGAGCAGTGAAGAAGTAGCTAAGACAGATGTGCAGGAGAAGGTGTTGCTAAGCTTCTATTATTGTTCCAGGTTGTTATCACACTTTGGCACAGAATACAAATTTGCAAATTTTGGGTTCTGCCCTGGGCATGGCATATGGTAAGGCCAGTGGCACGGGTGGTAAAAGAATTTGAATTACTCAAAGAATATAAAAGAGCAAGAGTTTACTCAGGTAAAACACTACCAAGGGGTACAGTGGGCTAGAGATCCAAGGGAGAAACTGCACTGCTGTGCTGCCAGGTGGTGCTGGGAGTCTTTATAAGGGGGACATGTGGAACCAAGAACTCTAGAACTTACTTTCTGGGTTGTCTCATGCTACTTTGCTTTAAAAGTTACTGTGACTTTACATAGTTTGGCCTAGAATGCCCCATAGTGGTCGAAGGTCTGAACAGCATGGGAGTATCCTTGTTACTGTGCAGAAATACGTGGAGATAAACATGTTACAGGACATGGATGATTAGGAGACTCATACCTTTAATTAATTAATCAATCGAGAAAGACTGTAGCCCAGCCTGGTCCTGAACTCACTGTGGAGGACTGGCCTTGGACTCATGGCAATCCTGCCTCAGCCTCCTAAGTGCTGGAATTATAGGTGTGTGCCACCATGCCTGGCTTACGTGGTGCTGGGGAGTTGAACTTCAGTACTTAGTGCTTGCCCTAGCACTTTAACTGCTGGGCCATTTCTCTAGCCCACCTTAAAGTTATTTTTAAAATGTCACTATCTTAGATGGTTAATATACAAGAATTTTATTTACGTCGATTGGGAAACACTCTAGGTGCGTGGCCGTTTAGTGTGTTTGTATGTTTGGTACTGGAGCTTGTGCCTAGGGTGTTCTCAGTGAATTACATCCCTAGATGTTTTTTGTTTTTTTAATTTTAGAACCAGATCTCACAGAGCTGCAAAATTGACCAGGCTGAGCTCAAATTTATGATCCTCCTGCCTCAGCCTTCCAGAGTGCTGGGATTACAGGTGTACACCACTAGGCCTGGTTTTTCTTTTGAAGTGCTACTTTTGTACCGTATGGGAGACTGCTTTGAAAGGGTAAATAGCTCCCTAAATATGAGGAATTTATAAAGTACTAACTGGAAATAGTATTTATTGAGCAGTTCATTAAGAAGCATGTGTATATGTATGGATGTTGATTAATTTGAGGGCCACTTCTCTATAAATAATTGATAAGCATTTTTAATTTCAGTCATTAGAAATTGGGCTGTAGTAACCTTTCTCTTTAATGGGCTTATTGTGGTTTCTATCTGGAATGTCCCCCAGAGGCCTCATGTCTGAAAGGCAGTTCAATCATGGGAGTTAATCTATTGATTTCCCATGCTGTTAAGAGATGGGACAGGTTTGGAATGGGCAGATCCCTGGGACTTGGCCTGGAAGGGATAACTCTCACTAGCTTTGCCTCTTCTTCATTCTGCTTCTTGTTGCCTTGTCGTGAACAGCTTTTCTCCTACCAAGCCTCTGCCAAGCTCTTCCGCTGTTGGCAGCTACCCATGCATGGACTGAAACCTACAAACTAAAATAAACCTCTCATTTCTTAGGTTGTGGGTGTTGGGTATTGTGTCCCAGCAATGAAAAGTGACACAGGTCTTATGGGATATATGGTGGCCAAGGTGGGAAGGACTGTGCCTGTGTGACTTCGAACCCTGAATTACACTTTAAGTAGACCGTGCAGCCCTCAATTCCCAAGTGGAAGTTACAGTCCCGCCTCCAGATGAGGAGTCTGAAAAATACAGAGTTTGTGAATAAAGCCAAAGAAATGGTCTTTGGGGTCTCCAGTGATCAACGAGGGTGTCATAAACCATAAACAGGGCATCACTTCCTGCAGTCTGAAGCTGTCTTCCCTTCGGCTCCTGCTGACACGTCTCTCTTTCCCATGGTGCCAATAGGCCATGGAGAGCAGCTCTGATGTTGAGACATAATCCAAATAGAGGAGGTGGCTTCTTTCTGGAAGTGGAATCTCCCTCTTATCACCCCTGAGAATAGCCGAGAAGAGGACAGAATCTGGGGGTTTCTCCTTTCCTATCATGAGCCAGCATTCCCACTTTGGCCGTGGCAGCTGCCTCCTCTTCCTTCATCCCTGTGCGTAGATCCAGCTCAGAGGTTGCTTTTGCTGCTCTTTGGCCTGCTTGCGGGTTTCTTTCATTTGGGGCTCGTCACTATTTGTCATGTTGCACCTGATTGTGTCTTGTCTTTTCTACTTGGTATCAGACCACTTACAGCCCTGACCCTTAGACATTGCTGGGCAAGTTTCCTGTACAGTCATAATCCTATTTAGTTGCAAAGGCAGGTGCCCACCCCTGAGAGCTTTCTGGTTAACCTTACTAAGTTTTTCATCCTGTTCTCTTGATGTGTTGGCCTTGATGAAATCTTCTGGTTGCCTCTGCATGTTTCTGTTCTGCTTTGCCTGTGCAAGGAGGGAAGTGGCCCCTGTCTCTGCTCATTGTTACATGCTCAAGAAGGCCAACCCTCATTCCTCTGTATAAAATTTAATTGTAGCTCCCTTTTCTCACTGGCTTTCTAATCCCAATTATCCTGTTTCTTCTTTCTCCATAGCTGTCAACATCTTTACTACATACATATTCATTGCATATGGTCTGTCTCTAATTTTTAGAATATAAACTCTTCAGTGGCAGGCATCTTTGTCCTTTGTTCACTGAGATATTTTAACTACTTAGGACAGTCCCTGGTACATAGTGGGCACCCACTAAGTAGTTTTTGAATAAATGAATGAATGAATACTCAAGATCCACAACAGAATAAACCAGCAGAAACAACAGCACAGTTTATTCAGAAGGTGGACATATTAGATAGGACTAATTCCTCATGAAACCATAGAGCACAAATGAGGTTTTATATTTGTTTTTGCTACTTTATTGATATGCAGTCTGCATCCTGGAATGTGCACAAGTCCTAACAGCATAAGTTACTGTTTAGCTAGACCTTTGCTGACCTGGTATTTTCAGGAATGTTTGGAAATATGGTTACCTGTGGAATGGTTCGGAAAGGACCTTTAGAAGCTATCTTGTGAACTCACCAAAAAGTTCTTACTTTGTGTCCATTGTGCCAGCACCAGCATCTTTGGCCTTCTCATCTCCCTGGCTGCCTGCTATGGATTGGATATGGTTTGAGTGTGTCCCCTGCAGGATCATGTGCTGGGAGCCTGGTCTTCAGTGTGGTGGTGTTGGGAGGTGGTGGAGCCTTTAAGAGCTGGAGCCCAGTAGCAGGTGGTTTGTCACTGGGGATGGCCCCTTGGGAAGAGATTAAAATAATTATCAAGGAACTCTGGTTAGTTCCCATGATAGTGAGTTATTAAAGAAAGGCAAACCTGGTTCTGAGTCTCCTTGGCCCCACCAAATCCCATTTTCCTCTGGGGCAAGAAAAGTAAAATCTACCCTGATGTTCCTCATTTCTGATACAGACTCTGAGCCATTCTCTACTCCAAAGCTGGAGTGGTTTTGAAAACTCAGAACTGACCGTGTGTTAGTGAGTTGCCTTTGTTTGAGATCAGTGTGACCTCTTTAATGGAGAAGGCCTTTGCCAGCCTCCCAACGAGCTGACTCCCTTGCACTGAGAGATTCTCCAGGAGTTTTTGCTTCCTGTCACCGGCTAATGTTCACATTTGTATCAAGTCTTTTCTAAATGTTACCTCCAAGGGAAGGCTTCCAGGCCCCATTGTCCATGTTCCCCCATCCAGTCAGATCATTCTTTCCCACTTCCTTTATAGTATATTCTACTCTTACCACTAAATGACTGTATGTTTAATGTCTGCAGCCTCTACGTGTCTATGAGCTTCTTGAGAGGAGAGTCGAGGCTGAGTTGGCTGTGTGTGTGTGTGTGTATGAGATAAGGTCTCGTTCTATAGTCCAGGTTAGTCCTGAACTCACTGTGTAGTCTAGGGCCGGCCTTGAACTCATGGCAGTCCTCCTGCTTCAGCCTCCCATGTGCTGGGATTCTAGGTGTGTGCCACCACACCCAGCTTGTGTGGTGCTGGGGGATTGAACTCAGGGCCTTGAGCGTTTGAGGCAAGCACTTTAACTGCTGAGCCCGCTGGACATTATGTTGCTTAGTTCACAGAAGCAGCTCATGGTAGGTGCTCGATAAATATTTAATGACTAAACAGATGTGTCATTGAAGGTGAAGCTGAAGTTTCTCTTTGATTCTTAGTGTAATGTCTTAGTTGCTTTCTTGTTGTGGGGACACAATACCCAACATTCATAACTTGAGGGAAGAAAGGTTTACTTTAGCTCACAGTTTCAGAAGTTCTCAGTCTGTTCATAGGCAGTTGGCAATGATGAAAACATGGTGGAGGCCTGAAAGAAGAAGAGAAAAAGAAGCTGTTCATGGTGTGGCAGACAGGAAGCTGAGAGCATGAGGAAGGGTGGAGCTACTGTGTGTGCTTCCAGGTCAGGCCCCACAGCTCTGCCCCTTACAACTAGGCCCCCTCCTAGCAACACATGGAATCCATGGATAATCCACAAAATCAGGATACATAGGAAGCTTTGGGGGGACATTCCAGATCTGAGCCATCACATATGGGCTCCACATGTCTTTGCCTATTGGCTGTTGCTTATTCCCAGAGTCTCTAAAATGCCACCTTTGAAACTCTGCCTGAGGTTCTAATTCCCCCTGTGGCTGGCTTACTCTGCTCCACATGATCCGTCTCCTGGTATCACCACCTCAGCTGTCTGGCCTCCTCCCACTGCCAGTTAGATCAGCTGTTGTGGCTGGGAACCTGTGCGCTAGGCTTCTGTACTCGCCTGCCTGTTTTTCCTTCTGCCTGAAAGCAGTTTCTCCCTTGTCCTCATTCCCTCTGGTCCTCCTGTTTGCAGTGCCACTGCATTGTCACTCTTACCCTGGCCCCAGAGCTGGACCTGTCGTCCTTGTTGGCAGAAGCGCACGGGACCGGGAAGTGCACTCTGTGTCTGGCCTGTATGGTGAAATGCCTGTATGGGTTCCCATCGTTTCGGGGACCAAAGTTTTTATTATGATAGAGTTGGGGTGATTTGGGGACAATGACTTAGCCTCTTTGAGTTTGATTTCCTTGTGAGGGGCTTAGATTACATTCCATCAACAACCATTTCCATCTCCAGAATTCATCCTGGATACCAAATATAAAATTTTGTTCAAAGAGGCTGTTTGCAGCTTTGCAAATTAAAAAAAAAAAAAAAGAGGCTGGTACTGGTGAGACGGACCTGTTGTCTGCACAGCCATGCTTCCTCCTCTGCCTGTGAAGCTGTCTCTGTCCCCCACTCCAGCCCTTCACCCCACCTCCAGTTTTCTTTAAAAGTCAAAGAAAAAGGAAATTGTCCAGAGAGAGATTATGAGTAAGATTTTTTTATTAGTCCCATCTTCCAATTTCCTGTGGACTTGAGCTTCTCTCTTTCTTTCATGTGGGACTTAATACCCTGTGGCATGTTTGAGAATGGTGCCAGGAAATAGAATTTCTATGCAGATTCTGCTCCCACCCTGGGCCAAAGTCCAAGTTGTCTGTCTTGCTGTCCTTCTGGGGATTACAATTACTGCCCCC
The DNA here is from genome assembly GCA_004027205.1 of Ctenodactylus gundi. Lineage (NCBI taxonomy): Eukaryota > Metazoa > Chordata > Mammalia > Rodentia > Ctenodactylidae > Ctenodactylus > Ctenodactylus gundi. The sequence continues at coordinate 489,921 of PVKB01000821.1, forward strand.
TCCCACGTTGGGGCTTAGCTGTATCCCATGTGAAAATGGCCACTGGAGAGTCTGATAGATAGAAAGTGCTCGATATATGTATGGGGGTGCCATATGAAAATCTGTGCAATGGGCAGGCTGTGGCCTCCAGGCTAAATCTGAACCTAAGAGCCTATCAGCAGTGGTGCACTCTGAAAACCTGGGATCACCTCTGTTGTCACCCCGGCTCTCCCTGCTGGCTGACTGATTGTACACCAGGCTCCCTGTCTGTCAAGAAGATTCTGTGAGGAGTCAGAGCCACCCTGCCTCTTACTGAACCCCATGCTGCTTTCTCCTTCAGCATAAGGCAGGCTATTAAAGATACCAGGGCCTTCAGTAGGATCAGATAGAAGTTCTTTTTACTTTCCCTTTTGGGCAGAACAGAATAGATTGTGGTATCATTCATTATATGGGACCCTCTAGCAAGAGGTAGGAGAATAGGATTTGAGGTCAAGGAAGAGGCATAGTTTTTAGGATCTTCTTCATGAAAGGGTAGGTCAGTTTCTGGAAAGGATGCCACTCCCGAAGAGTTTTATTTCTAAGTGTCACAGGCGAGGCTTTACACTGGATGCCACTATCAGGTGCAATCCTGTTTGAAGAGGTCACACATAGACTTTATATACTTGCTTCCATTATTGCTCAAAATTCCATGAAGTGGTTACAGAACAAGGATATCCTTAATGGTGGCCAGTTTTCATTGTGGAAGAATAATTTTTATTTGAAGAATCGCTGTACATTTGTTGATAAAGAAGCCCCACCTGTTGTTCTGTATGGAGACGAAGATGGACAGTCTGTATTTGTGGAAATGAACCAAGACATGAAGCAGTTGCTTACAGAGTTGGGATCCTCATTTGCTTGTAGAATATTTAATCAAGATCTTCTAAATTCCCATAAGAATAGTTGATGTCTTCAGGATGTTGTGTTTGCTCTGAAAAGTACTTAAAAAGGGCCCCTTATATTATAGTTCTACTACTTAATAGGCACCCCAAGAATGCTTCTGTTCCCGCCCTGTATCAGAAAGTTAGTAATAGAAATTTTCTGTAGATCAATTTCTTCACTTGTAAAATGAGAATATTAGAACCTACGTCATGTAGCTGTTACCACAGATCAAAGGAGGTAATAGTTGTCGAATGGTACATGGCAAATGCCGTAAGTAAAAATTGCAACCTATGGGGGAATGTACTCCACTCATCCCCAAGTCTGAGGACAAAATTTATGACATAATGCCACCACCTATGATCTTTTCCCAGAGGAAGAGCTATGTGGGTCTGTTTCCTCACATACTAACTCAGGTGATTGGAGCCCTGGGCTCCAGAGTGCAGGCCTGAGATTAATCCAGTTTCAGGTGGTTGGTGGGTTGTATTCCTTACCTCCAGTTATGCGCAGTGTGCAAGAGGGTGAAGTACCATCGATGGGCAGTAGGTGGCACAAGTCTCACATCGCTCTACTGAGTTGGTAATGCACTGATACTTCCCAGCTACTTCCTGCTAAGCACTGTTGGCTGCAGTGGGGGCGTGTTACCGCCAGTCGTCAGTAGGTGGCACGAGATGCACATGCTCGCCGCTCTCTGCTCCACTCGGAATTTCTCAAAGAGGAAAGATCTACTTCTCATCCAGCCAGGGCTTTATGGCAGTGCTCAATCACATGGCAAGGAGCATGCAGTAACTACTGGTATTTCTGTAAACACGCATGCTAAGAAGTAGCCGCCAGTTGGTGAGGACGGAGGGAGCATTCCGAGAGAGGTCTCCTGAGGACGGCCTGTGCAAGGAAAGCCTTGTGGGTTTTGAAACTCGAGAGCCTTTTAACCTTTGCGACTCACGGAAAGAAACATTTAGAACGTGGAAAGACAGTGGGAATACAGTTTGGGGAGTGTAACCTGGCTTAAAGGCCCACCCTATCTCTTCTTTCTCTTTCCCCTTAACGGCACATGTTGGAGGGAGCCAGATCACCTTGCATGCAGGCCTGACCTAGCCCCCTGCAGAGCGGGGCTGTGGCACACAGAGGCGACCTTCTGGAAGCACGTTTGCTTATTTTCTTACTCTCTTGTCTTGGCAAGTTGCCAGAGCTTGTCCTTTCTCTGGAGGAATGTTTATTTGAATCCCAGTCTACCATTAATAAAATTGGCACCAGCTGGATCAGCAGCTGAAGAAGAGGCACAGGGAAACAAAGAGTGGAATTCCCTCAGCAGCTGGGCAGTGAGGATTGTAATATATATTGTAATGAACAATTTTAGTTGCGGTGAAAATTTACTTTCCTGTTTGTGTGTGTGCATCATACCAGGGCTTGATCCCAGGAGCTTCGCATTGAACAACATCTACCCCTTATTTATCATAGTTTTGGTGATTGAACTCAGGGCCTTTGCACTCCCCAGCCTTCGTTATTTTTTTTTTTTTTTAATTTTGAGACAGGGTCTGGATAAGTCTCTTGAGTTGCCCAGAATGGGTTTGAACTATGGATTCTCTTGTGTCAGCCTTCTGGAGTACTGGGATTACAGGCCTGGGCCGTTGTGCCTGACAAAATTTAACACCTTTACCACAATCAAGAGTATGGTTTAGGAGCTTCCTGGGTGTCCTCAGTTCATTGCCCTTACAAATGCATTCATTTTTCTTTCTCTCTGTCTGTCCTTTTTTTTTTGGAGATTAAACCCCAGGAGCACTGAGCTACAACCTCAGTCCTTTTGATTTTGAAACAGGGTCTCACTAAGTTGCCCAGGACTAGCTTAACTTACAAACCTCCTGCCTTAGCCACCCAAGCAACTTACAGGCATGCGCCACCATTCCTGGCACATGGTTTCTTTTTTAACCATGGTTTCCATAATCCTGGTCTCTTAGCTGCTGAGTCCAGGTTAGCTTTAGGACAGGTGATTTAAAATGCAACCTAATTATATCTGCAGGTGCGGAATGCAAGGAAGGCTCAGAGGTGTAAATTCCCATCAGTGCTGCCACAGTACAGAAGGCGCAGGCTACGTGCAGACGGAACTCTGCCACTTAGGAGCCGCACACCTCTGCCTGTTTTATTCCCAGGCTGCCACCCTTTCTCTATTGCAGTTCCTGCTCTTTTAATCAAGAGCAGCACGTGGAGCGTGTGGACCAGATAACAGAGAAGGGTGGCAAGCACGGCTTGTGGGAGGAAGAAGCAGAAAGTGGGACCAGGTCATTCTCCAGAGAGCCCTGGGAAACGCAGAGGTGGTAAGTTCTTAGCTGAGTCAGGGCATTAGCTGACCTTGTCTGTTTTCTTGTAAATTCAACGGAGTTTGGTTGCAGATGCCCGACACTTTGCTGTGGCTTTCAAAATTGGGCATGTGGGCACATTCAGCAGGGATTGAGGGTGCAGCTGGGGGTGCCCTATAGCCCTTTTGTGCCTGGCAGCTACAACCTTCAATTTGAGGACTGCTGTGGTATTGTTGGTATTAATCAGGGTTTTGGCTTCAAGAGAATCTGTGATGATTTTTTTGTTATTGCACAGAAATTGGTACCAACGCTCGGCATGTAATGTGGTAGTGTGGGTTCTCCTGTGTTTGCCCAACACCTTTTCAGGCCAGCAAGCCGGTGGGAAGAGTGCGGTCAGTGGGCTAACCTGCAAACACCCACCATTGGCGCCTTGCACTGTTGCTCAAGAACTTTCCCAGGCTCTGTGCATGTGTCAAACTTGCAAAAATAACAAATCAGTCTTCGTTGTTTGTCTCTCAAATAAGGAGAGGCTTCATGGTTTGTTTTCTAGTAAAGAACAGAGAATTTTGGTTCCTAGAATTTGGCCAGAACAGGGATGGTGTGTCTCAGCACTGGCATTAGCTAAGCAGTTGTCCCTGAACGGGGGCTGGGGTGGACTGGTTCCAGGACCCTTCTGTGAAGTGGCACAGTGTTTGTGTGTAACTTACATACGAGGTCCTGTATATTTTAAAGCATCACAAACTGCTTGTGATATCTAGTACAATGTGAAATGCTAGGTAAATAATTATTACACTGTAGTTTCATTTGTATTACTGCATTGGTAAATATTTTCTTTTTCTTTACTGTTTCCTGTCAGGAGCTGGCTGAATCCGAGGTTGTAGAACTCACAGAGTCAGCTGTCTTCCTGCTCCTCTGACTTTCAGGGTCTCATTTTACTGCTTTGCATTGCTTTCTCTGTCCAGTGCTCATGGCTCACCTTCCTTGGGATAATTCCTCTTATTTTTGATAAACTTCTCAATGTCATTCACATCTCATAGAGTGAATTTGGGTAGTGATGTAGTCATGTAACCACCACGACAATTGAGATTCTGAACCCTCTGTCACCCTGGGAAGCTCCCTTGAAGCCATTGGCTGTCACACCTCTTTGCTCGGTTCTAACAACCAGTGTGTCTGTTTTCTATCACTCTGGTTTTGCTTTTGGCGGAACTGATGCATAAATGGAATCAAACGGTGCACACCAATTTGTGTTTGGCTTTTCTCACATCGCATAGGAGTTCTTGGACTTGTACATGCCCCTGGGTATTAGTGGGATTGTCTTGTAGAGATGTAGCACAATTTCTGTATCTATTCACAAGGTGGCAGATATTTGAACTATTCCTGGTTTGGAGTGATTGGTAACAAAGCTGCAATAGACTTTTCCGCACAGGTCTTTGTGCGGGCTTCTGCTTTCATTTTTCTTGAGTATGATATCTAGGAGTGGGTTTGCTGGGCCATAGGGTGGATATAAATTTACACTTCACAGCGTGTCATGAAACTCTTTTTCCAAGATGGCTGTACCATTTTGTATCTAATATGGACCCATTTGGTCCCAGATGTATAACTGACCTTCCTGAAAGCCATGACTATCTATGTATGCAATAGTTTTAAAGAATTTTTTTATTGGATCCCATGTGTAATTAAGTTGCTTGGCTTGGGGCAGAAGATGATAGCATGTCTGTGGATGCAGTGACCCTCGTTTTGAACTCTGGGGCTCTATACAAAGGTTTGCATTGTTCTCCTTAGGACAACATATCTACCCACCACAGCAGATGTGTGAGGCAGGCCTCCTGCATGTCCTTCGAGTCCTCATGTGTCAGCTTTGCGTGTGTGCCTCTAATGGCAGTTTCAAGTTCATCCTGTGTTGAGATAATGCCTGAAGGCAAGAGAAGAGAATATCTGCGGCTGTCAAGTCGGGTGGGAAGTGATTAATCACAGAGACATTTACGGCATGCTGAATGACTTCGTTTCCTGACCTTTATCCCACGTGCATTAGGGGCAGGTGGGGTCAAGTTTAAATCCAAGATGACAAGTGTCTGGGGCTGAGGAAGGTTTCTGCTGAATACTTGGCTTGGGGTCAGTGGCTGTGTGTCTCACACCTGGTGAAAACTGACTCCCAATTTAAAAAAATGTTGGGGGAGGGCAAAACACCTGTTGACTTGGCCTTGGGCTAAAATGTCTGACAAGTTTTTGGAATTGATACACCCTCTGAATGTGCTGGGAGCATCTTGGCTTTTGGGTCACTGTGTTTGACCTTGGAAATCTTTGGATCACAACATCTCTGTACCTTTCTAGGTGTAAAAGGTTGCTTCTCTTGGAATCCTTCACCCTCCAACTCAGTAAGTCTGTTTGATTTCATGGCAGGCAGTGCTTGTGCCTATGTGCATTGTACCCTGGACCTTGGGCTTTGTGTTACTGCTAGGCTCAGGGTTTTACTCCACCTAAGCTTTGTTGAGAGTGGAGGGGGGAAATGTATTTTTTCATTCAGAGAAATGAACAGATGCTAGAAAATGTTACATTATAAGCCTCAGGACTATAGCTTATCCTTTGGAAAGGTGTGGGAATTCTGTTGCAGGGTCAGGAGACATGTTAAGGCCTTGAGCCATTTGCCCAGTTGGCAGGGGGAAGCCACGTTCAGAACACAGCCCCCGACCTGCAGGTGCCAAGGCTTCCCTGGGGTCAACTTCCTGCCACTTCTGCTGGTCCTAGTGACAAGATTCCTGCCAACCGTGATGTGCACTCTGATGTGCCCTGGCTTCTCAAACTCCAGCTTTGAAAACCTCTCTAAAGGACAGCAGTGAGCAATATGACTTGATTGGGCCTCAATCTGGAAGTCCTGGGATAATCTGGGAGGGTGAAGCAGGCGCTGTACTCACCTTGGTTACTCAAAAGGGAGCATGTTGGGAAATAGCAGTATTTTTCTGTTTTAAAATAAGTAGGTTTGGAAGGGGCTGGGAAACTGTGGGGTTTAGTTACAAAATGACTGTAATTGTGGCAGAAGCATTTTCTTTCCATTTTGAAACATCCTGAACAGGGTATGTCATTTAGAAATGATTTACAGTTAGAGGAAGGCCCTTTCCTCAGTGGGGTGGGGGGTGTCTCCTGGTGGGAAAGGTGCTCACTGGGGCTGGGAGTGGGGCTCCAAGTGAGCCTCACCTTTTTTTCCTCCAGTGTCCTTGCAGCCAGAGTCCTCAGGTAGGAGTACAGAGCCTATGCTTTTTCCTCTCATGAGAAACAGCACGAGCTGCTGGCTGAGCACAGGCTGTCAACGGAAAGCTTGTCACAAGAGGCAGCCCTAGAGAGGCTGAGGCTGGAGGATCCCAAGCTTGAGCCCAGCCTGGACAATTTAGCGATTTAGACAGATCTTGTCTCAAAATAAGATGGGAATGTAGCTCGGTGTGAAGGCTTTGGCTTGATTCCCAGTGATACTCTCTCTCTCTCTCTCTCTCTCTCTCTCTCTCTCTCTCTCTCTCTCTCTCTCTCTCTCTCTCTCTCTCAACTCTAGGGTGGATGGCCCCTCCTGTTGCCCACACAGCTCTCCTCTGCATTATCAACACATAGGTGCTGAATGCTCACTCAGTGTTTGGTCCTTCCCCTGTGACAGCACATTGTGTGACAGGCACCTCATTTGTGGTTGAGGTCACGAGTCTGTCCTGACCAAAGCGGAGCTATCATGAAAGGCTCCTGGGCAGGGGTTACAGTGTACTTACCCATAGATGGCATAGTAGGTCTGAATCAGAATGGAGGGTGTGGCAGACCCTCCTCCAGAGGCAGGAGGACCCAGACACATATGGTGATGGGTGGGAGAGGCAGGGCTGCCCCCTTGGCTATCCCTGCTTGTTTCTATTTCTCACTCTTGACATTGGTGAATTGTCTTTCTCTTTCTTCATATGAAAATATGTATAAAAAAGAACTTTGTCTTCCTTTCTGATTATGCCCAGAAACTTGAACACCCCTGGCATTTAGAAGCTGTTCAGTATTTATTGAATAAATCAAAATTGTAGCGGTGTTTGGACACCCTGGCTTTGGGAGACATTGAGTACTAATGTGTCTGTCTTCTAGGCATGATGTGACAAAAGTATATGTCAGAGGGTGAACTTGGAGATACGAAGATGGCTGGAGAGGAATGTTTGTGTGGCCATACTTTGGATGCCTCTCTGTTAGAGCTGTGTCACAGACTTAGGATCTGAATCACCCATAATTTTTTAGGTGCCCCCTGGGCTCTGATTCAGCTCTCTGCCAGTCCTTTGTTTTGGGATCCAAGGCCCTGATCATCTTTCCAGCTCTCACACTGTAACCTTGACCCAAGGGGTGAAGCTTCAGGTTATATACTGACCTCAGAGAAAATCTCAGATGTTCTCTTTAAAGCTACGCTTTACTTTGGGGAAGATCAAGGTATTCAGTTGTATATTCTGTTTGACTTTATTTAAATTTTGCTCTTGGTTGCACATGGCCATTTGAAATTGTTTGCTGTTATGCTTAGCTTTTATTGTTAGCTCATTTCTGTAGGGGGTGATACTGCCAATTTATCTGTGCTTTGGTCTCTGCTACCTGCACTCTTGGATGTGAAGCTTTCTCTTTGGTATCACAGTGACTTGCTGAAAGCCACCCCAATTACTATTAAGGGGTTTAAGAGGTAGTCAGAAAAAGTACCAAGCCTTGAAAATAAGGAAGGAGTGGAACTCACTATCAAATATGTTCTGGAGCACTGCATTTTGTTCCTACAGATGACTTAAATCTCCACGGGAGGGCACCTTTGGGTCATGTGCTGTTTACTACGACACAGGATCAATTTGGCTTGAAGGTACATGTTAGCTTGTAGAAGGAGGGTGCAATTATTTTTAACTTTTATTGAAAAATGGAGGGGGTGTGATGGATCCTGTTTCAGAAAAGCTGCTTCTCATACAAATGGAGGCTGTGTACACCACCTTCCACCCGAGCTGAGGTTGTTCTCTTCTCAAACTTAAGTTCCCCAGAGTACATCATGGCTTGGACTTGGGTCAACCTCTTGGCACCAGTGTCCTGGTAGGAGTGCTGGATGCCAGAAATCAAGTAAGGGACAAACTGTGGATGGACCCTTTGTGCTGCACAGCTCCTGACACCCCTTGGGCCACTTTGATTTTGTCAGCTTCACTGAAATATCAGTACTGGCTGCTGAGATGCTTGTCCATGGCATCAGGTGAACCCATACCATGATATTTCTTTAGCTGGATCCTCTCAGAGAAGAAGTACTACCATGTGACTCCTAGGGCTACTCTGTAGAGGCTGGAGAGTGCAGTTTTTGTCTAATAAAGGTGTAAATGAGTTGGGCCCAGTGGTACAGGCCTGTAATCCCAGCTCTCTGGGAAGCTGAGGCAGGAGGATTGCAAATTCAAGCTCAACCTGGGCAATTTAATGACTTAGCGAGACCCTGTTTAAAATTCAAAAATAAAAGTGGGCTGGGGCTATAGCTCAGTGTGAAGGCCCTGTGCTCGATCCTCAGTACAACACAGACACACAAACGCATGCACACACAAAATTCAAATTATTTCTGTCTGGTTACAAAGATTACCCAAACATTATAGTTTTAATGTCTCATAAACACTAACCAGCTTTATATGTAGCTTATGTGTGAGTTTGTCCTTTCAGCATCCCTCCCTCCCCCTAAGTCTTCAAAGGATCTTGGTGATCCCCTCATTTGTCAGTTAAATGACAGTGCTTTGACCTCATAGGAGAATGGGAGAACCAAATTGCTAATATTTTGAAAATGACTCTTTGATAGGGGACATTAAATGTCCTAAATCTATAAAAAGATTTTAGATATCACAGAAACTATATATAAAAGACATAATCTAGTTTTTCTCTCCTATTTCTAATTTCTAGCATTCATTTTGCATAAAAGATTATTCAAAAGGGGGTTGGAGGAGCTGGGTATGGTGACACAGGCCTGTGCCATCAGCTGTCGGGGAGGCTGAGGCAGGAGGGTAACAAGTTTGAGCCCTGCCTGTGTAGCTTAGTGACAGTGACACCGTCTCAAAATAAAAAAGGAGTTGGGAGATAGCTCAGTGCAAAATCCCTGGGTTCAGTCACCAATACTGCAAAAGAAGGAGAGAAAAAGCAGAACAGAAAGGAATACTCCTTGGCAAGTTCAAGTTAGTCAGCCTTTTGCTGTGTTTTTTCACTTCCTGCTTGTTCTTCATCCAGTGTTTTTAGCAACCTTACAAGTGTGATCTAGAAACAGGTTGTAGCTTGTGCCCCACCAAGTCTATAATTAAGATGGGATGTGCTAGGCAAGGACACATTCCCTGGGTCTGTGGGATTTCTAAGCAAGATCTGTGGTTGTTTATGGAGTCGGAGGCTCTGGAGAGGAATCAAGGAGTTAAGTGCTGGTCTTACTGAAGTGCTGCTAGGGGAGGTAGGCAGAGGCCGGGTTTACCTCGTATCCACACCCCCTTTCTTCTCTGTGGTGTGTCGCCTTGAGTCACCCCAGGTCCACCCTAACCCACCTTTGCACAACTGTCCCCGCTTATCCACTCATCCATAGTTGTGTTTTCTGTTGTGGTTTCAGTTACCTGCAGTCAACGACAGTCCATACTTACTAAATGGAAAATTACAGAAATAAACAACTCATAAGTTTCAAACAACTTTTTTTCTCAGTACTGAGGAACATCTTCAGTTCTTTTTTAAAAAATATTTTATTATTATTATATTTTCAAATAGGTTCTCACAAAATTTCCAGGCTGGGCTCAAACTTGCAATCTTCCTGCCTCAGCCTCCCAGACTGCTAGGTTTGTAGATGTCCTACTGGAAGAAGCCACCTGAGCTGGCACATGCTACTAGGTGGAGGATCCACAGGCACTATTCATGGGGCCACGGCACTAGGACCCGCCTGTTATCTTTGAGATGTGTGGGGAGAGGAGGGAACAGTGTTTCAGAAATAGGCTCATTTTGTATTTTCACAGGCCCAAAGATGAGGCAGCTTTCTTTACTATGGGTCTTTTAAAAGTGGCTTGGTGTGGGCTGGAGGAATGGCATAGCAGTTAAAGTGCCTCCCGTCTTAGTTACGTACCTGTTGCTGTGACAAAATACCCGACATCCACAATTTAAGAGAAGAAAGATTTATTTAGCTCACAGTTTTAGAAGGTCTGTCTCACACACAGCCCATTCCTGGGACAGCTGGCAGTGGAGAAGGCACATGGCAGAGGCTGGAGAGCTGCTCACTCCATTGCAGACTGAAGCCAAGTGAAGTCGGGGCAAGCCAATGAGCCTTCCCAGGAAGAAGCCGCAACAACTTTTCTTCTTCCTTTAAACGGCCAATTGCTCCTCCCTCATTCCCTTGGCCCACAGGTCAACAACAAACACGTGAAAACTCTGCCCTAGGCCATCTCCAGTCTCAACAATTTGACAATCCCTCCAGGTCAAACCTTAAACACCTGCCCCTTTCTGCCGGCCCTATCTCCCAATAACACAGTTCCAAATATAGGAGGCTTCTGGGGTACAATTCAAAGACAAACCATAACACCTGCCCAGCAAGCACAAAGCCCTGAGTTCGATTCCTGAGCACCACATAAAGTGGGCCTGGTGGTACACGCCTATAATCCAGCAATCAGGAGGCTGAAGCAAGAGAATTGCCTTGAGTCCAAGGCCAGCCTGGGCTACATAGTTCAGGACCAGCCTGAACTACAGAGTGAGACCTTGCCTCAAAAAAAAAAAAAAAAAAAAAGTGGCTCTTGTGTTTATAAAACCATTGGCCAAACATGTAAAAAATCATCTGTAAGGAGAATAAAATTGAGGAGGCTTGGGGTTATAGTGTAAATCTTGGAGCTTTAAGTTCCTGCGATTGTGGAGTTCTAGGCCAGACCTGTGGATGGTGGGGAAGTGAGGGCAAGAAGTGGAGTTTGAGGACTCTGGAGTTTAAAGACTTTTTTGGGGTTTGGGGGTGTGAAGGTCAGGGCTGAGCTCCAACACAGTTGGCCCAGCAAGCTGAGCCAAGAGTGCTCAGAATTCACCGATGGCCACTGAGCGTTGCACAGATCTTTCCTGGGCCCATCCTGAAATAATGGGGACTTGAGAGACCTGCTGCTTTGTGGAGGCACCTTTGTTTTTTTTCAGAATCTCGACTTGTAAAGGTATTTTATTTGTGTCCTGAGTGTTATTTAGAGTGGCCCATTTACCAGCTGCCTTTGCTGGGAGCCACCTCCACGGATGCTGCCTCTGCCCCACCATGACACTTACGGCATAGGCTTATGGGCTTGCTTACGTTACTGACTCAGCTCCATGGGAACAGTTACTGTGATGGGGATGGAGATGGGGCTGTCACTCTGAAATAACTGCTGACACTTACCTGTTCAGGTAGGTAGCGCTTCAACTCCTTCTATGACCATAAGTGAGTTTTGAAAATTTACACAGTAGGACTGGCTTCTCTCTCCTTCCCTGCTTCCTTCTTGGATGGATATGTCTCTCTCTCTCTCTCTCTCTCTCTCTCTCTCTCTCTCTCTCTCTCACACACACACACACACACACACACACACACACACACACACAACACATACACCCATGACTTAGCGCTGCAAAGGTCTTTGAGCATATGAGAGCACAAGAGGAACTCTGCCCTGGGGAGTTTAATTTTGGCAATGTGGTTTTCTCATGCTTATTCTACACCAAGGACAGATGACAGTTAGGACCTCTCTTCCTCACCCAGTCATACAAAAGACTAGCTCTTCCCTGTCACCCATGAGAAGGTGATAGCAAAAGCCCTACTGAGGGTCCTGCGGTATAGGGTTGGGACTGGGTCCAAAACCTTGTCCTTGGGGATTTGCATAATGGCTGAAATCAGAGCCTAAGAGGAAGAAGCAGGGCTCCAAGTAGCCACCTGGACTCGACACCTGCTTGATCCATTGCAAATGGTCACTACTGAAGACAGAGGTTTGGGGACAGCACCAGCCATACAGATGCATCTCAGCCTTAGAATGTTTCTGTATACTTACTCTAACCTGCTGTCCTCTACACATTTTCTGGTCCTTCCTTACCTAGCAGTCCATTGAGATGACAGTTTCATTCATGAGTCCTGTGAGGTCCCACTTTGGAAGCTATAACTTCGATGAAAAAGGCTGATCTTTGTGTTTTGATCATATTTTTCTCTCATCATTCGGAAGGAATAAAATAATACAGCCAGGGCCCTTTGTACTTGGTAGGTTCTGTGGTGGAGGGGAAGATTTTTAGGGAGACATTCTAGCTAGAGGACTGAGTGTGGACTTGGATATTAGACAGGCTTGGGCTGGCCAAATAGCAGGGCCTGTGCACCCCAGTTTCTTTATCTGAGAAATGGGACTGATGGGGTGAATGTTACAGTTTGAATACAAAAGGTTCCCCTAAAGTCCTACTGTGTTTGGTAGATGATTGGATCATGGGAGCTCTAGTCCAATCAGCGGGAAAAGTCTGCTGAGGATTTCATGGACTGTTAGGAGGTGGGGCCTAGTTGGAGTTATGAGTCAGTGGAGAAATGACCTTGAAGGGTGTATTCTTGTCCCTGGCTCTTCCCTTCTCTGCTTACTGGCCACCATGCTGTGAACCACTTTCCCAGGCCGCCTTCTGTGCCCTTCTGCCATTGCTCCCTCCACTTGCCTTTGACCATCTAACCGTATATAGACTGAGACTTCTAAAATTGTGAGCTAAAATAAACCTCTCCTTTAAGTTGTGGGTTTCAAGTTATTGTGCCCCAGGGATGGGAGAATGACTAAGACGTTGCCCCACAGGATTGTTGTGAAGTTTTTGTAAACCCTGAGCCCTCTGTCTGGTTCGTTTGGAGGGGTTGTAGTAACTTGTAGACATAGAACTTAAGTTAGATTTCCTTAGAGAGAAGTGACTCCTCTAAACTTGCTGGGGCCTAGGCAAGAGAGGCCAGCCCCAGTTCTTCCCAGCCAACGAATAGACAAAACACATAGGTGCTGCACCATAAGATCTAAGTCCAATTTCACTTCCCCAGGGAAGGGAGAGAGAGTTTGGGTCCCAGAAGAGATGAAACAAGCTGGGACATGTCTGCTGCCTCATTGTATTCCTTCCCCCATGTTCCTTCTAGAAAAGATCCTAACACACCTGTACACAGTGGGATGCTGACTTGAGGCAGGTGGGCCCCTCCATCTCCTTAGACTTAGCTTTGAGTAAATCTTTTCCTTATTACCAAAATGAATGGCCATCTTGCATTCGGTCAGTGGAAAGTAAATGAATCTGAGCATGTGGACCTAAGTGGTTGGTAACAGTAGCCATTTTAAAAATTGTTGGTAGGCTGAGATGACTTATAGGCCTATAGAGGAAGACTTGGCCAAGAAAAGAATACACCCAGTCTTTGTGGAAGTAGGGAGCCCCAGGCTGCTGATCAGGAAGGTTATGGGGCTAGGACACCCTGACTAACCTGGGCTCTACAGGAGCCCTGGATGCTTGTTCCCAAGTTGGTGAGGGAACCCAGGTTGGGCAGGGGCTCTGTGGTGGGTAAGTTCTGACATGACTCCTTGGGGGGATGTGGTTGATGTGTCAAAATAAAAAGGGGAATGAAGCCACACATGGTGTCCCGTGCTTGTAGTTCTAGCACTCAAGAGGCTGAGGCAGGAGGATTTGAAGCCAGGCTGGACTACATAGTGAGACACTCCCCCCCCCCCACCCCTGCAAAAAAAGGAAGGATGGGGAGAGATAGAGAGACAGAGAACATCCTCATGCAGAGAAGTGGGTGTTTAAAATCAATGGATAATCTGCAAATGTTTTTGTGTGTGTGTGTGTGTGTTGAGTGTAAAAGAGAATTTTAAGGCTTTAGTCTATAGGCTTTTATCATCCAGAAAATTTACTTGGTCTTGAAAATGTTATTTATCATAGCATACATACCATATACTCTTTACTTACCCTAGAAACCCTCTGAAAACAAGAGGCCACTCCTACTGTGAAGCCTTCCATTATCTGTGACATGAAGAGAGTCCACATTCTGGACATTTCTAGCCTTCTCCAGAGCCATAGAGTCCTAATAACTCAGCCATAATTTCTTATCTCTACCACTGTTATTTGCTTTATTAATAATTATTTTTTATTAAAATGTAAAATACATGCATTTCTAAATTGGCAGCACTTCTACACATTTATGGGATCCAGTGTGGCACTTCAACACATGCATACAATGCGTAATGGTCAAGTCAGGGCAGCTGACGCGTCGTTTGGACGTTCATCCTTTTTGTGGTGTGGACATATGAAGCACTTTCTAGCAGCTATTTTGAAGTGCACAGTAATTGTCGCCCTTCTGTGCTGTAGATCATTAGAAGTTACTCCTCCATCCAGCTGTCCCGTGTACCCAAGAGCTTGGCTGGCCTCTCTCGACTCTTCCTTTCCCAGGCTCCATTCTACTCTATTTCTGTTGAGACCATGTTACTGTTTTTAATCAAGCCTCAGGTTCTACAGAACTCTCCTTTACATTCACAGGAAGAGGTTTTGGAAAAGATTTTCCACAGGTAGGGTAAAGCAGCAGCTGGGACAAAACAAACTCACAGACCACTAGAGATGTCTTGAAATGCTTTTGATTTTTTTCTGATGTTTCCTCGTGATAAGTTTGCTTCCTTTGTTTCCAGCCATGCATTGACTTATTCTCATATACTTTGATTTAAAAAAATAAATCAAGTTGCTAGATTGGCGTTAGACAGTCTTGCACGCAGAGGTCTTGAAGTAGTTTCACTGCTCACCTCTTCTCTGTTGATAAACTCATCACAGCCAAGTTCTTTTGTCAGAGTCAAAGCAAATGTGGAAATATCAGAGTCCATCCTCTGAGGATTCCTCTGTTATTCGACATCAAACGCTGCTACCCTTCTCTGCAGGTTTCCACAGATTGCCTGCGGCTTTCTTGCAGCTCCTGTATTCTGCCTGCAGCAATGGGATAATTAATTCCTAAGACAATAGTAATAAGTGGGTGATGGAGGTGAAGATTCTGTAACACAGCAACTCCTGGGCTCTTCAGGAACCCTGACCTCGGGTGTTCTCAGCGCCCTCTACAGGCTGCTCTCGTAACAATGATGTAGATTTTCCCTTGCCTTGTATGGCTGTGCCATCCCAGGTCCCGGGCTGGATCCTTTGGCCTCCCCCAACCTGCTCAGTGTCCCTCTCTGGGCAGCTCAGGCTGCCGCTGCCTAGTCAGTTGAGCCTCTCTGAGAAATCTGGGGTAACAGGACAGCACTACTGTAGACTTTAGCATGGTTCGGGTGAATAAAATTTTACATATTTCTTGAATACTTAAAAAAGGTATATAAAAAGAAAAAAATAACATAATAAGGAGAATGCATAGTAGGCCAGTGGGTGACCAGTTTTCTCAGGCTGGGATTCCTCGCAGAGCCTGTTCATAGCATCTGGGAGGCTGACTGCCTGAACTCCTACTGGAAACGTTGCCTCACAGCTGCTGGCAAGCTGATGCTCCTTTATGTTAGCTGTGATTGTGACTGCCGTGCTGGGTCTTTGGAGAGGCTGAGGAGGGATGCTGTTTGCTACACGCAGTCCCCAAGCTAGGGATGGCTGCTTTGAGTACCAAGAGAAGCACTAAATGCCACCACACCCTTGTCGGACTAGGGCTGCTGGACCTGGGTCAAATGCTCTGAGCAAGGACATCTGCCTTTTGCTTTCATTCGTCCAGGACCTGGAGCTGTGAATCCCCAGCAGGACAGAGCAGGGCTGGTGCTACTTAGGGTGAAGGTAAGGGCAGTCCCTGCCTGCAGGTGGCTGCTGCTGGAAGGTCTTCAGGACATTGCTTGGCTCTAAGGGAGCCAAGAGCATAGCTAGGAACCTTCTACCTCAGGTGTTTCCTAAGCTACACTTGACACTTCTGCTAAACCTTGCCGGCCTGTGGGTGATGATCAGTCAGCTCATACCGAGCAAGTCAGAGCTGGAGTCAGTCAGTGGGGAATGACGTGTGTCTTTCCCCTTGCCCTTTCCTTCTCCTCCCCCATCTTCCCTCTCTGGATGTTTCTCTGTCTATCAGTATAGTGCTACTTTTGCATCGCACAATTTGTGGATACTGTTGGTTTTGCACTTTGCAAAGTCATTAAGGGAATAATATAAGGGAACTCTTTTGGTGTTTTGGCAAGAAGGACCAAGAATACACCTCAGGACCCGAGGAGGATGGGAATCCACCTCAGATCCTGGCTGTGTCCCTGACACTTCGGAGTGGACAAGGCCTTGGTGAGATGCCACTCCACCTTGGGTCTTGCTCTGTGTTGAGCCTGGACATCTGGCCATTTCCGCATTCCCTTGACACTGGAGTGTGACAGTCTGCTGAGATATTTCAGGACAATAGGGAAGTGAAAAATTCTGAACCAGCCTGCCTGAACTCAAACTCTAGCTCTGTTGTCCACCTCTAGGTAATCACGTGTAAATTTCTTTACGTCTCTGCACCCTGCTTTTTCGGAGGGGATAATAATAGAAACCACTTTTGGAGGTCACTGAGAATGAGATGAGCTCATTGTCACAGAGCTGCTCAGTGCCAGGCCCCTAAGTGCTCAGGAATAGATTCACGATTAGTTCTGAAAAGGGTGTGATCCTGACCCAGTTTCCTGAGCAAAGTTGTCCCTTCGTGTCTTTTCTTCCCCTTGTACAGAGAGCTTTCCTTTAAAACCTGAAGTGTGTTGTTTACTGTGAGGGAATGGGGTCCAATGAATTGTGGAACTACAGATATGCTGTGAGTCCTCTGTGTCAGGGGTTAGCACACTGCTGGCTGAGTCTTTATTCGGCACTCAGGGTTTGGGGGCAGGTATTTCAGTGAGTCCTATGTGTCTCTGAGGAAAAGTTTGCTTAACCCTAGATAGCCTTGAAGGTGGGTGGGTTATGGCTGTCCCAAGGCTTTTAGGACTCATTTAAGGGCCCATGTGACCCAGTTTCCCTGCCATCTTACCTTGGGTTAGAGGAGTTTTCTTTTCCCTGGGAAGTCCTCTTCAAGTTCTAGGAGGAGGAAGACCTTGTCCACGTGTCCCTTCATACCCATGCTGACTCACCTGTGGTTTTTTGTTCCCAGAACCTCTCCAGTTATGTTTTGGTTTTGAGGAGTCATGTGTGTACTAGGGGAGTCATGTGTGCACTGAGCTGCTCCCACAGTGGAGCCAGGCCTGGCTTCCCCTCTGACCCTGCCCAGACCTTCCCAGGAAGTGTTCTAGGAACCCAATATGCAATTTTCTAGCCCGTGAGAAAAGACATGAGAGTGACGTGCTGTTTTGCATCATTTTGTACATTTTTAGTTCAATGAAAACAACAACACACCAAAACCAGCTTTCCAGTTACCCACCTTTTAGAAACTCTCTGAAACCTCAAGCTCAGCTGGCACATTCCACTTCTGGCCACTGACCCTGCAGACCTGCCCGGTCTCACCTGCTCCATGAGGCTCCCCGGTGGCCCGGGCACTTGGCTTCCTGCCCCTCATCCTGACTCCCACTTGGCATTGCCAAGTGGTGGACTCTTCCCTGTTCTTTTCATTGGCTTCGGACACATTGCTCACGTTTGGTGGTCAACACCTGGGAGAGAAGGGATAAACCTTAACCTATTCAAGGGGCTTTGTAAAAGCAAATCACTGCACTGTAAATGAACTATTCGAAGCAGGGAAATACAAGGAGGAAAATACCCATTGAAATTCAGCTCTCTGGAGTCAACCTCTCCCGGTGATGGCTGTGACACCCTGTACTGGTAATATTTGCGCTCACAGAATCATTGAAGGAGTCAACGCTGTAGTGGGAACTGACCAGCACTGCAGTGCTGCTTTGTCATTTCTGTGTTACTTTTTCCTCTTTCCAACCTTGAGGACCAAAACTAACCTTCCCTTCCCTGCCTCCCTCCCTCCCTCCCTCCTTTCCTTCCTTCCTTCCTTTTTTCCTTCCTTCCTTCCTTCCTTCCTTCCTTCCTTTCTTCCTTCCTTCCTTCCTTCCTTTCTTCCTTTCTTCTTTCTTTGCTGGGATGAACCCAAGGCCTCATGCATGCTTGGCAAACATTCTGCCCCAGCCCATGGAAACAAGTCTTGAGCATATTATGTGGCAGGTATGTACTACAACAACCAGTGGTTGATGGCCTTGATTGATTATTATTCAACACACATTTCTTGGGAGATAAAATCTACTGGTTCTGAATCTAGACTCAGTAGAAAAACTGCTGTGGTCTTAAGTGTGACTGTATCCAGCTGGCCCCGAGCAAGTCCATAAATCCACTGGGCCTCAGTTTCCTCATTTTTGATATGGTGGCTATTGTAGTACTTGCTTCATACCTTTGTACTAAGCCAGTCATGTGCCATTTCATGCTGTTCCAGTCTCTGATAGACCAAGCACATGAACCTAGGTGTGTAGTGGGCAGTACCATCAAGCAGTGTAGAAATGTCCTCTGTCATGTTTTCACCATGAGGAAATCTGCTAAAAATTCTCTTTGCAGAATATGTCCCATTGTTAATGATGCATGATTGTATTAAAATGTGTTTTTAAAATTTAGTTTTAAAAAATTGATAAATGAATATCATGTATATTTGTCATGTACCACATGATGTTTTGTAGTAGTACATGCTGTGGAATGGTTCACTTGAGCTAATTAGCATATATGACCTCACATAATTATCACTTTTAGGAATGAGAACACTTGAAGTTTACTTGCTTAGCAATTTTCTAACACAACACATGGTTATTAACTCTAGTCAACATGCTGTACAACACCACTTGTCTTGTAAACAGTGCCTGGCTGGTGGTGAGCATCTGACAAGAGTTGTATGGACTTCCTGTTCATGTGGAAAGCCTTGGGAATCTGGGAAGCAAAGTCCAAAGCCCCAGTCACTCAGGCAACACAGCTCACAGTGCAATAAACAGCACTTCAGGATATCTGTGTGGCTCGTCATGGAGGTAGTAGGGAGGATGCCACTCAGGCAGCTGAGCAGGGGCCAGGCGCATCTCCTGCCTGGGCATCAAGTTTCTCTTGGAGGAAAAGATAGGCTGCATGGCCCTTTAATGATACCATTCCCCCTGTGTGAGGGGGCTACCCAAGGCACCCTCTTGGCATCTCACCCTGTGTGGAGCCACAGTAGGGTGTGGGATAGCTCATCCCCATCCCAGTAGGATACTTGCGGTGAGGCTCAGTGTGTAGCCATTCTGCAGGGAGTTTCCAAGTTTGCTCTTTGGGTTAGGTTCTTGTTAAGGTTTAAATCCGTAGATTTAAAAGGCTCAAGTGTTTGGAGGGTGACTGGATTGTAGGGCTGCTGTACTCGTCAGTGCTGTAATCATCATCCATTGATGGTTTTTTTGTGCGGTTATGAGGTGGGGTCTGGTGGAGGGGTGGGCTATCTGGGGTGTGGCCCAGAGGGGTATATTCTCTCATCCACTACCCCCTTCTCTCTCTGCTTTCTGGCCACTGTGTTATGAGTGGCTTTCCTCCACACTAGGGCCTTCTACCATTGTTCCCCAACTGTACATGGACTGGGACTTCCAAAACATGAGCAGAAATAAGCCTCTCCTCCTTTAAGTGTGGGTGTTGGGTAGTGTGTCACAACAGTGCAGAAGTGACTGTGACAGTTCTTTCATTCTGCTTACTCCTGAGCAGATGGAAGCACCACATAAATCATTGTTAAAGTGATCCACTTTGTGAGTAGTTTCAAGCAATACACAATCGGGAGGATATTAGCACTGAGACATGTGGCTGAGGTTCAGGTACAAGGTGTCTCTTCTGGTGTTCAGTTCAGGGTGCTATGGATGGAAGGTCTCACTGAGCGAGAATGTGGTTAGAGTGCTGGGCCAAGGTGGGAGGAGGACACTTGAGTTCTGGTCCCTCTGTGGGGAGAGACAGAGCTATGGGACTGCTTCTGACTTTGAACAAACAGGCCATGTGACATTGGGCAAGTCCCTTGGCCTCTTACTTCTTTTTAGTCTTTAAAATTAGGAAGAGTAAATTGTGTTCTAGATGCTAGTGTTTTTTTTTTTTTCTTTTTTTTCCTGAGGCGATTCCGTGGTTAATTATGTATGTCTGGAAATTGCTGCTTCCTTGTCCTCTGGGTTATGCAGTTTATTAGCATTCTGATGGTTCTGCCATTACCTGAAGGAAGAAGACTACCTGACTTTAAGAAGTTGAGTTTTCTTTGCTAAATGCAACCTTCTTTTTCTGTGGTGGTGGTGGTGGTGATAAGGGGTATGTTTTGGGAAATTTGGTCTGGGGATCCTTCCTGCTCTGACATCCCGTGATGTGAAAAAGGTTGCCTGTGTCCTGGGCCGGAGTAGACCTATGCTCAGACCTGCTTTGGCAAAGAATGCCTAGGGTAGCATCACAGGGTTCAGGACTTGGAATTGTTGAAGTTCTTGAGTGTGGAGCGTAAGACAGTGCCTCTACGATTGCCCTTGTCACCCAGCCTTGCACGTCACTGAGGCTCCCGTGCTCTAGCACCCCCTCCCCACCAGCTCTCCCCTTCCCACTTCCAGGCAGAATCCCCAGACTCTTCCCTCTTCCCTCCCTCTGTACCATCCACCTGTTTCTGCCTTTAGGGAGGCAGGCTCCAGCCGAGCAAGTCACCAGCAAGAGGAGGACCAGAATGGCTCCTGTTGCTCTTTTTGTCCCATGCACAAACCATCCCACTCCGACCTGAAGTCACCCACAACTACCTCCTGAGGCTTATTACTTTCTGTGGTTTGAAAGCCTTTTTTAAAATTGTTAAATCAAAGTAACTTTCACTTACGTAGCTTTTTTCACTCATCAGAGTCTTTGCTCATGATACTGTTCAGTTGCCGTAAAGTCCAGAATCCAACTAGGCAGTGACCAGAGATGCATTGTATAAGCCCTGCAGCCTACAGAGCCGAAGAGGCAGGCACAGTATGCGTCTTGTTGTGGCAATAGTAGGAGCTGGGCTCACCTTCCTTTGGGATTCCCTGGGCCACAGTGGCCTGGGGGACTCCCGGTAGGGAAGCCTTTAGGTTAGCCTTTCCTGTAGGCACATAGCTATGGACTTGCACAGACTCTAAGGTTGGCTGCACAAAACCATGTCCCCTCTTTCCAGAGTTTTGTGAGTGATGGTTGCAGAACACACTTCCTGGGGACTTCGATGTCAGAAGTAAGGGCCTGTGTGTACTGCTTGCGAGGACATTTGGGGTGTGCGTGAGTCAAAGCCTGTGTTTATATTGGGGAAGTGAGTGTTATGTAAACATCCGGGGGTGGGGGGAGTGGAGGAAGCCAGATGGGGGAGCTCCTGGGACATGAGATAGTTATGTAGAGTTGAGTGCAGCCACGAGGACAGGTCTTCTGTGCTGGCTGGCTCCTTGCTGCCTCTCATAGGGACTTGCTGGCCAGACCTGACCCTCCTTTCTGATGCAGTTCCAGGGCTTCACAAGCTGCAGCCAGCGCTCCGGGTGCCAGAGCTATCGTGGGATGTGGAAGCTGTTGCCCTCCTCATGCTCAGCATAGGGCTCCATCTTTAGCACCTCCATGGGCCCTGGAACTTAGAGACGCTTTTGGGTTGTTTAAGTCTCTCAGTGTAAACACAGTCATTATATAACCTTCTCCTGTAACCCTTAAAGGATTTAAGAAAAAACACACCAAAAACTAGATTTTCTAGGTCTGATGAGCCAAGACTCTTCATTTTGAGTTTCAGGCAGGGTTGCAGTCCTTGGCTGTCCACCCTTAGCCCTGCTCCATTCTGTTCTCCAGGAATAGGAGTACGAGGCTGGCACTATGACGGGTTCTTCAAGGCAAAGTCACACCAGGGCAGAAGCTCTTTGCTGTTACAGCAATATTTTTACTGAAATTCCATATAGTTTTTTTTTTTTCCTGTGAATCCAGCCTTGCACCTTTACCTAGAGAAATTTTTTTGTGTGTGTAATTTTGGGGGGAAATTTCTTTTCACTTTTTAAAATTATAAAGGCAACATACAGAAAGTAAAGGGACAAAAGAAAAAAAAAGCTACAACCTCATCACTCACATACCCATTCTTGAAATTTTGTTGTTTTTTTCCTGTTCCCAGTATATGTACATATATGTGAAATTTTGTTGTTTTGAAATTCATTGTATATATAATTTTGGCTTACAGCTTTCCAGTTAACATCACATCATAACTATGTTTCTGCACCATTAAACAGCCTTGAACATGCCATCTTGAAATTGCGACAGTATATTTCATTTGAAGGAGGTATCGTAATTATGTAACCGTTCCAGTACTGTGGGACAGATGTGCTGCTGCCAGCTCTTTACAGCTGTATATAAAACTTCAGTGAACATCTTTGCAAAAGAAACCCATGTTTCTGACTCGCTCCTTCCCATGCTTTGCCAGGAGGGTTGTTGCCAGATGGAAGGGTGTAAATCTTCCCCCCTTTTAAAGGTTAACTCACATTGCTAAATTGCTTTGCAGAATGGTTCCTCCAAAGGCAGCCTGAGGGCTGTGGAGGTGAGAAAGGCCCATTTCTGGATTTTGGATTTTTTCTGTGATTCCTGAGGTAAAGAGAGAGGGGTGAGAGTTTGACATGTTCCTTCAAGAACTTTGGGCCACAGAAGAAAAAGGAAATGAATGAATATTGGGGATTCATTTTGTGTCAGATCTGTGGGAAGAACAATTATATTATGTACCTATGGAGGACTTTTTTCTAGAACAACCCACACACTTTCTTGGCTTCCTGATGGTTTTATTAAAATATTATTTTACCTCAGGGTATAATGTTTTTAAAAACTCCATGTATTAGGTAAAAGTCATATAAATCACCCAGGATGTGGTCAGCAGTAGTGTCTCTCGTGTGTGCTGGACCCTGAGTCCCAGCCAGGGATTTCTGGCTTTTCTCTCAACCAAATCCACAGCCGGCATGTCCTCGGCATGGTCAGGCCCTGTCTGAATGCTCCCTGCGAGGAACGACAAAGTCGCCACTTTGCACATAATTCTAAGCATATTGAGTCTGAGGAAGGCGGTCCTTAGGTGTCCAGACAGGAGTGTCGGCTTTCTGAGATGTTTTTCCTCTTTTCTTCAGGTTCAGAGCCATTTCTCTCCCCCCGCCAACCCCCCCCCCCACTGCCTGCTGAGTTCAGAGCCTCATGCATGGTGATTCTGAGTGTTGGAAAAGCTGAGCATTATGATTCTCTGATTTAGGTTTATTACTCTTCTTTTGGTTTGTTTATTTTTAAAATTAATAAAAAAAGATTTATAGAAATGTCTCAGCTGATGGCACAGTGCTTACAGCCAGTACAGCTCTGCCAGTATTGGTGATACCTTAATGAACGGACAAGGGAGGCTGCCCCAAAACTCTCTTCAGGGGCCAAGCCCCTCTGGACGGTCCACTGCTGTCCTTCCTCTCTGCGGTGCCTCAGGGTCCAGGACGCAGGTCTGGGAACTTTACTGAGGCCAAGGCTCCACAGGTGCCAGAAGGGGAAACAGACTGCTCCTCCTCCTGCCAGCAGGTGGTGCCATAGAGCACTGGGCCGCAGTATCTGCTGTCTGCAAGATTGCTCTGGGTCTCTCTATAGCGAACTACATATAGTTCCTCAGTTACAGAACATGCTAATTGAACCGTTCATGTTCTGAGTGTCTGTGATCATTTATTAAAAGCTTCTATATTGGAAATGGAGCACAAAGCTTAAAAGATGGCTGGAGGCATGTTACCTTTCTTGTGATGGCCCTTGAAACAGTTAGCCAAGGAGTGCTTGGGTTTAATGGAATCTCTCAGTACAGAGGTGAGAGCCCTCTGAGCCCTGAGGTGGTGCACGGACTGTGAACGTGATGTAGGGCACTCTTCCCCATGGACGCGGAGCCTGCGCTTCTCACCCTAGTGCCCAGGCCGCTTATCTTCTCTGCACTCCCAGCTTCTTCTGTCTTGGCTTAGAGGCCCTGAACAGTGTGCCCGTGTGTCCAGCACTTAGGGAGGAGAAGCATCTTCTGAGCAGCCTGGGGACCTGCAAGGAGTCCAGCCAGGTGCAGGAGACAGCAGTGCAGATGGAGAAAGGCCCCGGAAGCCTGAGAGCATCGTGGGTAGAAGAGGAGAGGTTATGCCTTTCCTGCCTCTGCAATGAGGGACACTCTGGTCAGACGGTCTCAGTGTCCCACAGGGCAGCTGCAAATGGCAGAGTTTAGGAACAGGCACACTCCTGCCCATGCACAGCTCAAAGTATGGAGCAGTCTATGGCTGGTGGCCCAAATTCTACTGGTGTTACCCATGAGACCTCAGCTGTTGATGGCAGCTTTCATACTGGCCACCCGTTCCAAGATCACCATGAGGCCCGGCTGGCCCCATGTTCTCTTGGGTAGCTGGACTGGTGATAATCCAGGGAAGGGTAAAGGCCTTGACTTGTACCTGGCGTATGACCAACCCTTGCCCAGCAGGAAGCTGCCAAGCTCAGGCCTGAGCTTCAGGACACTGGTTTCTAGAATAGTGCATGTGCTGTGCTTGTCCTGGAGGTTTTTAAAAATCTTTCTCAGGGTGTCACTCCTCACAGCTGTTCCAGCCACTTGGCCAGGGTGACTCTTGATGTTTGCTGAGGTTTCTTCAAGGCTCTCTCCTGGTCTTAGGGGTGTGACACTGGTTGCTGGGAATAGACACAGTTTATCTGGCAGAGAAAATTGTTTTGCAAGAGGCTTCCCACAATTACAGCCTGAGGGAGGGTCCCTGCCAGCTTGTCTTAGTCACTGGGGTTTAGGAAGGTGTTTTTTTTTTTTTTTTTCCTGAAGGCCAGAGTCACATGGGGGCAGGGCACACATTGGTAATTGCTCTGAGTGAGGGAGACAAAAGGACTGCTGATTAGCAGTTTTCAGAGCCCATGCAGGTGGCTGATGGCTTTTGGTGGAATGTCACAAAGTACCCAGGCTCTGGGGGTGAGTCAGAAATCCTTAGGTCACTTGTGGTTTTCTTTCATGGTTTTGCTTGTGACAATTAACTTGTTTTTACTTAACAAGAACAACAGGTGTCTGGGTGTCTGTGTGAGCAGTGCGGCCCGCTTGGAGCAGCTTCCTGTAGCCATGAGGCTGCTTCAGTTTGGCAGCCACTACCTAGGTCACCGGAGATATGGAGCACCCTGTACAGCCTTCGGGAAGCTGGAAGTGAGTCTTATGAAAGTGATGGGCATCCCTGTGCACAGATCCCGAGCCTGATTTTTTGCCTTTCAGTTGAGTTTGGAGTGAAGCAGTCAAGCGATCTACTTATTAACTTAAGTCTCTCAGGGACCAGCCCCATGCACTCTCACAGACCCCTCTGGAGAGAGCCCCTGCTTGGGAAGTGAACGTGTGTGCTCAGAACTCTGACTTTCCTTCTGTAGATGTGGCCTGATGAACTGACAGCTGTCACCTTAGATTTTGTTGTTTTCAAGTTGGAAATAAATGCAGTGCTTGTGTCCAAACACTGCTTCCATTTTTTTTTTTTTTCCTGGCCAGGCAGCCAGACTTGTTGCACACACTTCCTGATACTGACAGCACCAAGGTTGACCAAGGACCGCTGACTTCTAGCACTGATGCCCATTGAGTTCCTTGGCCCACAGGCCCAAAGGGATGAAGTCTAGCATGTTCTGCACAGGTCCAGAAGGAAGGGAGTTAGTAGCTTGGGGCTAAAAGAGCCTGACATCTCCTACAGAGACATAGACTACAAGATTTGATTTTAGTATTTTAATTTTTGCTGGATGGAGAGTTGAAGGTAATCCTTTTGCCTCATCTTCACTGTGCCCATGCCATAGCTTATGTCTAGGGCTTGTAGGCATGGACTGTGCTGGGCTGGGACCTGAGTCTATAGTTTGGAACAGAGGTAGTTGGAATCCAGTGATTGCTCAGTGCTCAACCATCCCTGCCCCCTGACACGAAGTCAGATTCCAAGGCTGTGGGGCTCCTGAAAATTGTGAGATTCTTGGATTCTCTCTACTATGGCTGAATCCTTCAATGATTTACTTTCCCACAGCTTCCTTTCAGCTAGCAGGGAAAAATCTAGGTAGTGGGCAGTTCAGACGCTCAGGGTGATTGGAGATTAATGTCACAGAAGTTGTTCCCAAGAGAGATTCATTGCAAAGTTTGCAAAACCAGAGAAGGCAGTAGACTTTGCTGTCATCCTTTGTATGTTTTAGGGCCGTGGGCATGTCTGGCTTGTAGCAGCTGGTTCTTCCATCTGCTTTCTTCTCTTTAAGGAAAAGTAGTTCCTCCATTTTCAGTGACTATTTATGGAAGAGGTCCATTAGTATATCACTGGCTACTCCTAAGTGTCATTTCTGTAGTCCCTGGGGATCTCTTGAAAGAGTCCATCAGAGGGGAAGCTCCTGGGTGCCCTAACCACGGTGCCTGTGAGCCCTGAGCCATGTGGGGAAAACCAGCTGCTGCAAAGGACCTACGGCTTAAGAGTGAATGGTGTTCTCTACAGCATATCCTGCCAGGCGAGTGAAACTTGACGGGGATGAGGCTCCGGGTGGGGACCGAGAGATGCCGCCAGTGCCTGCCGTCCCCTGCTTGGGGCGACAGTGGTGGGGAGCAAGGTGACTTCTCCCCTGTTGTTGTGTTGTGCTGATGGGTAATCATGGGAACCCTGAGACCTGAAGGCTCAGGATCAGAGATGGACAAAAATGATCCTACGAGCTACTCCTAGGGTTTCCTAGGAACACTGATTAGCACTGATCAAGTAATATGTACAGGGGTTTGGGCCGGGCTCAAAAGGATGGATCTGATGTTCTTTCATTTCAAAAATCTAGTCCCTGCTGTCTGGCAGTAGCTCCAGGAATCTAATAACCCAGCATGTGCAACTTAGCTGCGCTGCTTGGTTTTCCTGCCTGTTAGACATGGACACAAAGCATGGGGGTGGTGTCCAGAAGAGGCTCTGGAAAAAGGAGACCCCACAGAGCAGCCTGGTGCCCCCTTCTCCTGTGATCACAGGCTGCCATGGAAACCAAGGCGTGTCTTGTCTGAGCTTTGCTGCGTGTTCCCTTGTCCCCTTCTCTAGTGGTGGTCAGTGAGTCCCATTTCTCTCCCCTCATGTCGAGTGACCATGGCCTTTCCATCCTCCATAGTCAGCACTTCAGGGAGTTCTCACTGTGTGCAGAGCAGCGTGAGGCCTGGAGATAGGCTAGCAGCACCTTCCTCTGAGATCTCTGCCCTCTGTGAGCTCAGGCAGGGCTTTCTAGGCCTCTGATGGCGAGAGTGCCCTTCTTTGGGCTTCCCTTCTTCAGACTGGTGGGCTCACTCTGCCTGTGAGAGGAGGGCAAGCTGCGGAACCACTTCCCTGTGGAGCCTGGGCAGCTGCTCCTGGCCCCGCTCACCTCACCTGAGGTCCTGTGCTGCAGCTTTCTTCCTGTTCTCAGGTGCCTGCTATGGGAGGAGACTTTCTCGCTTCTTTAGGGAGGGGGCTTTCTGGGAGTGAGTACTCGGGGGTTTTCTCCAACCAATGTATTGATCTGCCTCAGAAGGAGCCTTGTGTTGTTGGACTGGGAAGGCTTGACAGCCAGAGTCAAACAGGGCCACAATTATCTGTTCTGTGGCTACCGTGCTGTGTTCAACAAGATTCTGTCTGTGACACAAATCTCACCACGTCTCTCTGTTTTTCTTCCTGGGGTGAAGCACATCTGGAGGAGACCCAGGCCCTCTTAAAAGGAAACACACACACACACACACACACACACTCACCTCATTTAGAATGTCACTTTAATCGACACCTAATGATTACACATATTTATAAAGTACAGTGTGCTATTTCAGTGCTTATATTATATGATACTTGGACAGAGAAGCAGGACACTGAGGCTTAAACAAGAAGCAGCTTTGTTAGTGCCGGCACTGAAACCTAGAGGATTAATATCCAGGGGTTGGGCCCAGAACAGTGGAAGCCTCCCACTTATATAAGGTTTTGACCTCTTTGTGTTCCCTACATGCTAGAATGTGTTATGATTGGCTACTTTAAGCGTGTCAGTCAGGGACACTAGAAGTTATAGTATAGAGTTACCAGGTGATGCTGGAGTGTGCAAGTGCGCTTTGGGCCTTGCCACTGACAAGGCCAGGTTGCCTCCGCGCAGCTGGGGCCAGGCTGCCTCCTGTCTCTGTTCTGGTACTGGCAACCCCAGACCCCTACTGCACATCACATAATGTATTATGAGCAGGGTCATTGGTATGCCCATCACCTCAGACATCTATGATTTCTTTGTGTTGGGAACTTTCAACATCCCTTCAACTGGTTATTTTGGAATACACAATTAATTATTGTCAACCATGGTTACCCTACTGTGCTACAGAACATGAGTGGTTTTTTTCCTTGCCCAGCTAAACCTCTGGACTTGTTAACCATCCTCTTATACACATGACCAGGAAACACCCACACGGGGAGAGGGGACTCAGGAACTCTGAATTTGGAATATTGTTTGCTAGCTGTGCCTGTTCTAAACTCAAATTTGAGTTCTGGCATTTTGCTGCAAAGCATCCTTTCTTTTGTCATTTTGAGCCAAAAATACTGCCACAGGGGTGTAGCTCAAGGGCAATGTGGGGATCTAGCAAGCTTGAGGCCCAGGGTTTAATTCCCAGCACCGAAAATAAAAATAAAAATAAAAATAAAAATATCCTTCCACCATGGAGTGGTAACAGTTTCCTGTAAGGGTGCTTTGTGCAGAGCCTGGAATCTAACACGCTCAACAAGCCAGGTCTCGCTGGTCTGGCATTGTCATAACCTTCATTGAGTGTCTCGATAGAGGAGAAACAGTGTGTCTTTTCTTTAAACTTGAAGATGAAATGTGTGAAGATCTCTGTCTGACCATGAACCTGAAGTTTTAGAAAGCCTGGCCCTTATCTTTACCAGCTTAAGTTCCTAGAGACAAAGAACTTTGGGAGAATTTTAATATCACAGCATCTATTCAAATGGGTGGAGATTGCCTTCTTTTACATACATTAAAGTTTTTATACTTTTCAATTATGTGTTTTGGGCATCTTACTTAAAAATATTTACAAGCTGGGCCCAATGGTGCAGGCATATAATTCCAGAGCTCTGGTAGGCTAAGGCAGGAAAGACCACAAATTTGAGCTCAGCTTGGCAACTTAGTGAGACCTCATATCAAAATAAAATAATTTTTAAAAGGGGGCTGTAGGTAGAGCTTAGTGTGAAGGCTCTGGGCTCAATCTTCACTACCAAGAAAAAGTCTGTGATTTAAGGGTCTTTTAATATTTTCTAATGCCTTGAACTACACTGTGAGTTTAAGACCAGTCTGGACTATAGAGTGAGAAACTAAGCCAAAACTAAACCAAACCAAAACTAAAAGCTAAACCAAACCAAACAAAAAAACAGTGGTCTAAGACCTGTATGATGAGTACCCATCATTGGTCACATAGGAAAGAAAGTTAATTTGTCCTTCTTTGGCCAAGGAACTTCAGAACTGAAAGAAATTCTGTTGGAAGGTATTTATTTGTTATTCAATGGCTCTTATGTTTTGATGTTGAGATTCTAAACAGTAGCTTTGTTTAGAGTGAGCAAAGGACAGAATGCCAGCCAAGGGCCACATGTGGGCAAGCCTTCTCTACTGCCTGGGTCATAGAACCAGAGGACATCCAGGCCCTGCCAGCTACCACATCAACACCAAAGCAGGCAGGTGGGCCTGGCAGTGCATACACCATTAAATACCAGGTTTTCCAAGAATATTTAATGACAGAGAGAAATGTGATCTGATGTGTGCCCAGGATGGGCTGATGAGTCATCCGGGACAGCCACAGGCAGGAAGGAGAGTCAGTCCAGCCCTGCTCACCCATGGCCTTTGGGGATGGGAGGAAGCTCCATCTGAGGGCACCCTGTCCATGGACCGGCGGGGAGGAGGTTGGAGAAGGGCAGGAAGGAGGTGAAGCTGCTGGGAAAAGGCCTGGGCAGCTCCCTGGGCAAAGTGCATTGCCGTCAACTGTTTTCCTGTGGGCCAGCCCTGGTCTTGTCAGCCCAAGCCTGTTCTGTGACTTCGGTGAAGCACTGCTGGTTGCTGGCCTCTTGTTTGACCCCTCTCTGAGTCTCCACTCAAGTTGTGGTTACATGATTCTTTTATTTTCCTGTGTTCTTTAAAAAGCAACTGGAATCCGTAATCGGAAGCCCAGCCAAACGGAGCCTGCATAGCTTCAAGAATACATGTTAGACATGTTTTTTAGTGGCCATCACTAATGGTTACTGCTGTGACCTGAGTGTCTCCTCCAAACCTCGGTTGGAATTTAAGTGTTGCTGAAATAGTAATAAGACCTTCCAGAGAGATTAGATCATGAGAGTTCTGCCCTGATGAGTGTATTAATGTTGTCGTGGAATGGACTAGATGTCTAGAGTGGGTTTGTTGTGAGTTCAGCCCCCTTTCGCCCTTTCCCTGCCTTGCACGTGCTTGCTGGCCATTCTGTTATGGTGCTGCACAGAGGCCCTTTCTAAATGAGGCTCCTGGATCCTGGACTTCTCAGCCTCTAAAACTATCAGACAAATCAATTTCTATTTTCTGTAAATTACCCAGTTTATGGTATTCTGTTATAGCCAGAGTATGGAACTTTTTTTCTGCCATGGCTATTGGCGATTTATTTATTTTTTATTGTACTGAGGATTGAGCCTTCACAGTGAGCTACCTCTGTAGTCCATTTTTTACTTTTGATTTTTTGAGACAGGGTCTCATTAAGTTGTCCAGGATGGACTTGTGATCCTCCTGCCTCCCCAAGTGCCAGGATTACTGGCCTGCACCACCAGGCCCAGCTCATTCAGATATTTATGACATCATTTGTGGGCCATACAAAATTATCAACTTAAAAATTAGCCTGCTGTATTTGGCTAAATATCAAGTCCCACCTTTGGTTGCCTTGGCCAGATAGACCAAATGATTTTGTGGTCTGTACATGGCCTGTGGGCTGGATGCTCCCCACCCTTGTTGATTAAAATGGACTAAGGCACTTATAGTAACTTGCTTTGGGAAAGCTTGTCCATCTTCATGGTTTTAACATTCCTATAAATGGAATCTATTAATTCAAATTTTTGGGACCTTTGAAAATAGTGATGTTTATTTATAGCTGTTGCTTTGGATAGAGATGAAAAGAAAGGAAATTGGTTTATCTTAAGAAGGCAAGGAATTGGAAAAGGATAATTTCTGGTCTGAAGAGCAATGTTTTAGGTGCAGTTTGCTTGGAGCTATTGTCCCTGCCATCCAAGGAGCTCCAGGGAGAGGATGAGAAGGAGAGGGAGAGCTTCAGACTGTCCTCAGAGGCCTGGTATCTTGGGGATTTGGCCACCCCAGTGTCTGCTGGGTATGCAGGCAGTGTGCGTCGTAACTCCTCTACTCAGGGACCCTTTCAAACTTCCTCCAGTGATTTTTGATCAGGAGGTTCTTGCCTAAACGCCTTTGGAAAATATTTTCACTCTTTTGCTGTTGTTGAAAAGAGGGAAGTGTGGGAACGCTTCTGTTATTGTAGAAGTATGTATGGATATTGCTGAAAATTGTACATCAGTACTCTGCTATAAATCTTTTTGTTCTTTTAAAGAAAATTTATTCTGAAATAATTCTAAGCTCACATGAAGTTGCAAACAGTACAGAGAGTTCTTGGGTGCTTCCCACGTAGTTTATGCTATTGGTTACATCTTACCATGATTATTATTAATTATTATTACTCGTAGAATGTGGCATTGGCATTAGTATCTGCAGTGTGTGTGTATGCCATTTTATGACATTGTATTACATGTGTAGAGTCCTGAAACGAGCTCTGCAGTGTAGACTGCTCCATCCCTGTGGAGCTTCCTTTTGAGTCCCCTTTGTAGACATACCCCTTCCTGACCACCTCCAGTCGCTGGCCGCTGCAAATCTTTTCCATGTCTATGTTTTTGCTATTTTGAAAATGTTATATATATGTGCAGTTGTACGGCTTTTGAGACTGAACATTTTTCACTTAGCAGAGTCCTATTGAGACCTATCCAAGACACTGTGTTTCATTCAGTGGTCTGTTTCTTCATATTGCTGAGTAATATTCCATCATTAATTTAATGTACCAGCTTGCTTAGGTCACAGTACTCAGATATTTGCTTACATATTTTAGGAGTTTCAATAGAGTTTTTATTTTAAACATGAGATTAACATTTAAAACAGTAGACTTTCAGTCAAGCAAATTATCTTCCATATGTGGGTGGGTCCTGTCCAATTATTTGAAGCCATTAATAGAAAAAAAAAAAAAAGACTGACTTTCCCAGAAGAAGAGAGAATTCTGCCAACAGACCAGCTTTAAACTCGACCTACATCTTTGTCTCTTTCCTGACTTCTGGCTTAACCTGCAGAATTTGTGAGTGAACATCTTCTGTAGACATTGGACTTGTCTCCCCCAACTCCTCTTTCCCACATGAACATACTCTGTTAGTTTTCTGGAGAACCCTAAGGTACCCAGAATGTGGATGTAATACCAATTTTGCTTTAACCATTCATCCACTGGAAGACACTTGATTAATATTTACAGTTTTTGACTTTTACAAATAGAGCAGCAATAAGTGTGTGTGTGTGTGTGTGTGTGTGTGTGTGTGTGTGTGTAAGTTGTACTGTAGACATAGTTTTTTTTTCTAGGGGTAAATACCCAGGATTGTTAATTGTCGGGTCATAAGGTAAGTATATGTTTTGCCTTTCAGGAAACTGCCAAACTGTTCTGTAGAGTAGCTGCGTGGTTTTATACTCCCATCAGGAAAAGTGAAAGATCTGGTTTCTCTACCTTTTCACCAGCATTTGGTGGTGTTACTGTCTTTATTTTAGCAGTTCTTATAGAAGGGCAGTGAAACCTGCTGTGCTCTTAATTTGCATTTCCCTGGAGGTTTATGACAGGGAGAGTGTTTTCATGTGCTTATCTGGCAGTTGTATATCTTCCTCAGTGAAATATCTTTTCTTTCACATCTTTGTTCATTTTCTAATTTATTTTCCTGTTGTGTTTTGAGAGTTTATGTATTATATATACATGTATAAAATGTGATAAAAATAGGATCACTGTTAACATTTAGAGAAATTTATTACAGTATGTGTTACCATTAATTCACCTCAAAATACTCCCTCTTGCTTCAGACACATTTATCCTGTTATTCTTACCACGTACTGATATATTTCTGAAAATCTTTCTTGAGTGTCTTTAGATACATTGTCATAGCTGACTCAGTGCCTTAAATCTATTCAAAATATTGAAGATAATTTCTGTTTAAAACATTGCATTGTGTCCTCATCCACCTAATTCACTGGGTCTGGCACCATGTGATTTCTGGCTCTTCCCCAAAGTCAACATATGTCTTCCACATAGCGGTTCTTTTTTGTATATGTGATTTGGAAATGGTTTCTCTGAGTCTGTGATAGAATTTTTAAAGATATCCTTCAAGATACCTGTTCCACAGTTATCTAATTACTTATTAACCTAGGTACTGCTGTGAGAGGATTTTCACATGCAACTAAGGTTACTAAGCAGTTGCGTTGAAAGTAGGGAGATTATCATGACTTATCTGGACGGGCTCAATGTAATTACATGAACCCTTAAAAATAGAAGAGGAAGTAAGAGAAGAGTAAAAACACACACACACACACACACACACACAGAGAGAGAGAGAGAGAGAGAGAGAGAGAGAGAGAGAGACAGACAGACAGACAGACAGACAGACAGACAGACATAGGGAGCAGAAGGTCAGAATGGTTCCACATGTCAGAAGACCTCAAGCTTCTTTTGCTGGCTTCAAGGTGGAGGAGGGAGCCACGGGCCAGGGAATGCAGAAAGTGTCTAGAAGCTAAGAATGACCTCAGGCTGACAGCCAGGAAGGAAAGGGGAACCTCAGTCCTACAACTGCATAGAACTGAGCCCTGCCAGCAGACAGAATGAGTCTGGAAGCAGATTAATCACCAGAGTCTCCAAAGAGGAACACAGCCTTCCTACCACGGGAGTGGAAGGGCCAAGAAACCAGCTGAGCCTGCCAGATTTCTGACCTGCAGGACTTAAGGTAATAAATAGTGGTCAAAACCGTAATTTGTTGCAGAAGCAGTGTAAAACCAACACACAGTCTGTAGCTTGTCCTTTCGTCTATATAACAAGGCCCTTCATGGAGCAAAAATCTGAATTTCGATGAAGTCCAACTTATCCATTAATGTTTCTTTACGGATTGTGCTTTTGGTGTCAGGTTTAAGAACTCTTTACCAAGTCCTAGATTCTGAAGATGTTCCCATATTTATTCTTGCAAATATTTCATGACTTGCTTTTTATATTTAAATATATGTCCTCTTTTTGAGTTGACTTTTATATAAGGTGAGATGTGGGTGAAGGTCATTTTCTTTCCTCTCCTCCTTTCTCTCTTTCCCTAACCCCGGTGACTATCCAATCACTTCAGCACCACTTGTTGAAAAGACTACTCTTCCTCCACAGAATTGCCCTTGTTCCTTTGTTTAAAAATTACTTGGTACATCAATTTTCTGCCAATACCATGCAGTCTTGATGGCTAAAGTATCAAAAAATACTTCGCTGGGATTTCAGTAAGAATTATGTCAAGCCTATACTTTATAGAGGAGACTTGACATCTTTACTGTGTTGAGTATTTCAATCCAAGACTATTGGTGTGACTGTTTGTTTTGGCCTTCTTTGATTTCTTTCATCAGCATTTTTTTTGTCTTAGCAAACGAATCCTATATATGTTATGTTCATTCATATCTAAGTATTTCTTTTTTAAGAATTTGTAAATCATATGGAATGTTTAATTTTGGTTTTCATGTATTCATGCTAATTTGTAAAAATACAATTAAATTTTGAATATCTTTATTTTGTGACCCTGCTGAACTTAGTTACTAATCCTAGGTTTTCTTTTCTTTTTTTCTGTGAATTCTGCAGATGTTTCCATGGAGACCATCATACCCTTTGCAAAAGCAAGACTTTATTTTCTTTCTTTCTGACCTGCAAGCCTTTCATTTACCTTTTTGCCTTATCTTACTACCAGAACTTCTGGCCCTAAATTGATAACAGTGGCTAGAGCAGGCACCCTTACCTTGTTCTTTATCTCAAGTGGAAAGCACTCAGTGTTTTATGAGATTTATTGTTAGAAGATGTTACTTATCATTCCCCTCTCTTCCAAGCTTTCTGAGACTGTGTGTGTGGTTTTTTTTTTTTTTTTTTTTTTTTTTTTTGCCATGAATGGGTATTGAATTTTATCGAATATTTTCCCTGCATCAATTGATGTAATCCTATAGTTTGTGTTCTTTTCCCTATTCATGGTGGACTACATCGATTGACAAAAGTATGTATGTACCTGGCAATATTAGCCTTATAAAATGACTTGTGAAATATTCCCTTTCTATCTTTTTGGAAGAAATTGTGTAAAATTGTTTTTGAAACTTTGAACATTTGTTGTATTTCTCTTTAGTGAAATGGTATGGGCATGGAGATCTCTTTTTAGGAGTTTAAAAGATATAAATTAAATTTATTTATGAGTTGTGAAGCTCATCATGGTACCTATTTAATCTTGAATGAGTAATCTTCGTGGAACTGGTCCATCTCATCTAAATTGTCAAATTTTTGCATGTAGCTGAGTGTGGTGGGACATTTACTTGAAGGACTGAAACAGGAAGAGACCAGCCAGGACAAGTTAGTGTGACCCTGTCTCAAAAAAGAAAAAAATGAGGTGGGAATGTAGCTCAGTTGTTGAGCACTTGTCTAGTGCACGTGAGGCTGTGTTCAATCTTCTGTACTACAAGCGATATTTTTTGTATTGTTGTTTGTAGTGTTTCCTTGTCCTGCTAACGATGGCTACAATGGCTGTGGTTTTGTCTCCGGTATCATTTGTAATATTGGTGATGTATGCCTTCCTTCTTTGTTTTTCTTTGACTGTCTTGCAGTTGGTCAATTTTTCAAAGAAGCAGCTATTTGTTTCATTGATCTTCAGTAATGATTTCCAGTTTTCAATTTTATTGATTTTTTTTCTTTGTCTTTTCTGATTTCTGGTGCCCTCCTTCTACTTCCAGCAGGGGATATTTAAGCTCTGGGTAAAGGTAGGTGGGAAGGAGGGGAGGGTGGAGAAGTCGTTGAGGGGATCACTCCTGTGACAGGGTCGTGGATGGGGCAAGCAGGTGGAGCTGATGGAATAGGTCGAAGACATCCCACGTGACAGCACTGTCAGAGCAGCCGTTGCAGATAGGCTTTCTTCCTGACTCCAGGCTGCATTAATAATGAGCTGGAGGCAGTGAGGACGGCAGCTTCCACGAGGCATGTGGCTGCTTCATGGCTTCTCCTGAAAGGGACCCACGGTCTAGCAGGGCTTTGGTTGCTGGGTGAGGCAAGATCCAATTTAAACCCTGTCAGAAAGAAATGTATGAGGAAGCTGAGACCCTGTCATCCAGAGGCATCACTTCCTCATGCCAGCACGAATGTGTAAAATTCTGGGGATCTCTCATGTGCGTTTAAGAAGCCTCCTGGACACCTGGAAATAATGGTGCTAGACACTCAGATTTCCTACAGGGCCCAAGAGCTGCCTCTTGGTTGTGGCGATAAAGTGGCTTGAAAAGTGCCCAGTGTAGCCTCTTGCCCTGACGGGACCCAGGAGGTGTCCAGTCCCAGTCTGCCCAAGTTGTCGTGGGGGTAGGCAGAGTAGGCAGAGGGAGCTTGGTCCTGACAGCACAGCAGTCCCCCACCCTTACCCCATCATTTCATCCATTTCATGGGAGAACCCAGGCGCTTTCCACATGTAAATATACGAGGAGAGACTTTCCCAGATCTTTGGGAGTTTAGACAGTTCTTATAAAATGGTATTTTGATGAGCTGAGCATAAATGAATTGGAAACATACAGATAACATTTCTCCAGAGTTTAAAAACTGAGAAAAAGAAGTGTTTGGCAAAAGGTCTGAAGGGCTGGGCCAAGTGCTTAAAAAGTGATTTGAGATGTTGTGATGAACTCAAACTACCACCAGCTTCTCCTGTCTCAGCTGCTTCAGAAAGCTCAGAAGGGGGCCCTCTAGCTGGAGGAGAGCTTCTTCCTCTCCCAGGGATGGTTGTCTGTAAGGGCCTTCCCACCTGGGCTAAATTTGTTGTCAAAATTCTGTTCATCTGCCTACCTATCCATTTGTCCATCTGTCTGTTCATCCACTCATCCATCTGTCCATCTGCCCACTCGCCCAAATGTTCCTTGGCGCATCTATCTACCTCTCCCTCATTCAGCACCTCCTGTGTGCATGGCCGAGGGAGGACAGAAGGCAACAGAGCTCAGTGTCGTGGTGGGAGAACCCTGTAAACAAAGGACAGGCTGGCCCCAATAGGTGCCAGGCAAGAGTGGCACCTCTGAGAGATTGTAAGGGTGATGAGCTTGCCAAAGCTTTCAGTATCACCCCGAGGGAGTACAGGGATATTTCCTCTTTAGTCCAGGGACTCTCAAGTTGAGATATTATTTGGTATGGAAGTGAAGGAGGTGGTTCACCCTGCTCCCATCTCAAAGCTGCCTCAAAACTGCTTCAAAACAGAGGAATATAGACACCACAGCAGTGGGATGGTCATGCTTGCTCAGGGGGACTCCTTCTTCGACCTTGTTCTAGGACTATTGCTTGCTACCCCTGTGACCCCGACCACCAGCCTTTAGGGCAAATACTCTTATTCTCCCTGAGAAAATGGAGGCTGAAGGTGCGCCTGGCTAGAAAGGGGAGAACTGAAGCTTGAATCTGGACCCATTGAGCCCTGGACTAGGGGATTGGACTTTTCCTAGCTGATAAGAACAGAGGCAGGTGACTCACTGCCCATTTATGTAAAACCCAGCTGTGTCGTTGGGTTGGGCTGTGTAATGTTAGACCTTACTCATGAAGGAAAATTGCTGAGAACAGCGAGGCCCATGGAGGTCTCTAAGCAAGCCTGGGTGCTTTTGATGCAGAAGACAGAAACCTAGAAGGGATTTAGAGGCCTTATGACCTGATGTTGATTCCTAACCTGTTATCTGACACCATCTTATCCAAAACGACAAGATCTTACAGCATCGACCTTTTTCTGTCTTGGGTGTAAGTGTGCTTTGGGGCAGTGGTATACATGTAAATTGTGGCATCTGTTGGGGAAGTGTTTTGGCCCTTCTCCTTTTTCCCTATCTCTCTAACTCATTACAATGAGAAACCCCTTGCCACCATGCTCTGTGTGCAAGGGGATTCTGTAAGTGACACTGGCATCCTTGTTTGCCTCTAAACTTAGATTCACTGTTTATGCAGCAGCCGCCACAAATGCAGACAGATCTGAGATGTGGCGTCAGCCACTGAGCTACCTGGAAGGCACAGCTGCTTCTATCTGTGTTGTCCAGACTGAGGAACAGCTCTCAGAAAAGCTCCAGAAAAATCAGAGTACAGGCTACTTTTGAGTAGTGCAGAGATTACGTTTAAGACATGTAAGAAAGAATCTACAAAGGTATTATTAGATGACCGGCTCAACAGATTGTGAATTTTACCCTCATGGATGTCATTGAGGATGCCTGAATATTGTTTGGGATGTGGGATGATTCTTTGTTGTGAAAGATTGGTCTAGAGTTATTAGTTCTATTTGGTAAATGTCATCAGTATCCCTCTCTCATTGCGGTGACAACAGAAAAGGCCCTGTTGATTTCCTAAATGTCCCCAGTGGGGCCTTATCTTCCTCCTGTTTTATGTTCTAACAAAACCTGCTTGTATAAAAGGAACATTCTAGAAAGCATAAGCAGCCAGTCTGCTCAAGTCAAAGCCTTCGTTTGGTAGAGGGGTGCTATTCTCTTTCCCACTGAGACCATGTGACCTTTCTAGAAATCTAGAAACTTTTGAGGCTCATTTAAACTTAGCCCTTTGAACCACAGCAGCATATTGCCATGGCTTTCTTACATGGTGAGGTTACTCTTTTCACACTGCTCAAAATGAGAAAATGGCTGTCACATTTGAAATGAACAACTATTAAGAATGTGTTCTAAAAAATCAGAATAACTTGGCGTTCTGGAAGTTTTGCTACTCTCAACCCCAGCAAAGGTAGTGGTACCACTGCTTATATAAATGCAGCAATTTCCAAGTGCTGGGCTGAAATACAGCATGTTATGCAGGAGCCCCATGCCCATGTGGATAAAAGGTAAGGCTCTGTCTTTAGCACCCTTAGGTTACCCTCTGTTGTACACAAGCTTCCTGGACACAGATGGCCCAGAGGCCTTCCCTTTGATCGCCAGCCATGGCTTGAGCTGCATTGTGAGGAAGGCCTCAGACACTTTTGCTAGGCCGCTCTTCCGAGAATTCTGAGGCACTTGGATCTGTAGAGGGGATCTGAGTATGCTGGGATCTGGAGGCACTGTCCTTGTCCGGGCTGAAATGTCCAGGCTTCAGCCATCACTGCTGTCCCCAGAAGCTGCTAGGAGCAAAGCCAGGTGGCCCTCAGCCGTTCCTTCATGAAAGGAGCCAGTCAAGAGGCTAAACGACACGCCACAGGCACCCGTAGCTGTAACAGTCGCTTACTCCATTCTGAATCCAGGGCAGGGAGGAACTTCAGCTCTCACCAGCTCCAGTCTTTCTACTTCCTGATGTGTGACAGCAAGAATTACTGTGAGGAGGGACTGGTGGCAAAGCTCACATTTGTGGTCTAACTCTCCCCACCCCCAAATTCTCTTTCTGTTAGTATGTATCTGCACTGCATAATAATTACCTTAAATTTGAGGGACTGGTGCTGACACATATCACATATTTCCACACACTTTTGACTCTTCTCATCCTGTGATAGTTTTATCCCCCATATCAGCTCTGAGACAGAGGAGCTGTTAAGTCCCTTAGGCTACACAGCAGGAAACTGAGTCCCAGGCAGGTGAGGTAACTGGCTTATAGTGTGTCCCTGCGAAGTGCTGAAACTAGAACACATGCTGCTTGTCCTCAAAGCCTGTGATGATGACAGATGACAAACATACTAAAATTCTGGGCGCCTCCTGGCCCGAGGAAGGTCTTTGCTAAGCCACGGCAAACCTGTGTTCACCAGGGAAACCTGTCTTCTCTGAGAGAATTAGAAAGGTGAGTCCCAATTCTGGTCTTTTAGTGAAGGGGGTATTTATTGAAGCTGGTAAGTGGCTGAACACTGAGACTCTACAGCTATTCTGTGCCTCAGTATCTTAAAACTTTTGCTGTTGAGCTGGAAGTGGTGGTGCAGGCCTATAATCTCAGCACTCCGGGAGGCTGAGGGGGAAAGATTGCAAGTTGGAACCTATCCCGGGCAACTTAGTAAGATTCTGTCTTAGAATCAAAAATAAAAAATAAGCTATGGGCTTGATCCCTAGTCCTCTGTCCCACACAAGAAAAAATGCCACTAGAGAAAAGTTTCCAGGATATCCTGGCCTATCAGAGTGCTTTGAGAGTAGGGGTGGCCAAAGGAGGCTTTGGGAGACATCAGAGCATTACATACTGTTTATCAGTCTTCCCTAAAGTAACTGTACTGCTGTGAGTACTCACTGAGTAGTCTCCACTTCTGGTTGTGTCTGGCATTTCCTGCTGCTTGTGCCAGTTCTGGCCAATGAGCTATGAGCTAAGGAGCCACTGTTAACTCAGTTCCCATGAGAGATGCTCCGGAGCTTTCTTTTCTTCATCACAGGGTAGGCAACATTTGAGGGGATGGTTTCTCCATCAGTCAGGGCATCAAGAGACCCAGTGAGTACCAGAGTTGAGGCTGGGAATGAAAACCGAGGCCTGCTCAGCTGGGTAACTGTGGGGCATCTGGCAAGGAAAACCAAACCAGGAGAAATGGGTGTCCAAGGTTAATATTGGTCAGAGATTAAGCACCATACTCTGTCTTATGGTGAGAAAGAGGGGAGACAGAAATATGTCCAACAATAAATGAATGAATAAAGATGTGGTATGTTTATATAATTTAGTACTACTCTGCCATAAAGATGAATTTGAGCCTTTTGTAGGAAAGTGGATGCAAGTTGAGACTAATATGCTTAGTAAAATGAGGTTAAAGATCATGATTTCCCTAATATGAGAAGACCAAACCATAAAAATGTAAAAAACATGAAAGGAAGCAAGAAGATAGATTTTGTGGAGAGGGAAAGGGGATGTGGGAGGTGGTTGAATGGTGGGAAGGGGAAAGGGATTTAACATGTAAATTTAAAAAAGAGAGAGAGAGAGAGAGAGAGAGAGAGAGAGAGAGGAAACAGGATTGGAACCAAGTGTGATTCCAAGAGTGCA
This sequence comes from Ctenodactylus gundi, assembly GCA_004027205.1. NCBI lineage: Eukaryota > Metazoa > Chordata > Mammalia > Rodentia > Ctenodactylidae > Ctenodactylus > Ctenodactylus gundi. The sequence goes on from PVKB01000821.1 coordinate 531,186, forward strand.
GGTGTCCTGCTTCCCAGTAGCTGTCCTGTGGTCACAGAGGCCGATGGCTGTGAGATCATAATCAGGAAGGGACAGGGGATCTGTGATGGAGGCTGCCTCCCAGAGTATCCAGGTCTCTGCACACATAGTGGGTCTGGAGTTAGTTGGGGAACAAGATGTGCCAGAAAGATCATCTTGGATGATAGGGGAAGCTGCATTAGTGATGCATTGAATAGGCCAGTCTTGCCTTGCTCTCAGACTCTGCCCATCTGTGGGCTCTGACTCCATGGGTGCTTTGCCTTTGATCTGTAGAGGCAGCCCTTACTCTCCCTGGGCCAAGGTGGCATCTCAGCACTCGCCTCTCCTTGGTTGCTAGCTTTGGGCCTTCACAGCAGCAAGTGGGAATGATTTTAGGGAGCTGTTGCCTGAAATGAGAGAGTTCTGTAGCTTGGCTTGGGGGTTTCAGTCAGCTTGGGCATCTCTAACAGTAATACCATGTAGTGTATAATTTCCAAACAGTAAGAATTATTTTTCATACTTCTGGAGGCTGGGATGTCCACAATCAAGATGCCAGCTTGCTCATTGTCTGGTGAGGCCTGCTTTTCACAGATAATGCCTTCTGTGTGTTCACATGGTGGACAGGTGGGAGAGATAGGTGGTCTTTATAAGTCTCTTTTATAAAGTGACTAACCCATCCGGGAGAGTGGAACTTTCATGGCCCGATCACTTCCCAAGAGATCCTAGCCTTAATACTGTCCTTGGGGATCAAGTTCCTGCGAATTTTGGAAGGACGTATTCAGACCATAGCACTCGACATAGCGCAGGCCTCCCGCCTGGTCTGGGTGGGGTTCAACATGGAGTGGTGCAGAGGAAGAGTGGTCTGCTGTTATCTGGAATCACTGGGCATTGATTTGTATCCTTGCTTTCCAAACCTGATGTGCATTTAAGTTATTTGGAATCTAGGGGAAAGGCAGACTCGTTCTGCAGGTCTGCGGTGGGGCTTGGGGTTCTGCATTTCTCTTATGCTCTCAGGCTGGTTCAGATGCTCACTTGGAGTTGTGAGGATTTTGGTGACCCAGACCTCCTTCCAAGAACACGGAGCACTGGAGAGACCCAGTCAGGTCTACCTGCACAGGCTCCAGATCATCCCTGGAGCCCTGTTTGGAGCCTGCAGTGTCTGAGGGGCCCTGCAGGTCTGATGATAGTAGTAACTGGTAAGAGGCTTTAATATCAGCCCCTGTACACACAGGTTTAGAGTAGGCTGGATTTTATTTGGTCTCTGAAATTTTGCCAGTTTGGCCACAGAATAGATTGTCAGCTCCAAAATAAGTCTTATTTTCTAGCATGTTGAAATAATTAGAAGTAGAGGAGCTTTTCCCGGTCTTTTTGCATAGAGAACACGGTGAGGGATGTAAATCAAAGCTGAGCTAATGCAGTGGCTCCCCAGGTGCACACATGCCTTCTGCCCGGTATGCGATCAAGCATGAAGTTAGGTGTTCCTGGGAAGGGATCTTGCAGGCAAACCTGAGGTCCCAAATAGACTGACTTTCAGGAAAAGAGATTACGTTGGGCAAGACCAACATAGCCAGGTGTGCCCTCAGAAGGAGCTTGGCTCTTTCTGATGAGAGACACTCCAAAGATGAGAGGAAATTGATGTGCCTGGGAACTCTCCATGGCTGGCTTTAATGATGGTGGGGTCAGTGTAGCAGGGAATGTGGGTGGCAGCCCACCACTTTCCCTTTTAGTACCACAGAGGCTTCTGTCCTACAACTCATCTTGTAGCCTGACTGAGCTGCTGGCAGAATCTCCTCTTGACCTTCTAGACAAGAGTTCTTCCCACTCAGACTTCAATTTCAGCCTTGAAAGACCTGAGCAGAGAATCCAGCCTGGCATGTGCAGACTTCCGATCTAATGAACTGGAAGTGACACATGGGTGTGGTTTTAAGCTGTTAAATGTGGGATAATTTGATATGCAGCCATATAACACTAATGCAGCCATAAGAGACTTCTACCACCTCGGAAACTCAAGTGGGACACAGCCCTCTGCAGATAAATGGGAGAATTTATCTTTTATCTTGACTGCAGGGTCAGAGTTGTCACAAAGTGAGGATTTGAATCTTTAAGTTGTAGTTTTGCTTTTAATCTTAAAGCTTTTTTAAATGTAAAATTTGATTGTTTCCCCTTTTCATACTATTATTATTATTAATAGTAGTAGTAATAGTAGAACTACGATGCCTTTAAAGTAATTGTGCCTGGTATTATTTTAAGTACAGTACTTGTGTGCTCCTGGTCAGCCTGGAAGGAGAAATATGATTTGAAAATATTTATTTAATTATTTTGCTGTCCCAGGGTTGTGGGCGTGGGAGAGGGTTTGGGGTGGTAAAGCCACGTCAAGATATTGCCATTGGTTGCATGCTGGTTTTGCTTCTGGTTAATCATTAATCAGGTTTTTACAAGGCAATCGTAGTTGCTTAGCTCAGTGGTGTACAATATTTGGTTTTATCACTCAGACATGTGGGGGCAGCATTTCACATAACTACTCTGAAGGAAGACTTGCAGAGGTGCGGCTCATTCCTCGGTTCTCCCTGACGCCAGGCTTTCCAGATCTGCCTATATAGACTTTGAAGGCACCTCAATAATGGGACTTTTTGTGGATGACCTTGCAAACCCCATAGACTCAGCACCATTTACAAATAACTCCTAGTATTTACTATTATTCTTTTTTTACTAGTGCATGTTAATAGTACATGACGTTGGGTTGATTTTGTGAAGGTGGTACTCAAGGTGTCTTAATGAATTTCAATCCCATTTCTCCCCTCTTCCTTCTCCTTCCATTTTGTCTCCTCTTCTTTATCTCCAAAAGTCTGGCTTTTGGTTTCTTACCCTCTCTCTTATATTTTAATTCCTTTTAAAATTAATTATGTATTTTTTAAACAAGTTTCAGAGTCTGACTAATTTTGCTTAGCATGATGGTTTCTTCCATTTTCTACAAACTACATGGTCTTATTCTTTATAGCTGGGTGGCACCCTATTGTGCGTGTATATCGTATTTCCAGGGCAAGGGCTGTACTCACTGAGCTATGCCCCAGCTCCTATCGTATTTCCTTTTCCCATTCATCTGCAGATGGGCATATAGGCTATTTCTACAGCTTAGCGACTGTGAGTTGCACTGCTATAAACATGGGCATGGATGTATCATTATAGTATTCAGTCAGTTTTTTGGGGATTATGCCCAAGAATAGTATAGCTGTGTGACCATTAATCAAGCTCTGTCACGTGAATGTCTTAGGGCACTCAGCTGATTGATGGGGTAGAGTTTTGGGTGTAGGGATGACTGACCTACAGGCCAACAAATTAAGAGAAGACCCACCATGGATGAGGGTAACACCTACCAACAGACTGGCAGCTTGAACTGAATAAAAAGGAGAAGAAAGGAGAAAGGCTTTAGGCTTCGCTTAGCCTGAAGGAGCTGTGGTCCTTGCTGTGGCCTCTGAACATGGATCTGCTGCTCAGACTCAGGCTGGCTGTTCTACAGAGAGATTCCAGACCATCAGTCGTGTTCTGCCCTGTAGCCCTTTGCTCTCAGGCTTCCATTCTTTTCATCTGAGCAGCTATTAGATCCTCCAGCTGTCCCACGTTTAGACTGCTATTTTGGAATTTTCTTTCTGATATCACAGGTGGCTAATGGGAATGCTTCACTTCTGACTTGATAAGCTACGTTAATGAATCCACATACATATATTACATATATTTCCTATTAATTCTTGTACTAGTTAGGGTGTTTCTAAGAACCTTAACTAGTACAAGTTGTCAAAAAAAAGATGGCTATAAGTACTTGGGTTTATGTATCTTCTATTCTATTGGTATACATTTTGGTTTTGTGCCAGTACCATGTTACCATGTTACCATGGCTTGACGTGTCTTGAAGTCCTGTATAGTGATGCCTCTAGCTTTTCTTTTTGCTTAGGACTTTTTATCTTTTCACTCTTCTGGGTCTTTTCCAATTCCAAATGAAATTTATATTACTTTTTCTTTTTCTGTTAAGAATGTTGTTGGTATTTTAACACGCATTGCGTCGAATCATTGGATCTATTTTGGTAATATGGCTGTGAACAATATTAATTCTGCCAGTCCAGGAACAAGGAAGGTCTTTCCATTTTCTAAAATTCATCTTCAGTTTCTTTTTTCAGAGCTTTGTAATTTCAGTTATAGAAGTGTCCTTGCTAACCTCCTCGGTTAGCTTGATTCCTTTCTGAACACTTGTCACTTCGACTCTGTCATCAGTGGCTGGAGTTTTTCTTCTGATCGATGTATATTATACTGTCTGCACTTTCAGTTGAGTTTCCTATTTGATTGGTTGAGGTTTTCATCTCCAGGTTTTCTACTTAGTTCTATTTTAGGACTTCTCTTTACTGACATGGTCATTCATATCTTTATTGTCTTCCTTCATCCACTCAATTGCTTATTTGGATCATCTCTTTGAGTTCATTGGTCGTTGTAGGAACTGATTCACTCAATTGCCTTTTTACCTTCTCTTTGATCTCATTAACCACTTAAACTCTCAGCCTTTTAAACCCTTTAGTTGGAATTTCATCCACTTGAGAATTTTTGATGTCAGCCTTTGGGGAGTCATATATTTTTGGAGGTATCTTGTTGCCTTGTTTTAATCGTGCTTCTATATTGAGGTTTGTAAACCAGTTGGGTAGACTGTCTGTCATGTGGGGTTCTTTTTTGTAAGTGGCTTTCCCTTTGTGGTATGCTTTGGGTTGTGGGTACGTTTCTTTGTGAGAGTTTCCACTCAAATAGCTGTAGGTATTGGGTTTAGTCTCTAGTAAAGTTCTGAGAGGAAAGAGTAACGGCAAGTGACATCAACACTTCAGAAGCTGTCGGTTCCGTGAAACGTAACTTGATGGAAAGCATCTATAGTGTTAAACTAACCTGGAATAAAATACAACAAATAATATGGTGTAATAAGCTAGGCCAAATTAAGAGCTGATTGTAGTAGATGGGCAAAAGAGAGCAGGAGAAAAGAATAGAAATGAAGAAGAAAAAATAAAAAAAGAGAATAAAAATAATACAATACAAACTGGAAAAAAGAGATGAAGAAGAGTGGAGTTGCAGAAGTAGGCATGGGGAGGAGAGTAAGGAGAGTAGAGAATGGAAGGGCGTGAGAGAGGAGAAAAGGGGGTTGGATCAGTCAGGCAAGTCCAGATATTTGTAAGGAGTGACTGTTGGTGTGGGACTGCATGCCAAAGCAAGGTAGGGTGTTAGGGGCTTAAAGCAGAAAACCAGTGCAGCCGCATTGTGTATCTGTTTGTAAAAAGACTGGCTCTTGTGATATGAAACCAATTACCAATAAAAATGCAAAAATGTAAAGTGTAAAAGAAAAAAGAAAGAAAGACGATGGCTTTGTTTCATTGATTGTTTTGCTGTTGCTGTCCTTAGCCTGTGGTGTTCAGAGACCTCTTCTGCTCCCTTCTGTGAGTCGTAGCCTCTGGCTCTCAGCCAGCCGCGACCTTGCAGGATGCCCCGCCCTGCCTTCTCCTCTTTCCATCTCGGGACTCCCGGGTCTCTTGTCTCAGCTCACCAGACCTCTGTGATTTCGGTGGTGTCTGGGGATAGGAGGAGGTTTTCTTAGCGATGCAGGTTCATTCTCTTCAACCCTAGTGGCCGCAGGTCCTAGCTACCCCAAACCCCTGAGTTTAGCTTTAGCTCTCTTTCTCCTGTGCCCAGTGCCAGGGAGGCAGAAGCCCAAGCAAAGGATGTCTGGTCTATTGCTTGCTGCTTCTGCCCCTGAGGATGGCAGACCCTGAGAGGGTTGCACTTTCTCATACTCCAGGCCGTGTCCTGGTGGGGGAACTGCATGGCTTGGCCAGTGCTGTGGGCAGTCGTGTCTAGGGAGAGAGCCCAGCTGTGGCTGCCTCCTGCCTTATTCCTTTGAAGGTTTCTGTGCATTTTGCAGAATGGCTTGGTCGCCAAACCTGAGCTGGGACCAAGCCTGGGAATGGGGTAGCACTTTCCTATTATTATCACAGACAAACTCTGACCTGTAGCCTGGTGGGGAAATCACATGGCTTTGCAGGTACTGTGGGTCATGGCATGAGCTGGGGGCAGCGCCTGAGTTGGGTACCACTTCATTATTATTATTATTGTTGTTGTTGTTGTTAGTAGTAGCAGTAGGAGGAGGATTGGAGATCCAGCCCAAGGCTTTCACACTGAGCTAAATACCCAGTCCATTTTCATTTTTAATTTTAAGACAGGATCCTGCTAAGTTGCTAAATTTCCCATGTTGAGCTTGAACTTGTGACCCTCCTGCCTTAGCCTCCCAGAGTGCTGGGATTATAGGCCTGTGCTTCCTAGCTTTATCCTCTTTTTTTCTTTTCTTTTTCTTCTTCTTCTTTTTTTGTATTTCACTTGTTCACTATCCCAATCAGGTTATATTCCAGTAGTTGGGCAGTTTAGTGATCTAGAAATGCCCTGTCTCAAATAAAAAAATAAAACAAAAGGTATATATAAGAAAGGCCAGGGGCCTGTGTTCATCCCCAGTACCAAAAGAGAAAAAAGGTGATGCTGTTGTATCTGTTGGCTGTGGTATTGTTTTACCACAGCGTCCTCTTAGCTGTGGACACTTGCCTTTGCGAGTGAGCAGTGCTTTCCTGTGTTTTGTATCAATTCTTTTGGAAGGCTTATTCACAAATTCATTTATTTAATTTATTGTGCAGGTATCTTGCCCCAGGAACTGTTAGAAGCTAAAGACTTATCAGTAAATAAAACAAACAAAGGTCAGTACTCTCATCAGCTGGTTGTTAATTTTAAACCTTAAATTTGCTTTTAAGAATTATATAGAGTTTAACTCTGTAGTCCAGACCCTCTTGAACTCACTGTGTAGTTCAAGTTGGCTTTGAACTCATGGCAGGGCTCCTGCCTCAGTCTCCTGAGTGGTAGGATTACAGGTGTGCACCACCATGCCCAGTTTATGTGGTGCTGGGGATTCAACCCACTGCCTTCTGCATGCTAGGCAATTGCTCTACCCACTGACCTATGCCCCCAGCCCCAGATTTTCATTTTGCAAGTAAATTTACACTATTTTTTCTTACTATTGACATTTTGCCACTGCATTTAAAACTATTTAGAAGGCGGTAATTATGGAGGTTGGCAGTCGAGGGCTGGAAGCTTGCCTCTGCCTCCACTCCAGGTCTTCTTGTGGGTGTCCGTCTGCTGTGGCCTGCCCATCACAGCTCTTGCAAGGATTCAGGGCACTCCTGTCTGCCAGGTGCTTGATCAACAAGAAGCAGTTGGTGAATGACTGATTTTGCATGAGTAATGCATGACTATTTTGCATTTTACAAATCAGCAAATGGAGCACACATTTCATCAATCACATTGTTTTGGTTTATTGAATACCTAGAACACACCCCTGTCCCCAAGGCTACAGCACCTTGGTCCTTTTGCATGTGATACACTTCCTCCTTTTGTTCATCTGACTCTCTGATGTCAGCATCACTGACACAAATTCAGGCACTAAATTAATTGTTAATTCTCTGTTAACACTGAAAACAAACCCAGGCTAAGATGGCAGCTTCCCTGCTTCTAAAAACTGTCTAAGCTCATTTTCAATAAAGCTTTTTCTTTACTATAGTATTGGCTTCTGTGTACTCTGGGCAGTAAGCCCTTGCTTGGTAACAAAAGCAAGAAATTTAAAATCAGGATTTGTTGTCTTTCTTGGAAGTTTGTAAGTGGGCAGGAGGTAAGTGGTGGCTGCCCCTTGTACACAGGGTCTGGGGCTCTGGGGTGATTTGGTATCTGTAGTTGTTCCTTTGACCAACAGCCCCCAGTATTTGGGTTTGTGGCCCCCCAGTGAGCACACCGAAATGTTGCGGGACTCAGAGTAGAGCCACATCATGTACTTGGACATGGCATGAGCAAGCTTTTATTTTTTATCTTGCAGTTTTTCTACTGTTGTTGAATAATATAGAGCCTTGAGATTATTTGTAATATACAGTTTATTTCATGTGTATCTAAATGTTGTTTAATGCTTCTAACAGTTACAGAGGTGTATTTTGCTCCTGGAAAATGGGGAGCTATTTTGGATAAAGCCTCCCACAAAAGATAAATGCTCCACGGAGGAGACATGTCCGGGACCCTGCCATCCTCCAGGACCAGCCACCTTGTCCAGGCTGAAGGGTGGGAGCCTGATGTCCCAGACTTTCCTAGGTAAACTGAGGCATGTTGCCACTATCAGGAACTTGGCCTCCAGGACAGGAGCCTCCGGTAGTCCCGAGTTGGAAGAGGCGGCCTCTGCCGTGCTGCCGCCAGTGTTACGCGAGGGCCAGCCCTTCATGTGAGGTCTTTGATTTCCTTCCTCTTGGGTTTCCTTCGCTGCTCATCCCATTCTCTTTATTTTGGGTTGTCTTCATACTGTAATTTACCGGTGCTTGATCAGCCTTGGCTCTGCATCCTTATTTAGATAAAAGACGTGTGTGTGTCCCACCTCTCACTTTCCTCACCTGCGCACCTCATGGGTCTTGGAACTGGTGGTTACTTCATAAATTAAAAAAGGGAAGCAAGAACAGCTGCAGAATGTTTAACTCGGCTTCACAAACGGCATTGAGGAGAAGAGAATGGTACCTTCCAGCCCAGGCAGAGATTAATTATCATTCCACAGATGACCAGAGGACCAGTGGGGACATATACAAGGGGGAGGGGCACCGCAGGTGGCCCCTTCCCTGCCTGCAGCCAGCCTGGAGAGAAGAGGTCAGGTGAGAGGGACCTGCCCACCCTTTCCATGGCCAGAATCATCTCTACTTCTCTTTTTAGCTGTTTCTCTTCATGCCCTCCTTTGATGAAGCCTTTCAATGCTTTCTGAGCCTCTTTTCCAAGGAGGATGTTGATGGACACCTTCCCCAGGCGTGGGGCAATGACAGCTGGGGAGGGGGTGAAGAGGTGGGGAGGGTGAAGGCTGGGAAAGGTGATGGAGGTTGGGCAGAATCTACATGTAAGCCCAAGTTCTATTGTGCAGGTGACTGAGGATCTTTAATGAGTGTTGGGTTTGTTTGCTTATGTATTTATTTATTATATTGGAATGACTTGCTAAGTCATTAAGTTGCACAGGCTGGGCTTGAACTTGTGATGCTCCTGGCTCAGTCTCCCAAAAGAGTTCTTGGTTTATAGATTCACAGTGTCTCGTTCAGACTCATTCATAAACGTGAAACACCTTTTCTATTCCAGACCCATTTTTTGTCCTCTGCAATTGTCTTAGTTACTTTTTTGTCATTGTGATTCAATACCCAACATCCACAATTTAGGGAGGAAAGATTTATTGTAGCTTACAGTTTCAGAAGGTCACAGTCCATTCACAGGTAGGTGGCTGGAAAATGGTGGGAGCACATGGCAGGGCTGGAGCGGGGCAGGATCAGAGCCAGAGCTCCAGCAGCAGAGACCCTCATAACATGGTGGTACAGAGAGAGACCGGGAGGAAGGGCAGAACCGCACATCAGCACACACTCCTCCAGGTCCATCCTCAAGCACCCGACCCTTTCCAGCAAGGTCCCACTTCCCAACCCTACACAGTATCCATAGGAACATGAGGCTTTCAGATCCAAGCCACCACATTCCACCCCTGGCCCCCAAAAGACTGATGTTTATTCCCTTAACCAAGTAATTAGTCCTTTTCCAAGAGTTGCTAAAGTCCCAATAGTTCAGCACTGCTAAAAAGACCAAGTCCAAAGTCTCCTTTGAGATGCAAGGCAAACTCAGCTGTTAAAACCAAAGAGTTAAGCACTTCCAACATAAAATGGCACAGGGTAAACATTGCCATTCCAAAGGGACAAATAGGAGGATAAAATGCAATAGGACCAAAACAGTTCCTAAACCCAGCAGGGCAAAGATTAATTCCTGTAGTCCCATGTCCAACACCTGGGGTAAAAATGTGGCAAGATGTGAACTCCAAAGGTCTTGGGTGGGCCCGCCCCGCCCCGCCCCGCCCTGCCTCGCCCCGCCCCGCCCCTACAGCATCACTGCTGGCTGCAATTTTCATCTTCTTTCCTTTGCAGCCTGCAGCTTTCCTCAGCAAGATGATCCATGCTCCTGGCTTCTCCACATTCCTGGGTTCTCCATTGCACCTTTGGCTTCTCCTTTACAACTTCTCACATTGCCCTCCCAGGGGCACACTGCCTGGCCTCCAAGGCCTTCCTCTGAAATCTGGGGGGAAGCCTCCCTGAATTCACAATTTCAGCACTTTGCAACCTTTAAAGCCAGGACTGCATGAACATTGCCAGGATCTGCCACTGGCTTGAGCAGTAGCCTGGCCTCCTTGGACAATTGCTGTAAAAGTCTCTGAGTTCTTAGATGGTTGAAATCCAGGCTGTTGAACTGTAAAAGACATTTTTTCTTTTGGTCCTGTGGTATGCTTCTCAAAGTCTTTGGCCTCTCCACCCTTGAGCTGGTGAAGAGTGGGGGGTCATGGGGGTGGGGCTGTTGATTTTGGAAATGCCCTTCAGGCATCTTTCCTATGGCCCCATAGTGCTTCTTTTTAATGCTAATTTCTTTAACTTCCCTGTGCTCTGGGCCCACCACTGCTGGCCAGTTTGGCCTGGCACTGAAAGCCTTTGATACGATTTTTCTCTGCCATTTTATCTTGTCTTTTGCCACAGAGCTGGCTAAAAGCCACAAACAGCAGCCATGTAACAATCTGAACATCAGTCTGCCTCGAGATTTCCTCCACCGGAGTAAGCAGTCCACTGCCCTTAATCTGTTTCAGGCAAAGTCTCTGGACAAGGGCAAAATGCTGACAAACTTTTTTGCCAGAGCATAGCGCATGTGGTTTTTAGGCCACTTGCCCGTACAGTCCTCCTTCCCATCTGAAACTTCTTGAGCCTGACCTTTCCAAGCCACACTTTTATGAGCATTCTGCTCTTCTGAGCCCTGATGAGAATCTCCCATCAGGCTTGGCTCAGAGAACTCTAACGCTTCTCCAGGCAGCATCCTTAAGCTTTCCAAACCCTCCCGCGAACCAGTTCCAAAGGCCTTGAGGCCAAATGGTCAGGTAAATTACAGAAATGACCCCACTTGTTTGTTACCAACTTCTGTCTTAGTTACTTTTTCATTGCTGTGACTCAGTACCTGACATCCACAAATTTAGAGGAGGAAAGGTTTATTTTAGTTCATAGTTTTAGAAGGTCACAGTCCATTCACAGGTGAGCAGCTGGAAAATGGTGGAATCACATGGTGGGGCTGCAGCTAGAGCTGGATCTGAAGCTCCTGGGGCAGAGATCCTTAAAACATGGTGGTAGAGAGAGAGACTGGGAGGAAGGGAAGAACTAACATACGCCCCTCCAGGTCAAGTCCCACATAACCCACCCACTTCCAGCCAGGCCCCACCTCCCAACTGTACACAGTATCCATAGGAATATGAGGTTTGTGGGGGACACTCTAGATCCAAACCACCACAGCAATCATAATAAAAACCAAATTAAAACTGTTTTAAAAAGTACCGGCTTTAAATCTGGGCATGGCGGCACATGCCTGTATCCCAGCATTTGGAAGGCTGAGGTGGAAGGATTGCTGTGAGTTTGAGGCCAGCCAGGATTACAGAGGAAGACCCTGTTTCCTAAAAAAAAAAAAAAAGAAAAGAAAAGAAAAGTGTCAGCATAAGTTATCAACGTGTGTGTGTGTGTGTGTGTGTGTGTGTGTGTGTGTGTGTATTATGTATTTTAATACTAGGACTTTGAGTGTGCTGTACTCCAAATAGCTGTTGGGTTAAATTGTGCTAATGCCTAAGTGTTTGCTTTTCAAGAGACAAAAAATGTGAGTTAGGGGAGCCATCTTGGATGTCACATGGTACTCGTCTTAAATTAGACCCCTTTGAAAAATACTTAGTTCTCAGCATGGTGCCTGGTCAGCCTGTTAGCTTGGTCCACAGTGTCTGGTTTGTCATCACATTGTGATTACAACTGTTTGTGTGCCCCACAGTTTCAAGCCTGCCACTGTGAAGCCTTGTTTTTGGGGAGAATATGTCTAAATTGGGACTGCTCTTGGGGCACAAAGCAGTCAGCCAAGGTGGATGTGGATGAAGGGTCTTCCTGCTGTAAACTTGCCTGACCATCGCTCCAGGGTGGACCTGCAGTTCAAGATCTCTCTGGCCATGGCCTGTGAATTGAGGGCAAAACATTTTGAAGCAGATGGCATTTGGTGGGCTTATGGTAGTTTTATAATTTGTTGGATACTTGGCTCACCGCGCTGGCTTGGAGACACCTTGGATCATCTCCAGTTATCACAAGAAGGTCTTGCAAGTACTTTATGGTTCAGTTTGGATCTGAAATGTCCCCTAAGTGCCCACGTGTTAGAGGCCCGGTCCCCAGCCTGTGGTGCTACTGGGAAGTGGTGGAGCCTTTAAGAGGTGGGCCTTAGCTCATCAGGGGTATGCCTCTGAAGGAAACTGTGGGATACTGGTCTCTGTTAACTCTTTCTTTCTCGGCTGCCAGGAGGTGAGCAGCTTGTATTCCCTGCCACAATGTTCTGCCTTGCCACTGGCCCAAAAGCAGATCCACCAACAGATCTTGGACAGAAATCTTCAAATATGTGAGTCAAAATAATCCTTTTCTCTTATTAAGTCAATTCATCTCAGATATTTGTTATAATAATGGGAAGCTGACTGACACCTTCTCCTAACTAAATACATTTACACCTACGTTCATAAACCCACCTCAGCAAAGTGGGCACAGCACAGCGCAAATGACGGTAGCAGTGGGACATTTTCCCCAGTGTTTATTCTCTGCGTTCTCAGAAGCCCAGCTTAATGCTCCTTATAGTTTATGTGAGTCTTTGATCCCCACTGGCACCACCATTCTTAAAGTTAGGACTTAGGTGCTTTGTCCATTCCTCCCCAGCCCGTGCCTGAGCTCATCAACAAGTTGTGAAGAAAATAAATGGATAAATGCTGTTTCATCTTTAACAGGTGGAAAAAGGGTTTATGGCTTGATTTTATATTAAGCAAAGAATGAAAGTTGTATTAGGAAAGTTGAAATGTATTCTGTAAAACAAACCAAGCCTCCCACTCCTTTATGTACAGACCCATCAAGTACTCACACATGGGCAGGGATGCCAAAATGTAAACTGTGCTTGTCTAGTCTCCTCATGGGGAGACTTTTTCTTTTCGCGCGCGCGCGTGTGTGTGTGTGTGTGTGTATGTGTGTGTATGTGTGTGTGTGTTTCAGTACAGGGGATTGAACATAGAGCCTTCGCGCTGAGTTGCGTTCCCTTCCTCTTTTTATTGTTTACTTGAGGGAGGGTGTCCGTAAGTTGCTGAGTTACCCAGGCTGGGCTTGAACTTTCGATCCTTCTGCCTCCATTTCCTAGAGTGCTGGGATTACAGGCCTGTATTACTGGGCTTGGCCATCCTTTGTTTTTGAAGAGTAATTTCTAATATTTTCTAAAATATCATCAGCAATATGTACTGCTTTTATTGCATGACCAATACATTTAAAATAAGCCCCAAAAAACAATTTCACATTTTCTTTTCTATACAGGATAGAGTTTCAAAAGCAAATAATTTGTGTAATTACAAAAAGCAAATCACTCCTGACCCAACAGCTGGGAAATGAGAATTAGGTTGGGGATTGTGTGTGTGTGTGTGTGTGTGTGTGTGTGTGTGTGTGTGTGTGTGTAAGAGAGAGAGACTCTTAAAATTTTTAAATTTAGCAAAAAGGCCATCAAGTACAGTGGCTGAGTGCAGCTGGGTGGGGGCTTCTGTAGCCTCATGTTTCCTTCTTCCCCAGACTCAGCAACAGTTTGTCCTTCACAGAATCTATATTTCCTTGCACTCCTCTAAGAACCAGACTTGCGGGACACACATTTGGTCAGATGCCTTTAAAGAGGAGGACTTGGCTGGAGCAGATTCTCACTTAAGAAGCACAGTGGAAAATACAAACCTCAAGGCAAATCATGCTCCAAAAGGTGAAGTGTATTTTTTTCTGGTGAGCTAGACCTTCCACTTCTGCTGAAGAAGACATAAAGCCTGCTGGAGTCTTCAGAAGTAAGAGAGATTGGCTGGAATGAGACACAAGCCCAGGTACTGCTTGGCTGTCACTTTTTTTAAATGACAGATCACATGTTTAGTCTTTAGGATGTTGATGGAAAAAATGAGATAGATTACGTTCTGCTGGGTGCACCTGGGAGCATTGCCTGCCTTCTGACGAGGTCCTCCTCCTGTGCACTTGGCCTCTCCAAAACTAGTGACCAGAACGGTGAAGGGAAGTGCGGTCACTCAACTCAGAGAAAATGGGAAGAACCAGCAGAGGGAGACAGTGTGTGGTGTGACTGAGATCTGACGTTCTCACAGGTGTGCTGCTCATAGTCACCCAACAGACATGCTCATTTGAACACGCATTTGTGGAATTAAAAATTAGAGCAAGGAGCCTGGGGCTTGTAATAGTGTTCATCACAGCTATCTTAGCTATAAATGGATTCTCTCAGAGCCATCATAATGATCCTTTCAAAAAATAATTTGACAAAAGTCATAGGTAAGGACCCCCATCACAGAGCAGCAGCAGAACCGGGATGATGACGCCTGCCACCCTCCCTATGCCAAAGTCATGCTCAAAGCCACTGATGCTCTTAGGAAACCAATTCTGAGACTGCAGCTGTAGCTCAGGAGTACAGCATGTGTTCAGTATGCGGGAGGCACTGGGTCCTGTCCCAGCACATGCACACACCGCATACACATGCTCAGGAGCACATGCAGACAGAGCCAATTCCTGCTTATCTCGTTGATAGAGTTCTGGAAAGTTCTGATACCCTTGTCTTAGTGCTGTGGAATCCTTGCTTCCTAGAAGGGAATATAGAGACAAATGGTGGCAGAGCTGGCCTTCCAGGAAGCCTGCCAGCCCGCAGGTGCTGAGGCGCTCCTGCTCTTGTTATTTGTTCCAAGAAGAACCGTGCTTTGCCCTGCTTCCGCATGAAGGAACTGGCAGCATTAATAATGGCCTGCTTGTTAGGGGACCCCATTCTGTGGGGCAGAAATGCAAACCAGAGGCAACCTCTGTTTCCCTCTAACTCCCTGGGATTTGTTCTTTCCTGGAGCTGCAGGAGACAGCCTCTTGGACCTCTGATTTTCCATGTATCTAAACCTGCGGGAAGGCAGACCAGGTGCTGGTGGTGAGAGGGCCTCAATCCTACAGGGCTCCCAGGTCCACAGGCTGCCTGAGACCTGAGGGAAGGAGGAAGCTCTGGAATGGGCAAAAGGGTTCCAGTCTAAACAGCACGTTGCTCTTGGGCCAAAATGTATAATGATTTTTGCAGATGAAATAAAACAAGGCTTAGAAATTACTGTCCTGAAAAATGGTGCTGTCCCTTTCTCTTCTTCTCTCCTCATTCACCCATCCCGAAGCACAGTGAGACCCAGAGCTCTGCATGCACCTGCCCTGCAGGGAGAACTGATAAGATGCGTCTTCTGATGAAGTCTGAGGCACTCGCTCTGTGACTTTTTTCTTTAATTCAGAAGGCATGTCACAATTAGGAGCACTCTGTAGAGGAGCACAGCGTTTCTGGGTTGAGATGCCCCTTGGAGATCACCTCCTTGGATTTCCTTTCTTCACAGCACAGGACTGGTGCAGCAGGGGCAGTGGCGGAGGCCCCGCAGCTGGTTATTGGTGCAGACCAGCAAGGGGGCTGCAATCACAGCTGTGCTAATGACTAATTATATCATCTGAGGAAAACCATCTGACCGCTCTGAAACTCAGTTCTCTCAAATGCGAAACAGGAATTACAATGTCATCCATGTTAGCATTTGGGGGGAGGATTTGATGAGTTCAGTGTTCATCTAATGAGCACGTTCGGCCCTTGCACGCAGAAGAGTGATGCAATCATAACTTGGGACCTATTGTTCACTTCTTCAGGAGCATGTGACACGTGGGAAACTAATGAATATCAAACACATTTTTTTTCATAAGAAATACAGTAACCAGCAAAGATTTGTGAAATTTCTCCAGAATTTTTATTGGGCTAACATTAGCCTTTTACTGGGCTAATACACAATTTTAGACTTAGTAATACTACTCCTAGCCTCTGTGCCCCCACGATTAACTCTCACAATGCTCAGAAGTATGAGACAGTCCTGATGAATGTGTGCTCTATTCATGGGCTGCGATGAGACCGGTTCATGCGCTGAGTGTCTAAAATAATGTTTCTCATCAAAACAAGACAAGTACTCAGTGTGACAAGTTCTGAAGCTGACAAGTACCGAGGTATGGTTGTTGTTTCATTCTGTTATTATTTGTGGTTTTGATGCTTTATTTGTTGAAATTATGAGTTATTCCTAGTTATGTGTTTGTCATTCAACTGGCCAATTGGCACCCAGCCAAGAGGCCCAATATATTGTCAATATTATAGATCCTGGCAACCCACAGGCTCCACATGGAGTTGAGGAAATGGCAGAAGCATGTTTTGAGTACTGAGGGCTGGAGAAAGGGATGAACTGGGCCTCAGGGAACAGGAGATGGCAGGAAAGGTAGCCAAGAAGGACCTGACCCTGAGGTAGAGAGCTGGGATTGGAACACCCAGCCTGTGTAGAAGTAGAGGAGGGGTTTACATCCTTCCTTCTGCATGGGGTCCCCTGGGGTCCCCCGGGTTGTCGGAAGTGAAGCAGAACCGGAAGCCTCAGGCAACTCCGTGGACGGAGTGCTGAGTGTTGCTGGTTGTCACTGGTTCTCACCGCCGCTGTGCCTCTTGGAGTCTGAGTGCCCATGGAAAGCCATTTCCAGCACGTGAGCTTTGGAGGTCTTATAACACAAGAAGATTTAACCAGATGACTACTTTTCTTTTTTTCCCTACCTATCACTATCCATAAAATGGTTGATCCCTTCCCTACCACTTTGGTTCTAATTATTGAGCGTTTACTGTGTGCTAGGCCCTGGGCTAGCACTTTCCATACCCTGTCTCGTTTCCCTCTCCTAGGAAATAGGACCTTTATTATTCTTATTTGTGACATGAAGATCTGAGATTCTGGGTGTTCAGGGGTCTCAGGGATGAGTTATGGTTGAATATTAGTGGGAAGGGCAGGGGAGGGAAGTAGCTGACCAAGGTATGACATATCTCCTCTTGTCACTGAGTCAAGAGCTATTGCTTAGAACCAGCAGGGTGGCAGGTGTGGGGGTTGGCCTGGGTAGTTGCACCTTAGATAATCATGGTAGGAAGGAAGCCCCAGGAGGGAGCCAGGAGGTGACTGTGCATGGAAATAAGGAGCGTGGCTTTGTCCCTCACTCCCTAGAGTGCTCTAGGCATCTCTTTGATTGTTTTGAGCCCCAGTGTCCTTGTCTGTTAAGTGGGTTACTAACAGCACTGGTCTCACGGGTGTGGAAAGGACCAAGTGGGGGTCACATGGGAATGACTTGGGCCTGTGCAGAGTCAATGTTTCCTATGTGCTGGCTGTTTCTTTCGAGGCTTCAAATTTCTCCTGCTTAAAAAGGAAGATGGTAATAGCTTTTGTGCTCTGGAAAGAAAGTGAGACAAGGCAATGTGTGCGAAAGTAATTTGGAAATGTAAATGTGCAATGTCCTATTGTTGTTGGCAGGGCCTCAGGTTCACTTTGGTTGGGGAGGTGGAGGGAACATTAAGGACATGGGGAATTTTATGTGTTGAGTTAGGAGAACAAGATAGAGAATCACATGCTGGGTTCCAAAAGGGAAAAAATGCTTTTAAATAAAACTGTGTGTTTTCCCTGCAGATTTGTGGAAGGAACATAAAATCCCCCTTATTGGCCTCTACTTTAATGAAAGAAGGGGAACTTGATTTAAAGGGGCCTGCCAACCATATCAGCAACCTGTGGGTAACATCAGTGAGTGCTGGGTGGAGTCGTCTTCAGGGAACAGGGCTTCCAAAAGGCTGAGCAGGATCCTTATATCTGTAATCAATTGCCAAAGGATAGCAATCTTAAGGTAATCCATCAGCCTTCGTGAAACAGTTGTTGGCACCAACTATTTGGCACACGCTGCTGAAAGAAGATTGTCATGTGCTCTGTATTCCTTTGTGCCAAGGAGATGCCCTTTGATTGTATGGGCTCATCAAGTAGGAAGCTCCCAGGGCTTTGTGTCACAGATTTTGTCTGGGGTTTTGTTATATAGTATCCTTGATGACATCATTGGCCATAAGATTGACTCAATTCTTAGTGTTCTCTCCTCCCTAGATATCTGGGTGGGTTAAAGTCTCAACTTTCTAATGTTCTTGGTAATTTTGCCAGCCTCTTTCATAAAACTGTGCAAAGGCCATCTTGTTGGCATAAAGTCAGATATGAGTTCTATAACGAGGGACATTTCTACCACTTGGGAGATTTCAAGGGTGCTTGAAACCAGATGCAAAAGCCAATATGTATTTTTAACTGTACACATCTTTAGAGCCCTGGCTCCTCCTGCTGCTCAGGACTCTGCTTTTACAGAAACTGGTGTCTTTTTCACTGATATGAGACTAGTGACAAGACCATCCCTAATGGTGACTTTGTCCAAAGGGACCAGGGAAGGCTGGAAAAGGCTTGAAGTAACATCTGGTGCAGCAGAGACCAAGAAATGGCAGGATTCCTGGTGAAGGTACAGATAGCACAAAAACCACGCTGTTGACATGTGCCTAAACTCTCAAAAGGGAAGGTTAGAACAGCTTGGTCAGCATTTGGAATCTGTTGTCTCAGAGAAAGAGGTTCTCTAAAATGTAGGTCATCTGGAAATTGACAAGGGATGATGATTTTTCGTACTAGTACTGAGTCCTGCATGGCTATGGGAGAAAAAAAAAAAGGGTATTTTGATTCTGAGAGGAAAAACTGAGCTTTTCTTCAAATGCTTCGTGTCCAGGGCAGCGAGTGATATGTCCTAGTCTGAGATGCCCAAGGACTTTACACGGATGGCCTCTTGTTAAGAGCTTATGATCATCTTGAGTCTGCTCATTGCTTCTCGTAGGAAGGATGATGTCTGAGGACACTTTCTTATAGTTCAGTGTTAGGAACTGGAATGTGTATTGAGATCAGAGGAGTCTCTTGATTGTAAAAGGGGTGTGTGTTGGAGGGGCGGGGGAGGTCAGGTTGCTGCAAGTGTCTTGCTTCGTCGCCAGGGACGTTGGGAGTGAAGCAAAACCACAGGCCTGAGATAGCTTCCCAACAGAGAGAACACTGTGTAAGCAATTGTTGCTTCTAGCCCCAGCTCCTTGGTGTCTGACTACCCGTGGAAAATTACTGTAGCATGCCTAACATTTTCCACACCTTGTCTCATTTCCCTCTCCTAGAAAGTGAGACCTTTATTATCCATACTTGCCAGGTAAAGAAATTGAGACTAAGTCAAATATACTTGCCTGTAATCCTACCAGTCTGGGAGGCTGAGGCAAGAAGATCAAAGTTCAAGCCTAATGTGGTCAACTTAGTGATTTAGCAAGACTCTGTCTCAAAATATGAAGTGAAAAAAACTAGGAATCAGTAAAAAAAAGAAAAAGCTCAGTGTGAAGGCACTTGCTTTAATCCCCAGGACCTCTGAGAAAGAAAGGATGAGAGAGACAGAGAGAGGGAGACAGAGAGAGAGGAAGAAAGAGAGAGGAGATGAGGCTCAGAGGTTGTCTCAGGTACTTCCTTGCCACTGTAACTCTGTACCCAACGTCCACAATTTAGGGAGAAAAGATTTATTTTGGCTTAGAGTGTCAGAAGGTCAGAGTTCATTCATTGTTGGGTGGCTGGAAAATGGTGGAATCACATGGTAGAGCTGGTGCTAGAGCCAGTGCCAGAGGCAGCGCTCTGGGAGACAGAGATCCTCACGGCAAGGTGAAACAGATGGGGAGAAAGGGTGGAACCAGCACATCCATAGGAGCATGAGGCTTTTGAGGGACCTTCCAGATCTAAACCATGACAGAGTTTGAGTAACTCTTCTAGGTCTCATCTGGTTGGGTGGGAATCCAGTTGTGCTCAAGTCCACTCTGAATAGCAGCTAGGAAAGAATTAAAAAGAACTCGCTCTATTAACAACTGAAGATTGGCGTGGAAAAGCCCCTGTGGAAACGGTGGAAATGTTAGAGTGTCATAGTGAGCAGAGCACATATGAGAGCGAGCGAGCGAGAGAGAGAGAGAGAGAGAGAGAGAGAGAGAGAAAGAAAAAGAAAGAGGGAAAGAGAGAACTTACACCAGTCTTTTGGCTAAGAGACATACATCCGTCTCTGCCCAGGGCTCAGGGCTCAGGGCTGGCCACGAGCATCTTGGCTACTTCCTTCCAGGAATAAGAAATGACCCCATTGTAACTCAGGTGCTTCAAGGGATGATTTCACCCCAAGAAGAAACAACTGAGACCTGTCCTTGGTTGGCAATAAAATAAGAAAAAAAAAAAAAAAACCTTCAAATAAGGTGACACAGAACAGAAGTAGGATGACAGCAAGGTTATCCTTAGAAAAACAGCAGGTTTGCTGACCGGATTGTGGGAGGACTGAGTACTGGAGATTGCGGAGCTGCCTGGGCTCATGTACCCCGAGCTATCTTGAAGGGAGGAGGGAGGAAAAGGAGTGGGGAATTGAAACCATTTGGTTTGGGGCTGATAGTGTGTTTTGTGGCTTTGGCGAAGACATTTTCAGTCATGATTAACCCTTGCTGGAGAGAGAGAGAGGATGAACCCACATATGTTGACTTTTGCTGTACAAGGAGGGGGCAAGTCGAGGCGGACACAAGGCTGCCTCACTCACAGAGCTTCTTGTGTGAGATATCCAAGCATCTCCTTGCCTTTTAAATCATATGATGGTAATATGGTGGCTGGCGGGTAGGCTTACTGTGATGGAGTCAAGTCTGTGGAGACCGTTGGAGGCACTAGTAGCCCTGAAGCACACACTGTGGCAGTTGGCAGTGGCTTCAAAAAAGAAAAATGAAAATAATAAAGGCCCAGGGCAAGACTCTTGGGGGAGTGATTTACTCATAATACTGTCAGTCAGCATTGGTGGAAGCAGGGAGACGCTCACGCAGAGGTTTTTTTTTTTTTAAATATAGAAATGTGATCTTTAATAAAATTTGTAAGCCTCTACCCATCAGAGACCCTTGGGGAATGAAGGGCTTGAAAACATCTTTTAAGATGTTCAGTTGCATTCTTGAGATTTCCTTTTTTTTTTTTTTCTCTTCTAGTACAAAGCCTGAATAGTTTTTATGTTTTATGGTATATATTGATCATATTTGGGTAAAAACCTTAAGACCATTCCCCGCAGGTCGACTGGTTATCTTTCTAAAAAGGAAAAATCATGCATACCAAAAATTGAGTCAAAGTGAATAAAAGGAAAGTGATGATATTCCAGAGAGAAATTGAATGACACATGAAAGGCTCAAAGTTGACAGGCAGTATCTGCAAGGGAGGAAACGCCACGGCGCTGACCAGAAGTGACTCCACCGCACGGTTCAGGCAGTCCGCAAGCCGAGCGAGGTTAATCTCATGCTGGCCATCTGGACCCTGCAACTGTGGGGAGCATCTCCGTGCGCGTGCTAGGCATTGTTTTATTCTTATGAAGCTGAAGAATTAGGTGTGCGCAATACCAGAGTTCTGGTTGATTTTTGGGGAGGTGGTGGGAGGTGTGAGGGTGAATAGGAGGTGCAGGGGTGTCAGTAGGTGGAAGGATCCCCAGGGCAGCCATTGCAGTAGTTGAGACATAAAATTTTGCATGACGATCTGGAAAGGAATAGGGTGTGAGCTAACAAGGAGGCCCGTATCCCTCCCTAGAAAGGTGGTCCTGGAGGCAGCCACATCCTTCTACTGTAAGCACCGCATCACTGAGCAACCCTTTAACCCTTTGTATTTTCTTCTTGTCCCAGTAAAATTGTCATGGCAGAGAAAGGGCCACTTCCCATTGTGATCAAGGCTTCTGATGGAGCAGACTCCCCATCAGCTACGAACAGAGAAGGGACACTTGAGTGGTTTGCATAGACTGTACACTTGAAAACAATCGGTTAGCTGTGGCCCGAGTGACCTATAACTGTTCCGAATTGTGCATTGCCTTCTTGACCAGGATTGAAAGCTGGTATTTACACATCCCCTTAAGTGATAAATGCGTGGTCCCTTTTGGAAGAGAGCCAGCTATATTTTACCTCAGTGCAGGCTTTCCCAGTGTGAAGCTGTTCCGGGATCTGGGACTTAGGGCCAGCTTATGTCAGTACTTCCCCATTCCAGCCCTTAGGAGCAGCCAGGAGGAAGCATGCGAGCCCCTATCCACAGCCTGCCTCTGGAATGCTCCAGATGGTGAGGAGGGAAAGTGTGTGTGTGTGTGTGTGTGTGTGTGTGTGTGTGTGTGTGTGTGTATCGGGGGGGTCCTCACCAGTTGCAGATTCAATTGAGGAATAATTGTCTCAATATTGAACATGTACAGATCTTTCTCTTACCACTAATCAATAACTGATACAGTCTAACACTGATTTAAATAATATTCATATTTCTTTATATATAATACATATATATTCTAGAGATGATTTGACATATGTGAGAAGATGTATATGTAAATACTACATGATTTTATTTTATTTTTTTGGTCCTGACAATCAAATCCAGTGGTACTGTACAGTTGAGCTACATGCCTAGCTCTCTTTTTGTTATTCTTTAAGATAGGAACTTGCTAAGTTGCCAAGTTTTCCAAGCTACTGTCCTCCTGCTGCAGCCTCCTAGGTAGCGGGGATTATAGGCCTGGACCACCAAGCCTGGCTTACTTTATTTCACATAAGAGACTTAAGCAAAATCTAAGGACATTTTGGTATTTGAAGGATATCCTACATCCAAATTCTGTAATACCAAGGGAACTGTACCAATTCAGTGTAACTTGTCCCACATCTCTGATGAGGTTCTTCTAGTGGTTGTGCATTATGGATCATCGCAACACCATCCTTGGGCCCTGCTGGGAATAGTGGCTAGAAACACCAGCACACACAATAGATAAGCCTGCCTTTCTGAAGATTTCACTGAAGGAAATACTTTTTTCTAGATCTGGTACTCATTCAGTTTTTAGAGACAAGATGTGAGGATTGAACCAAACTTGCCAACACATATGTGAATGTCTTATAAGAACATCATTTTCAGTTGATGAAATTTTGTGTTTGTGATTATTTCCATAAAAATGTGGATATGTACCTTTTTATTAGCAATGGGATCTCCCTGGAGAGTTTCAAGCAGAATTGCAGTATTCCTTCCCTGGAACATATCTTTTGCCTTCTCTGTGCCTGGAGAATGTGTATTGGATTTGAATTCCCTAAGAGTATTTCTCCAGAAGTGAACTGATCACTGGGGTAGCTGCCATTGGCAATCCTTAGAGGAGGTCTGGATTTGTGTAAGGGGAAGGTGGAAGAGCAGAGAGGTGAAGGACATGGGCCACATTCCAGCCTCTCTACTCGTGGGAGTTGACAGGTGCCTACTTTTTTATATTTCAGTATGCTCATCCTTACATTGGGATGCTGATGGTAAACTAAGCATTGTAAGGTTTTTTTTTTTTTTTTTTTTTTTTTTTAGGATCAAACAAATTATTTATTGCATGTCCAATGTGCAGAACATTGCCTGACTTGGGTCTTACATTCAGTGGTGCTGTTGAGGGGCAGTGACAGTCCTCAGGACAACTGTGTTCTGGGATTCCAGGATTGCACACTTGGCCTTGGCATTCAAAAGCTGCCTAATTTTTTCCCTGGTCACCTTTAGAGATTTTTTTTGATCTAACTTATATATGCATGTTTCTTTCGTTCTATCAAGAAGGATTAAGAGATGTTTCAGGACTCTGAGGGAGGAGGTAAATAATATAAAGTCTTTGATGTGGACCAAGTCAGCTGTCCTAAATGTCTCCGTCTCTGATACTCAGAGCAACAGCTGCTCCCTTTCAGCCGGACCAAACCCCGATTCCTCCTGCGAGCATGATAAGGGAGGAATCTGGTCTGGCTTCGGACTGGCTTGCAGGTCCTGCTCAGCCCGTCTCACCTGCACTGCTCTTTCCTCACACTTCTTCTGGCAGATTCTGGATGAAGATGATAAATTAGTAGAGCGCAAATGCTTAGTTGGTGTCTCGCCTGGATAAAGATACTGAGCATTCCCAGCACTCACTCCTCTCCCTCGTGTCTCCTCCCAGCATCACCTCCTCCCCGGGGAGGCGCTAGCCTCACTTCCCTCCCAAGAGATTACTTTTTGGCTGGCTGTTTTAAAATTGTTTATAAGTGGAACCACAATATATACTCTGAGCTTGTTTTTTTGTTTCATTGTTAATTTTCTGTCTGGGGGATTCTTCCATGATGTTAACAATGGCAGTTCTTTCTGTCCATTGCTGTATAGAGCTGCGATGCATAATTTTTATTTGTCCATTCTCTTAGCTCATCCAGTCTCCTCCAGTGAACCTTTGGGTTGTTTTCTGTTTTTGCTATTATAAATAATGCTGGTGATTCCAGTGCATGGGCATGTCTCTGGGTGAACATAGGCTGGTGTTTCCGTTGAGTGTTTTTCCAAGAGCAGAAACCATGAGTCATGAGCTGTGCGACTGCTCTGCTGCAGTGAGTATCTCCTGACGTTTGGGCAAGGTGCCTGGACCAACTTGTGTCCCCTCTAGGACTCCGAGCACTCCTTTGCCAAACATCCTCTCCAACAGTCGGTATCAGTAGCTTATTTTCTGAAGTGTGTGGAGTAGTATGTCTTGGGGCTTCAGGTTGTGTCTCTAGTAATTAGTGATGTGAGTACCTTGTCGTGTATTTGTTGGTCATTTGGCTATATATCCTTTTGGGAAGGGTCTTCTTACATTATTTGCTTAACTTAAAAGTTGGGTGATCAATCTTTACCTAATTTGGAGATTTTCTTTATATATGTTGGATATGAGTTCTTTGTTGAATATTTATGCCACAGTTGCCTTCTTCAAGAATGTGGCCTGCTTTTCACTCTTTGAATATATTAACTTTAATGAGTCTTAATATAGCAAAATTTCTTTTACCTGTTACTGACTTAGTGTTCCATTTGAGATATCATTTTCTAGCTCAAAGTTATGAAATTATTCTCTTGACATATTATGCTGTAGAAACTTTATTATTTTACTATTCACATTTACTTACACATTACTACTGGAGTTGAATTGTGAGTATGGCATCAGGAATTAAGGAATTAAGTTGCATTTTCTTCCCATAGTGATATTCAATTGACCCTAAAACATTTGCTAAACCATTGTCCTTTTAGCCTTTGTCTATTATACTGCTATGAAATTTGTGGCTCTAAACCAAGTGAACACATATTTGAAGATCTGTTTCTGTACCCTTTATTCTGTACCAGTTTTCTATTTCTTTACTCATTCATGAAAAAGCCATATTAGTCTTAACGATTATAGTTTATATTCAGTATTAATCTTCCATCTGTATTCTCCTCCAAGATTGTTTTGGCTATTGTTTGCATTTCTATATATTTTTGAATCAGCTCATCATGTTACATACACACACACACACACTCTCTCTCTCTCTCTTCCTCTCTCTCTCTCTCTCTCTCACACACACATCCCCCACACCTCACCCACCCAATCCCACACTGGAATTTTGATTAGAATTGCATAGCACTATAGGTTAAAATGTTATCGTTGCATCTGCAGATGCCAAGGAGAGACATCATACCTTTACAATAGGGAATCATCCAATCCATAAACATGGCACATCCATCCATTTGTTCATGCTTCATTTTAACTTTTCTAGTTTATTTATGACTTCCTGTTTTAAATTTAAAAACTTTTATTATTTAAAAATTTAACTTTATTCAGATATGTTTCATGCAGTGCACCATTCCCCTGTTTAAAGTGTACACCTTTGTGGTTTTGGTATATTAGCTTGTTAATTTTTTAAGATGTGGTAAAATACATAGTGAGATTTGCTAATTTAATCATTTAAAGCATTATTTACAACCACAGTGTTGTGCAGCCATCACTACTTCTATTTTGCACACCTTTTCTTCCTTCTTAGCAGAAACTGAAACCATTAAGCAATAATCCTCATTCTCTCTTCTTAGCATCGTTGGTAACATCTAATATATCTTCTATGTCTAGGAATTTGTCTATTCTAGATACCCGACATAAATAGGATTATTTCTTTTTTGGCTTTTTGTGTGACTAGTTTCATTAACCATAAGGCTTTAGTTTTCCCATCATTCTTAATATATGTATGTGATATGTAATGTTAACAGTGAACTTGAGTATTTTGTGCACATATATAACTCATTAACATTACAATCTCTTGCCGTCCCACTCCCTCCTCAGACTCCCATAACTCCCACTATCACATTCACTTGGTTCTATAGAATGCCTGTGTTCTGGGTTTCCCAAATCAGAGAAACCATGTGATATTTAACATATTTAATCTTCTGCATATGACTCACTTCACCACTCAAATCACCACTCTTTTGCTCAGCTTCCCACCCCTAGAATGAGCTGCAGTGGCCATACCTTGATATTTCTTCTCTGGGTCCTGCAGAGCCCTTTCTTGGGACAATTTGCTGTAAGTTCTTTTTTTTTTTTTTTTTTTTTTTGTATCTTGCTATATCTTTGTTGAGATTCTTTAACATGGCCCCACCCACCAATCCACATAAGAACTATAACAACAAAATTCATAAGGCTAGAAAACATGAGGAAGAAAAAAGGAGAAGTTAAATTTCAAATTCCTTAGCTGAGTACTGAGAGGAAAATGTTTGTACATTCAGAAGACATTTAGGTTGTCATTACATCAATCCATTTTCTGAGGATAAACTTACATCAAAGATTGGTTAAGTGAATGCTACATTAACTAAAGTCTTTATCAAATTGTTACATTAAATGAACTTGAGTCTATATCACAAAAGTATATTGCACATAAAGCAATAGATATAACAACATACTTAGTTATTTCAAAATTTAAAAAACTTTCATAAATTGTTTGTTCACATTTCACTAATTACTACTGTTTTGTCATATTTGGTTTGTCATTTATCTACCTATTCATCCATAAATTCATGCATACATGATTTTTAGAGATTTTATACCAATTCCTCATATTGCATATAATTATTATGTTTTGAAAACTAATATACTATTAAAATAATAATTATGGGAGGAAGTTTCACAGATTTTATGAGACAGCTGGTACTGTTTTAGAAGGATATCAATCAAAAGATTCAAATACCAATCTATTTTTTTTGTTACACTTTCTCTTTAGATGTTTCCTTTCTTCCGTGTTCTTTAGTGCGGCTTGTCTCATCATCTCTCAAAGATTCTTTGAAGTATTTTCTGCAATGCAGGGTTAGTGATTGCAAATTTTTAAGGGATTCTTGGTCATGAAAATTTTTTACTTCTCCTTCAATTTTCAGGGCTAATTTTGCTGGATACAACAACCGAGTGTTGACACTTGCTGTCTTTTAAAGCTTTCCATATTTTATTTCAGGCTCTCCTAGCCTTTAAAGTTTGCATTGAGAAATCTGTGCTAATTCAAATGGGTTTGCCTTGGGCGAATAATGTTTGTTTTCCTCTTACTGCTTTTAATATTCTTTATGTTGTATTTTTGAGGTTTTGATGATGAGATATTGTGGCGAGTCTCATTGCTGGTTGAGATTATTTGGTATTCTATAACTCTCTTGTACCTGATATTTTGTTTCTTTTCCTAGATTTGGGAAAATTTCCTGCATGATTCAGTGATTAAATTCTTTATACCTTCCATGTTGTCTTTCTTCTGTTCTTTCTGCCACACCCATAATTCTGAGATTGGTTCTCTTTCAAAAACCGCCAGCTATTATATCCAACTCCTTTGTTCATTTCTAATTTTGGAGTTGTGCCTAATTATAGAATTTGTTTCCTCAGCCTTGTCTTCAAGGTTTGAAATTCTGTCCTCACAATGTTCGAGTCAACTTTCCCTGCTTTCAAATGTATTTTTCACATCCTGGATTTCAGCTAGATTTCTTTTCAAAATTCCCACTTCTCTATTAAAATGTTCCTTCATATCTTGCATTTCTTTATTTACCTCAGCCAGCTTTTTATTTGTGGCTTTGTATCCATTAGGAACACTGTTTAGTAAGTTCCTCTTTAAGCCCACTCGTCAATACTTGCATTTCCTTGAGGATATCTTGTTTGAACTGATTGTTTGACTCATTTATTGCTTTTTGACTTCCTTCCCTGTGAGTTCCACTATTTCAGGGCCCATGACATAAGTTTCTGGGGTCTCAGGCATTTCGGAGGGTGTCCTGTTGCCTTGTCTTCTTCCCATGTTTCCGTTATTGAGGCACTTTACTTTAAAGGTCTAGCTGAGAGGTTTCTTTGGATGAGTATGAGGGTGTATGGGGAGAGCTGAAATTCCTCTGAGTTCTGTGCTGGTAGTAGGCGGTGAAGGAGGACTTAACAGTCCAGTGGCCTCTGAAGTGTCTTGTTCATCCCTGGCCCCCTCAGCAAAACTCTCCTGCCTGTCCTGGCTTCCCTTCCCCAAGAGTGGCGCACTCCACTTTGGAGGTGCTTCCACCACATCTGAACCATTTGGGGGTTAGTGGCCTTTCTTTCCTCTCTAAAACTGTCTTTTGTGCTAATTTCTACCTAGGCACTGTTTTAAGAGTGACCCTAAAAATCCCAATGTGGTCTTCTGAGCTTTCTTTAAATGGTTCAGAACTGGGCTTGTTTTATTTTATTGTATTTTTTTAAATGACTCCTTACATTGTTGCCTGTTATGGCTGTTGAATTGATGCTTCTGATCTTGGCTGCAGGAGGCCTTTTTAAGGGGCAGTTTGCATTGTGTTTATAGTACACACTACCTGCAGGCTCTGCTTTTTGGGAGGCTGGGGCTACCAGCTGCAGTCAATTCCCACTTCTCCTAGATCCACATTTACCTTGGTCTGAGGTTCTGGGCTCCAGGATTTTTTCCACTTGTGGATGCTGGCAGCTCAGGGTCATGCCCACCTGGCCTGAGTCTGCTTCCTGGGCTGCTGTTTGCCTCCACTTCTGAAATGTCTTTGGTATTTCTGACCTTCCCGTGGCCCCCTTTCAGTTGTTGGGGGCACTCCTTCCTCTCCTAGCTTGTTCAGAGGTTCTGGGATCCAGGAAGGCTTTCCTCCATCTGTGGATGCTGGTGGCTTTCAGCCTAGAGTGGCTTCTTGGGCTGCTGTTTACTTCTGCTTCCAATGTGTTTTTTGGGGTTTCTGAGCTTTTCATGGCCTCCTTTCAATTGTTGGGGTGCTCCTCCCTGTCCTAGATACTTTGAACAGGTGTTTTCTGACTATATTCTCAGCTCCTTAAGCGGGTCCATGCGGAGACATTGTGTAGCTCTGTTACTCGGCTGCCATCTTGACCAGAAGTCTCCATAATGGTTTAATGTTTCATTCAAGCCATAACATGTATTGAAACTTCATCTCTTTTTATGTCTGAATAATATTCCATTGCATTTTTTTATCCAAATATTAGACAATTAGATTGTTCTGACCTTTTGGCTATTGTGAATGCTAATGCAATGAACATTGACATAGAATTATCTGTTTGAGTCTGTTTTAAGTTCCTTTGAATTTATACCTAGGAAAGAATTGCTGGACTGCATAGTAGTTCCGTGTTTGTGCTTTTTGACAAACTGCTAAGCTGTTTCTGTTGTAGCTAATATATCTAACACCCAGAAAGTCTTCATATTCTCAGTAATGCTTATTATTTTTCTTTTTTAAAAACAAAATCTATCCTGAGTGTTGTGAAATTGTATTTCATCGTGGTTTTGATTTGTACATCCCTAATGACTAATGGCATTGAGCATCATTTTGTGTGTGTATTGATATGTACCTTCTTTGGGACAATTTTGTATTTAAATGTATTTTTTCCTTTTTTAAATGAAGTTATTTGTCTTTCTTGCATTATAAGTGGTATTTATACATTCTGGACAAGAGACTTCTTTCTTATATTTTTATTTCTTCTAAGACCACTTTATAATTTTCAGAAACTATGAAATGAAAACTAGACTGGTCTTTAAACCCAAATGTAGTTGCTGGAAATTAAAGCATTATTGATACATTGTTATGGAAGATCAGCTTACTCCAGGGCACTTCTGTGTTCCTGAGGAATAAATATGACTTTTCTTTTTCTCTCATTGGGATATTCTGAGGTATAAGTAACTGCTTCTGCTCTTTGACATATTTTTCATGTAGAAGAGCTGGCTCTTGGGAGTTATACTTGTACCTGGAGCAGGCCATTCTCAGTCCTTGGCCAGACATTCTTCTTTTAAAGAAGGTGAGTCAGAAAACTCTAATCTAAACCCAGCATGTGTCTTCTTGATAACATATGCCCATTTACCTGAGTCACTTCCTGCTGAGCTCTGTCTCTGACAAGCCTGCAGCTCCACTAGGCTCTTATCAGACAGATAGTTGCAAATCTTTTCTCCAATTTTGATTTGTTTATATGCTTTCTTGATATATTTGACAAACAAAAGATTTAAATTTTGATAAAACCCAATTTATCTGTTTTTCTTCAGTTGCTTGTGTGTGCTGATGTTGTATTCAATATAGCATTGCTTTCTCCAAGCTCATGTAGATTTATACCTGTGTGTTCATTGTGAGTTTTTTTTTTTTTTTTTTTGGTATATCATGTGAAGGGAGGATGCATCCTTATTCTTTTTGATATATTTTGTTGTCTCCTGATTGTTGTTGAAAGAATATTTATAATTCATTGAATCTTGGAGTCATCTATGGATATATGACTAGTTGGTTTACAGTGTTGTAAAGTGTTCTATCCCCTGATGATCTTCTTTCTAGTTGTTCTGTCAGGTATTGAAAGGGAAGTATCTAATTATTGCTGTTGGATTGCCCTTTTTCCTTTCTATATGGTAAGTTATACTTCATATATTTTGGGGCACTATTAGATATGTATATGCTTATAATTGTTTTGTCGTTTTTGTTAATTAATCCTTTTATCTTTCTAAAAGTCTTTGTCCCTAAGAATGCTATTTCCCTTAAGGCTTACTTTTTCTATTAACATAGCAATTCAGTGCTCTTTTTAGGTACTGCTTACATGGTGTATCTTTTTCTATTCTTGCATTTTCAAACAGTTGTGTCTGTGAATCTAAAATATGTATAGTATCTTCTATACAACATGTGGATCTTTAAAAAAATCTATTACGCTAATTTTAGGCTTTTGATAGGAAAGATGAACCCATTTACATATAATTGTTGATAAGATAGTATTTGTGTATTTATCATTCTGCTATTTGCTTTCCATGTGTCTTATGCTTCTTTATCTCTTAATTTTCTCATTACTGTATTCAATTTTTTGTTAACTAATTTCTATTGTACCAGTTTCATTCATTTGCCATTATAATGTATAGTTACATATTTGTGTTATTTATTTATATAGAAAATAGCAACATATATTTTATGTTTATAAAATTACTTAATGTGATTCCCATGGATAATTAGAAATAAATAAATGTTTACACACATTTATATCTTACATGTAAATCAAATAGCACACACATATATAATACAGGTAGTTATAAATTAGGACATTAACGGTAATATCTAGAATAACCGTGTGTGTTTGTGTTGTCTTATTTATGGAGCTCCCATTAGGGGTGTATGTGTATCTGTACATTGAGGCTTTACACCACCAATGTGAAAAATATTGAACAAGGCATTATGTGCAGTGAGTCCAGCAGAATGCCTGACATCTACATGTTGGTGGTTGTCACCTCCGGGGCCCCTGAGACATGGTGTATGTTAAAGACCCAGTTCCTCCTTCCTCTGGTCTGGTTGCTTGAGCAGTAAACCAAATTTTCATGTTCTTCACTTCAGGAAACATAGGAGGAATGTAGATTTAGGAAGATGTCTCTTCTCATGCCCAGTTGAGAGCACTGGCATGGGCTGTCTTACTCACCTTTTCATTGAGGAAACGCAGTACTCAGCACCCACGACTTAAGGGAGGAAGTGCTTATTTTAGCTCACAGTTTGTAGGTCTCAATTCAATCACTTTTGTCTGACAGCAGCACCCTAGTGTGTGGAGGTTGTAGCCGGAGAGAAGCGGTTCACGACACCACAACAGGAAGTAGAATAGTTGTGGACTGGAGCTAGAAAGGGAGACAGACCCTTCCAGGCCACACCCGCAGTGATCGTCCTCTTTCCACCATGGATTAATCTGCAGAAACAATTGACTTCCACAATCCAGTCACCTCTCAAATACACGAGGCTTTAGGGATTCATTCCATAACGTGGATCTGGTCCTTCTTCATTCTCAGGTTTGCTTACGTTTCACAAAATTGTAGATTTACTGTTAAGAAAACAGGGATGCTTTCTTTGAAGACCTTAAGAGAGCCCCACAGAAAGTAAAAGACTGCCTAGGTCACCTCCTTGGGTCATGGCTGCTGCGTCATGACTTCTGTGTGCAAAAGGAGGAAGTAATGTCAAATATGAGAAAGAAAAGCCACTGAGGGATGAACACAGGGTGAAACCGCTCATGTAAGTCACTGAATACAGTCTGCAAAGCCACAGTTGATTGTGATGATTGTTATTCCACTTTAGAATTCTGAGAATTAGTGGCAAAGAAATGTCAGCGATTGGGACTCCTTTGTGTCACCTCGCTGTTTTTGTGATGTTTGTCATCTTGGCCTTCATCAGATGGTAAGAGAAACCACATTACCCACTAAAGATTCTGGTTTTTTTCCCCCTTCATTAACCAAGGACCTTTTATTCTAGAATTTTATATAGTTTCTTTGAATTTGTGTTTAAGGTTTCTTACTATGATTGGTTTGGTTGGGCCAAAATATTTATTCTCCTGTGGGAGAGAGTGACAGGAGGTGTAAACATTGAATGTAACTCTTCCTAAAACAGTACACAAACATTTCATGTATTTTTCCTTTTTTCTGTTGGTGTGGATGCTGAACATGGAAACCTTTATTTTACAGTTTATGGCAAGTATTACCAGAAACCAGAGGCACAAAAAGTTATGAGTTACCTCTTTGAGACAGGGTGTGATTCTGTAGTCCAGGCTGGTACTGAACTCACTTATGTAGCCCAGGCTGGCCTCAAACTCATGGTAATCCTTGTCTCAGCCTCCCAAGTGCTGTGTTACATACATCCACCGTCATGCCCAGCTTACGTGGTGCTGGGGAATAGGACCCAGGCCTTACAATTGTTAGGCCAGAGCTTTAAACACTGAGCTACCCCCACCCCGCCAGATAAGCTGGCTTATAATCAAATGATACAAGCAGATATTTCTATAAAAAGGTACTGAGGGGCAGCCAGCCCAATAGCGGAGTAATAAAGGTGGCCAGGATGTTATTTGTGTGTATGCGCGTGTGTGTGTGTTTATGTGTATGTGTGCTGTAGAGAACTCACTGTTAACTTATTGGCTCTGGACTGGAATCTAAGGAGTTGCAGTAGCTGGGTGACAAATGGATGACTTTCAGATTTCATCCAAATGTGAATCCAATCCCAACTCTTACTTAGCAGCTATCTGACCTTAGGAAAGGAACACAGCTTCTTTCTGACATTGCCTCCTTTGTGGGCTGAATTGTATCCCCCGGCTCATATGCTGAATTCTTAACCTCCAGCACCTCAGGATATAACTGTATTCAGAGACAAGGTCCGTAGTATTTTGTTATAGGTGTCGTAGAAAACAAACACACTGCAGATTGTAAAGTGGAGATGATGACAAGCGTGTCACCTAATAGGACTGTGATGTGGTGAAGATTAAACCTGTTGAATCTTGTGAAGCTTCTGGTGCAGCCCTGATGCAGTGCTGTATTATTGCCATGTGCATGGCTACCTACTACTGCTAGTAACCCCACAATCTCAGTGATTTAAAGCAACATAAACTAACTCCCTTACAGTTCTGGGGACAGAAGCCCAGTGTGGTTCTTACCAGGGGAAGCTCAACGTGCTGGCAGGGACGTGTTCCTGGAGGCCGTGGGGAGAAGCTGCCTCCTTGCCCAGTTAAGTGTTGCTGGCACTCAGCCCTGTGGTTGCAGATGTAGGACTGAGTCCCTCATTTACTTGTAGGCTGTAGACTAAAGACCATCTCCAGTTTTTAGAGGCCACTAAGGTTTTTTTTTTTTTTTTTTTTTTTGGTTCTGGGCTTTGTTTCTCCATGGTCACAGCCAGCAATTGCGGATCAAGCTTTGGTCACTTCACGTCTTTGATCTGTTCCCTTGTCTCCCTCTTTTGTTTTCAATAGCTCATCTGATCAAATTAATCCAGGATCCAGTGCTCTGCCAGCTGATCAGTGCCCTTACTTACTTCTTCTGTAACCTTAATTTTTTTTTGTGTGTGTATAACCTGTGCAATGATTTGAAAGTGGGCTATGTTCCACAAGAGTTGGTGATGACTAGAGTTTCGATCTCCTGGGTGGTGTTGTTGCAAGTGGTGGAACTATCAGGAAGTGGGATCTTCTGAAGGGTCATTGGGAACGTACCCTTGGGAGGTAGTTCTCCTGGGATTCCTTGATATTTCATTGAGAGTATGATTATAAAGGCCCAAATTTGGCCCTACTCAACCCTCTCTGCTGCTAGTTCAAGATGGAGTCTCTTGCTTGCATGTGCCGCTGCCATTGTCACCCCTGCCATGAAGTAGTGTCATATATGACTTTTTGATTTAATTTTCGTTTTATTTAAAAATTACTTATCATTTATTGTTATTTACTATTTTTAGTACTAGGAATTGAACTCAGCCTTCACCCTAAGCTAATTTTCTAGCTCCTTTTTATTATTTATTTTAAACAGGAGCTCTGTAAGTTGTTGAGTTCACACTTGTGATCCTCGTGCCTCAGCTTACCTGAAAGTGCTAGAATTACAGGCCTGTGCCAACAGGCTTAGCTTGATTTGATTTTTGGACATTGTATTTTTGATTTTATTGAATAATTGTACTGTTTTATGGATCTTAACTTTATGCATTTGTATTTATTGACTTGTACTTTCTGTGTCTTGAGCTAAGAATTTAGTGCATTCATTTTCATTAAAATATTTTTCTAATATTCTCATGCAGTAAGTCTTTTCTGGAATATCTTTCTGATGCAATGTACAGGTTCTGATATGGCATGTTTTAAAATAGCTCGCAAGTCTGTTGGAGTTTCTGATTTTTTAGAAGGTTGCTTTAAAGTTCTCCAATGAATTGGATGCTTGGTTCTCCTTTTGCTATTAATTTATATTTTATGGAATTGTGTTCAATGAAGGTACCCCATGAGATTTCTGCTTTCAGAAGCTTGTTGAGGTTTTCTTTGAAGCCCGGTAGTGGCAAGTTTTTGTGATGATTTTGTGTAAGCATGTGTTTTCTGCTTGTTTGGTACAAAATTCTCTATTAAACCGTTCCTGGTAACATTAAAAATATAAAAAGGTGATCTTCACTGATTTGAGTTTGTTCAGTCTTTTGATTTTTTAAAAAGAAATTTGTAAAAATACCATTGTGTGGTGGACTACTTAATTCTTGCTTTCCTCAACAGTTTTTTTTATTGAATATTTTGGAATTAGCAGTTAGGTGCATCAAAGTTCATGATTTTTGTGTGAACTTTGCTTTATTATTAATCATAAATTTTTTCCATGTCTACTTTGATGTTCTTATCTGTGAGTTCTGTGACTTAACATTAATATCGCTTAATTTTAATATGAATTGGGAGCATAGTTCAGCCATTAAAGCTGGGTTCATGTCCCCAGCATCTTATAAGCTGGCATGATGGTGCATGCCTGTCATACCAGTACTCAGGAAGCTGAGGCAGGAAGATTGCTGTGAGTTTGAGGCCAGTCTGAGCTACAGAGCAAGACCCTGTCTCAAAAAATAAAATAAAATAAAATTAGTATTGCTGTTTCAATCTTTTTCTAGTGTTGCCTTGTATCCCTTTTTGTTTCCACCTCTTATATTTAACTTTTTATTGCATTATTTTATTTCAAGAGGGTACCCTGTTCTTAGAATCTCTACCTTTATGGAAGAATTTAACTTTGAATTTTTACTTGTTATCAATCTGCTTGAATTCATTCTTGCCATGTTATTTTATGTTTTAGTTTCAAAATTCTGCTTTCCTTCTTGGTTAAAAAGAACACTTTTCTTTTTTTCTGTTGTATTGATTGTTTCTTCCTTGTTTATTTTCCCTCATGGTTTAAAATTAAAGTATCTCAAGTCTACATTTTTTTAGTGATTGCTTCTTAAATTTGTTCTGTCTCAACAAGATAAGCATCTTAACTCCTACTTCACCAGCTGCTGTGACTTCTTATCTGAGACAGTCTGGAATGGTCATCAAAATTATTGTTAATGTTTTATTGTAATATTACCAATTGAAGTGAAACTATGTATTTTGTTCTAATTACCACCCTAAAAAAATTTCTCCGCCTCAGGAATTGTACTGCATTTTGCTGAAGGAGTCTCTCATAATGGAGGCCTGAATGGTAAACTTCCTATGTTTCTCTAATAATCAGGCATTGCTACATCAATGCTCTATAACAATTAATCCATGGTGCTATGACTTATCAGTGACAAACAGGTATTTCCCTTGCTTGTGAGTTTGAGGGTCAGCTGAAATTTGGCTTCTTCTGCCTAGGTTGGCCCCAGTTTTTGTTGGATTTGGGCCTGCTCCAAGTGTCTATTTCTGGGACCACTGATTCCCCAGGGCATACTATTTTTTATAGCAAATCCCAGGAGCTCAAGAGGCTGAGCCAAGGCATGCAAACAAATCCCAAGTTTTTGCTTATATATCGTTGGTCAAGCCCTAAGTCAACGGAGTGGTTGTGTAGTTTCTCTCTCTTTGTTGGGAGATACTTTTAGGTCCCATATCAGAGGGAAGAAACAAAGACTGAAAACAATAATCAAATTTACTATACTACAACTAGAAATATTTCTGTCTTTCCTCATATTTGAATCATAGTTTGGCTGGGTTTAGGGTTTGGTTCCCCTCCCTCTCCTTCCTTTTCTCTCTCCTTCTCCAACTTTTCTTATATCTAGGAGATTTTACTTGTGTTCTTTTAAATACTTCTTACTTTGAAAAATGCAAATTTGTACTCAGGAGATTGAGGAGATTTGAGGTCACCTGAGCTATGTAGCAAGATTCTGTCTCAAAAATCAAAAACAAAAATTTACATTTGTATTTGTAAAAGAATGTGCCCCATGATTGGTATCAAATTAAGCACACCTGTTTTTAGGTCTTCTGTTTCTTCTTTTTTCTGGACAATTTGTTTTTTCATTTATGAATTTCATACTTTTCCCCTCCCGATAGCATTAAGTATTAGTGCTACTGTGGCAGTGTTATCTAATTTTACACCTGTGATTGTCTGAAGGCTGTTCCACCATTGCTAGCCCAGGGGTGAGGTGTGGCGGGGACAGGGCAGGCCAGGCAGTGAGCAGCTGTCTGTGGATGTGGTCTCTACATCCATCTGAGGTTATCTCCTGGAGTCTCTCAAGCTTCTGGTCCTGCTCTCACCCCTTTGCGATTAAACAGTTTAAAGAGGGGCTGCTCTATGATAAAGCACACTTCATGTTCACTACAGATGTGGGATTGCAGCAGGATAGTTTTTTCTTGGATGCTTTTCTGGATGTAGGTTATATATGGGAAATGAGAGCCCAAGAACTCAGAGAGCTGGGGCAGGAGAAGGAGCCAGCCCGTTAGAATCGTCTCCACATCCTGCAGCACTGGCTGGGTTCTGGCTCTGGTAGCCATTCATGGGTGGGGTGCAGATGAGGTCTACCCTTTCCTTCCTTCCTCCTTCAGCCTTTCTTCATCTCCAGTTCCTCCCAGTGTGCCCGTTTGCTTGTCACATGTTTGTTGTGTGCTGGATACTTCAGGGGAGGAAAGGCTGGATATACATGGATGATTTGCTGAGTTCCTGTCTTACAGTGGCTTTTCATCGATTCAGAGAGATCTTCATAGAGGAATTTACATACATTTACATCTTTGCATTTATTAATCTAAATGATGAGGATGTCATTTCTGTTTGCTGAGATAGGGAGGTGGATGAAGTGCTTGGGAAGGGCGTGATAGAGGAGATGAGTTTTAACCAAGTCTTGAAAAGTGAGTGGACATTTTCCACACACTGAAGGGAAAGAAGACTGAGGAAAGTGAGGTGTTGAAGTAGGTGATGAGGCCAGACCTTTCTTCAGCCAGCAAAGCAGTGAGTTTCCAGATTCTCATCAGGGGAGATGTGACTGTCACGGATTTGCAATTTCAGAAAAACTATAGTAGATGTATCAGTCAGCTTCCCATTATTGTAACAAAATACTCAAGACTGGGTTAACTACCTAAAGAAATGAGATTTATTAAATCACAGCTCTGGAGGTTCAAGGGCATGGCACGGGCATCAAATAAGCTCAAGTGAGTGCTTCATTGCATACATTGGAGAGAGTGTGTGCATGCATGTATGCACATGTGTGTGGGCACGCGCACATGCACACACACGCACACACACACACACACACACACACACACACACACACAGAACCAGATGCAGAACCTGCTGCTCCAGAGTCATTGCTTGTCTTGTTGCCAGGCCACATTTGCCGTGGACAAAGTCCACAGAAACAATAGATCCTGAGAGCCAATTTCCTTAAAAAGCCAGTCGGCTCCGAGCCTTGTGGTGAGGCGGAGCTATGCCCAAGGAGGGACGCGGGGCCGATCCCATCGTGATGTAACTGTTTACAGTGACTGGTGGCAAGATGGAAAAGGGGAGCTTCAGGTGTAGAACCATCTGATGGGTCGGGACTACCTAGTCGGTGTGCTTGGAGCAAGATACCGAATCATCTGAATTCCTCTTCTCATTGAACATCAGAGTCGAATAGAGACAAGAGAAGAAAAGGTGGTTCTCTCATCCTCACACGAACGCTGTTAATGGAGATTTTAGTAGCCATGGCTAAAGGCCATAAGGAAATCAGAGTATCTGATTACTTTGGGGGCTCGTTTTGACTCTGAGCAAGTGAGTTTTGAAGTATTCAATCATCTATTATTTTTGCCCCAGTAAGTTGCACATGTCCATTTACCAACTGGGTCTAATCCAGGGCTGGCAGTGTGGCCTTTCAGTGGTGGCAGGTCCTTGACGCTTGGCCTCCTTCCTAATTAACGTCTGGGTCTAGGACAGAAGTGTTCTTCGTTTTGGAAATGGCATTATCCAGCACACAGTTAATGAGAACTGTAATTGGATTTAGTTTTCAACAAGCCTCGATTGACACACACTTTTGCCTCCATATTTTCTCATAGTGGAGCTATAATTAAGTTAACCGTGGCGTTGTTGTCAGATTTCATTTTGGGTTGAAATGTCTCAAGCTTGATTTTGGCACAGAAATAATTTCTTTTGGAAAGTATTATAAAATAGCATTTCTGTTATTTTCTTGTAATAGGAAAGTAGAAAAGCATATCTTCATTTTTGTGTATTCTACCCCAAAAAGGACCTGGTTTTGTGTCACGAGCATAAAGCTGTTAGGTGGTTTTATTTATTTATTTATCTTTTGGGGTGAAGTGGGGAGGTTTACAAAGTAAACACAGAAATGCTTCATTTATCTAGAGGCTACTTTTCCAGCAGCCTCAGTTATCTGGAACATGGCCAATAACAATAATGTAGTAAAGAAAAAAAAAAGACACCAAACTGCCAACATATTATCAAAACTGTAAGTACCCAACCTTTGGCTTGAAACACACACATTTTTTAGGTTCTCCTTCACAGTCAATTTACTCTTAATTTAGAAATAATAAAACTATCCTGGTTATGATTTCCTTGATTTTCAGTACATTAGAAGTAAGGATGGATTTGGGGAGCTTTCCAGAAGTCGGCACCCTGATATCTGGGGGATGGCTGGAGTGCAGACAGCAAGGTTGGGAAGGAAAGAGGCACACACAACAGGTGGAAGGAGACACACTCAGGCCACTAGACCGAGGGCAGGAGCAGAAGTACCACGGAAGATGGGAGGCACCAAGAGATTTTGAGTCATTTAATGACTACCCAATACATAGAGAAATCTTTTTGTTGTATAAAACTAAACTAGAAGTAACTTTCAGACTTTGGGTTGAAGAAATATTGTCCACTTTTGTGCAACTTCTTTCTCAAAGGCTGCCACTGAGAAGCCAGGAGCCTCAGGATAGAGAAGCAGTCCATTGTCGTCAAAGTTCCCGAAATGGACCTGTCCCTGTTAAGAAAGTGTCTCCCTTGTGCAGAGTGAGCATCATAAATATGCCTGGCCTTTTCAGCTCCTTTCTCTGAATATAATTTGACAGACAATTACAAAAAGATCCCACAAATCAAAAAGAAAAGGGAGACTAGACTGAGACCTCAAGACTGAGAACTGACTGTGTGGTGGTGAGATGCTGGGTTTTCTTTTTATCTCTCAGAATGGACGTTAGAGAGGTTGGAAGCTTGGGATTGATGACAAATATGGACTAAAATCATGAAACAAACCCAGAATACCCTGCTGTCCTTGGCCATAGGTCAGTGAAGAAGAGCCCCTGTAGAGACCTGGCCTCAACCTATAACCAGGGCCCTCACAGGTGGTCTGATCTATTTGCAACAGGAGAATTGAGTCTCTGACCACTCCATGACTGACTCAAACCCAAGGTCAGTGGATGGCCTCATCTACCCAACATGCCAGCTTCAGTGAAGGTCTGTGTTAATGTGGGACTGAAAAAAATAGCAGAAGAGGTAATAGCTGAAAACCTCCCAGATTTTACAAAATATATACTTCTGAAGCCAAAAAATGCTTAAACAAGATAAGCTCAAAGGAATTTACACCAAGACACATTATAGTCACATACATGTGACAACTAAAGATGAGACATCCTAACAATAGCCAGAGGGAAATGACGAGAATACTGATTCAAGTGGCAGTGGATTTTGTGTCTGAAACTATCAGGTTAGGAGGAAGTGACGTGGCATTTTCTTATACACTGAAAGAAAAGAACGGTCAACCCCAGATCACATATCCAGTGAAACTGTGCTTCTGGCTTGGCAAAGAAATGAAATGTCACAGATGAAAAAGAACCATGATGATTTGTTGCTAGGACAGCCATGGCTGTAGTTTGGATCTGGAGTGTTTCCTGAAGGCCAGTGCATTAAAGGATTGTTACATACCTTTGAGGCTTTGTGCTGATGGGAGACAATGAAACATTTCAAGAAGTGGGGTCTACTGAGAAGTCTTCAGGTCGCAGGGGCATGTCCTTACAGGGGATTGGTGGAGGAGGTGGTGGTAGTGGGGTGCTACCTCTTTTTTAATCTTTCACTTACCAGCCAGGAGGTGAGTGGTTTTGTTCCATTATGTGCCACAGGCACGAAAGCAGTGGAAGTCAAGAAATCATAGACTGAGAGGTAGCAAAACTGTGAGGCAAAATAAATCTTTTTTTTTTTTTAAGTGTGGTTGTCCCAGGCCTTCATTAGAGTGATGGAAAGCTGACAAACACATCCGTCTTTAGAGAATGCTAAACAATTCCCTCCAAGCAGGAAAAGAAATTAAATAGAAACAGAATAGAATATTCAAAATATTCAAAAAGAAAAGAATAGTGGAGTGGATAGGAACAGAAATAAACATAATAGACTATTCGCAACTGCTATGGTAGGATCTAAAAGCCTTATGTGTTTGAATGTAGTGGGATATTAGCACACCATGTGCTGTTGGGAGATGGGGTCTGGTGGGAATGGGTAGATGCTTGGGTTTGACCTGGAGGGATTGTGTCAATTTGTTGAGATTGGTTGGGGGTGGGTGGCCAGGGAAGAGCTTTTTGGTCATGGGTCAGGAAGCGAGTGAGGGACACCTACCCTGTGTGTAGCGGGCCCAACTGGCTGCTTGAACTGAATAACGGAAGGGAGTACAACCTCTTTCTGAGAAAGCTCTGGCCTTGCCTGCGTATCCTGCCTCAGTTGGCTCCTGCTTCACTTGGCTTCTGCCTGCAATTTGGTGAGCAGCTCTCCAGCCTATGCCATGTACTTCCACTGTTGTTGGCTGCCCATCAATGGACTGTGTGAGACCTTCTGAAACTGTGAGCTAAAAATCAATCTTTCCTCCCTTAAATTTTGGATGTCAGGAATTTCGTCCCAGCAACAAATAAGTAACTAAGACAGCCACCTTGTAAGTTTGTTCATTTTTGTGGTTGAAGCAAAACTTACAGCACCATTTGATGTAATGCTGAATACATGTAGAAGGAATATTGTACTTTAATATGATTATATTAAATCAATGGGGATGATGAAGAGATCTAAATAAAAGGAAAATTTCTACGCTTCACTTGAGTGGTAAAGCATCATCCAGTAGATAGTGATCAGTTACATATGTATGTGATAATATGTATAGCAGTCCCTAGCTAGATCAGGCATTATCACGGAATGAAAATGAAACTCTCTCAAAATGTCCAAGTAGCCCACAGGAAAGCAGGAAAAAGGAAACAGGAGCAAGACATAGAGGGAACTAACACAAATAAATAGGAAGATGACAGGTGCCGTGAGATTTTCTAAATGATAGTGTCATCTCAAATACTTAGTGTTTCCTATTTGCTAATTTATATGTTTTTTAGAATTTCATTTTCTTACAATATTACACTGGCTAAAACTATGTTGAACAGGAGTGTTGAGAGCAGATATTCTCGTCTTGTCTTGGAATTAGCAGCTGAAAGCATTTATTCTTTTACCATTAAACATAAAGTTGGCTTAGAGGCACTTTTTGTTTTATTTATTTATTTATTTTGCAGATGTGCTCTGCGGTTGCCTATCGGAATGTTCTGTGTTGATTAGCTCCTGTTGGTTGATGTGTTCATTTCTTCTACATTCTTGTCTATTTTTTTGTCTAAATGCCCTAAAGTATTAGGGATTGCTGTATCTTTAGCT
Organism: Ctenodactylus gundi; assembly: GCA_004027205.1. Taxonomy (NCBI): domain Eukaryota; kingdom Metazoa; phylum Chordata; class Mammalia; order Rodentia; family Ctenodactylidae; genus Ctenodactylus; species Ctenodactylus gundi. Next base: position 573,876 of record PVKB01000821.1, read on the forward strand.
GTGTGCAGGATAGTTGTATCTTGTTGGGAAGAATGGGCATTTAGAAATTAGGTAGAGCATTAGTTTGGGTATTTCTAGAGATGATTAGCTTCAGTTTGAGGGGATGAGGTGGGTATATCTGTCCTCACATGTGGGCAGGCACCATCCAGTCAGCCAGGAGACCCGAGATAACAAACACAGAGGGTGAGTTGATCCCTCTGAGAGCTAGACAGACTTTTCTTCTGCTGCTTTAGAGATCAGAACTCCAGGCTCACTGACCTTTTTGCTCTAGGCTTTAGCTCCGTGGTTTCCTAGGTTCTTAGGTATTTGACTTCAGACTGGGCTTTACATCAACAACTTTCCTGGTTCTGAGGCATTTAGACTTGGACTGAGCCATGCTAACTGGCATCTCAGGGTCCTTAGCTTGCAGGTAAACCTCAGTTGTAAAGCTGGATGTGCACAGTTGTCAGCCAGAGTGACGTGTTTGTACTGTCATTTTTTAGCCTTTTTCTTCACGACTGTTACCATGTGAAAATGTCACTGATGTTCCTGAGTATTTATGCTTACAAAATATTCCTACTTTATTGTGTAAACTGGCCTGTAATCTATTCTGTAATACTTTTATATATTTCTCAAGGAGAATTCTTTTATTAAAAAAATTTTGGTAAATGCCTTTTAAAGAAAAAAAAAATATATATATATATATTTTTGTGATACTAGGTATTGCGCTCAGGGTCTTCCATGAGCCACATCCTCCCCCCTCCACATTTTTAGTTTTAATTTTTTGAGACAGAGTCTTGCTAAATCACTAAGTTGCCCTGGATGGGCTTAAACTGGTGGCCCAACTACTAACCCACAACAAGCTGAGGAGGGAGCCTGGGCTTCCCCCGTCTCCAGCCACTACAAGGTTCCCAGTCATCTGTCAGAGTCTTTCATCCCCAAGCAGAATAAGTTTTTGGAGAATGGAGTGGGGTTTACACCATTACACAGCAGTTAGGAGGCAATGCTAGCCCATGGCTACTCATGCCTCAGTATCCCACAGTGTTAAGATTACAGGCTTGTGACATTTCTGGCCTGGCCAGAAAAAAAATTTTTTTATCTTGA